>PYXC01002282.1:2632500-2772500 GCA_015244755.2 Tenualosa ilisha | reverse complement strand
TGTGCTTTATTCAAACACACACACACACACACACACACACACACACACCCTACACACACACACTCTCACAGAGGGCCCTTTTCTCCTCTGCTGCATCGTGTGAAGATGTCACTGATTTAAAGTAATCATGGTAATCATGGACTCCCTCAGATGAATGTGAATTTGAATGACCTTTCCCGGCTGGGCTCCCAGAGTGAAACCCACATAGCTTTCTTTTATTATTCAGATTTAAGAAAAAAAGAAAAGAAAAGAAAGAAAAAAGAAAAAGAAAAAAAAAAACGAATAGCAGTGCAGTCTGTTTGTCTGCCACTGCATGCGTCATACCAACCCACAGCCGCCCCCAAACACACACACACGCACACACACTCCCCACATGTTTCTGCACCATCCCTTTAACAGTTAGGAGGGCCTCCTGGTTTGTGAAGGTTAGCTGCTGTGCAGTTGCTGCCGCCATGGAGTCCTTACAGGGCCCACAAGCTGCAATTAAAGTTGGCCCCTGTCTTAACGTTTGTCCCTGGAAGGCAGTGTCTCTCTCTCTCTCTCTCTCTCTCTCTCTCTTTTTCCACTTCTCTAATGGTAGGCTGGACCTGTGGACTTGACTTGTGGCATTGCTATGTGGAGTGTGGTGGCAAAAAAAGTGCTCATGGGTAACGTAGGAATTCTTCAGACAGTCTCTTGGTGACATCATGAGTAAAAGTCAGAGGATGATTCTAGACTCTCTACCAGTGTGAGCTGGGAACAAAAGGGGTTCTGTTTAATTCAGAACAATGCACAGTGGACGTAGATGTGGAATTGCCACGTGTATGGGAAAGATTCACACACACGCACACACACACATGCACACACACTTACACACACACTCACAGTCGTCAGACTGTTGCAACACATACTCCTTGATTACATGATAGGCAAACAGATAAAACTGTTATGGCATTACGATGTGTTTGTGTATGTTTTTTTGCGTGTGTATGTGTGTGTTTTTATGTTCGAGTGTCTCAGCCTTTTCTTTTCTGTTGTCAAGGAATGTAAGGCAGGCTGCCCAGTTGTCCCACCTTCTCCTCCTTTTCTGGTTTGTGTTTGTGTGTGTGCTGGACATGTTATTTATAGCCTTGGGCGCCATGACTCGGGGGGTCTGTGTGTGTGTGTGTTGGCGGGCAGGTCGAAGAGCAGGCTGGTAAGGGGAGATTTCTAGTCAATGGACTCACAGACTTGGCTAGAGTACCTCAAAGCCCTCCCTCCCTTTCACTCTTCCTCTCTCCCCTCTCCCTCTGCTGTTGTCTAGTCTGTCGCCCCATACACACACACACACACACACACACACACACACACACACACGCACACATACACACAAATAGCTGCCTCGTTCCCTCCTTTTCCTATGGACACACACTCCAGTCCCAAGCCAGCAGGAAGGGGAAGGCTTTGCCTTGTGTGTGTTGTCAGTTTCTCTCTCTCTCTCTCTCTCTCTCTGTCTTCTCTCACTTCTCCTCGTGACCGGAGGGGCCCAGTTCAGTCCAGCTCTCCACTCCTCCCCTCACTTCCCCTCCCCTCCTCTCTCCCTTCCACTGCCCCAGCTCTGGGTGTCTCAGGCCAGGCCACCCCAGCGTTTGCTCTCAGCGCCTTTCCTCCGGTCTCTCTCTCTGTATTGAGATATTGCCACTGGAGCCCCCCCTGAGTTCAGCAGCTTTTGGGGCTTTGACTTTCGGCTGCTCCAAGGGAGTTCCCAGAAAAACCTGCTGCTCCCAGAAAGGGCGGAGGAGTCACTGAAGTCACAGACAACTCAGCCGCTCAGCTGTTTGGAGAGTCAGAGGCAGAGAGGAAGATAGAGAGAGAGAGGAAGAAAAAAGTGAAAAAGGAATGAAGTAAAAGGGAGTTTTGTTTATTCCGGACGGCCGTCGCTTTCAGTGGATTTTTTTAGGGGCTTTGATTTGATTCGTGAAAGTAAATATTGTAGCTTGAAAAAGAATTGTGGTTCGCTTTGAAGACAAAGTCTTCGCTCTCTCTGTGGATATTATCATTTTTATTCGGGTACTGTTGCTTCAGATGCCTGGGATATGATTCTATTTTCCTTTTCGGAGTAGCTGTCAGACGTAGCGGAGACCTGAGGAATGTAGCAGATTGGTGAGTTGTTTCCATGACTCTGCTCGTTTGTGGTATTATGGTATGTGTGAGAGCGGGTGAGCAAGAGAGAGAGAGAGAAAGAGAGAAATTTGTGCAGAAGTTCAGTGTGGTCATAGTTGAAGAAACAGACAAAGTGGAGACAGACAGGAGCAAAGGGAGGTGTGTGTGTGTGGGGGGCAGAGGCAGAGTGTGAGAAAGAGTGTGAGTATGATTGTGAGTGTGAGAGGCCTGCTGAGGAGTTTGTCAGAGTTTTGGCCGTATGTTATTCAGACTCAGGCACTGTAACTCTCCTGCTGAGAGGAGCGCTGACATGGCCAGCGTTGCTGTCATGAGGTCATTCTGACAAAAACACACACATGCCCTTTTGTGTCTGTGTGTGACATTTTTGCGTGACACGCATCCTGTTACAGTTGTCTGCTAAACTGACTGCCCCAGAGTGTTTTAGAAAAGGTAATCGAAGTTGCGCTCAAGCGCATCGGAGACTACCCGTGTGCAAGAGAGAAAGGAAAATGAGCTTGTGAAAGTTATGAAGAGGTTGGAGAATGCTCACAGCTAGTGTGTGCTGGAGATATTGATGATGTGTGGCCCTGGAGAGGTGAGCAGCTAACAACGCTAACCTCAGACTGATCCATCCTGGAGCATGACCACAAATCCTTCACCGAATCTGACATCTTGTTTCATTCGACTGGGTGTCTCTGCACAGATGTGTAGGGGCAGTGCACCATTAGTGTTGCCCTTTTGCAGCTTGCCAGCACGGAGCTGCAGAGTGTATAAACACGGAAAGAAAACGTATACGTGAGTAGGTTGTGTGTGTGTGTGTACGGTGTGTGTGCGTGTTTGTATAGCATGGCTCCAGGCAGTGGCGGGAGCAGCTTGTTTCGGTAGCTGTGAGGGCGTTTGGAGGATTGCTGGGTATTATGGGGGATTGGAGGTGGCTAGAGCAGCACCTCCAGGAGATGAACCCCTCAGGGTGAAACGCCGCTGCTGGCTCCTCCATAGCTCATCTCCGTGTGTATGTGTATGTGTGTGTTCGGGGGGGGGGATGGCTTTTAGATGTATCTACAGACACTTATTACAGTAGCTTTTGATAGGGGCTCAACTTTGTGCGGCTGTGTGTGTAAGAAAGGACTCTGCTGTTGTTGTGGTGCAGGCTCACAGATGTATACATACTTGTATTTACACTGTGTGTGTGTGTGGTCAGCAGATAGTTTGCTGTACCTGTATGATTGGTCTTTGTTTTTTGTTTTGTTTTTGTCTGTTTACTTTTTTCAGTTGACAAATAACCCTTACCGCAGTCTATACCCAGCTCTAATTCAATGTACCCCCCCTCCCCTTCCCTCTCTCCCCCTCGCTCTCTGTATTTGTGTGTGTGTGTGTTTCTGTAGATGAGGGCATGGCCCATTTTGAGCGCTCAGATAGAGGGGGCCGGCAGGGCCACTGGAGGCGGAGGCAACACAGGTTGAATGGACCCGACCATTTCCACAATGACAACAGGTAAACCCGCTGTGCATGGAGGTCCAAGACCTATCCTGATGTAGGGCGAACACACACGCTTGTAAATCTTGTACAACAGAGGGCTGAAAGACTTAAGGGTAACACTTTAGATTAGGGTGCACATATTCACCATTAACTAGCACCACCTTATCATGCAGATTAATAACATACTAACCATTTGTTAGTCATTATAAGTCACTTATTAATACATTATTCTACATGAGCTTATTCTACCCATAGTAAACCATTGACTAGAATTTCTCCAATGTAAACTCCTAATTACTGCTTATTCATAGTAAGTAAGTTAGTTGTTGCATGTGAATTATAATCTCAATATGCTTTGCTCAGTAAGGGGCTTATAAAGTGGTGGTACAACAGGAACAGTTATTCTCAGGAACAGTTATTCACAATCAAAAGATGTAATTAGGACTTATCTGGACACTGTTAGGCACTTGTACTTGTGGATCTTATGTGGTTCCTATGAATAGGCCATCTTTTTTAAATAATATTGAAGGAGAATAACTGTTCTTGTTGTACTACTGCCTTTTAAGCCCCATAGTAACCAAAGCATATTAAGATCATAATTCATGTTCAACAACTAACTAACTATGAATAACAGTAATTAGGAGTTAATATTGGAGAAATTCTTACTTACTCTACTATTATGGGTAGAATAAGGTAATGCAGAATAAGGTATTAATAAATGACTTGTAATGGTTAACAAATGGCTAGTGTTACTAATTTGCATGTCAATAAGCTGTTAGTTAATGGTGAATATGTGTAACCTAATCTAAAGTGTTACCAGTGTGGAAAAGTTATTGATCATTCTCCATGTCATGTAACTCAGCTCCCTTTTTCTCTCTCTCTGTCTGCCTTCCTTCCTTCCTTCCTTCTATTTCCTCAGACCCATTGCATATGATGGTGTGTGCCGGATGGGTCCCAGGGCCCTGCAGCAGCCTGCAGTGCGGGGCGACAGCCATGTGGGGGTACTGGATGAGCTCACACTCAAACACATGGCCCAGGACTGCACCTTTGTCAAAAACCAGCTGTTGAAGCTAAAGAGCCTGCTGCAGGTGTGACTCAGATGTTCCCACAGTACACGCACCTAACTGTAAACACGTAGGCTACACACTCCAACACACACCCACACACATATTGCTAAAAAGCATCGGGTGGTAGGGCAGTTGGACAGCTACATGCCTGGAGATTGAAATATCCACACAATCCATCAGGCAGACACAAAAACAAAGAGCTGCTTTTAGCATGTTGCATGTTTCCTGTGCTGTTTGTCTTGTATGTGACATCCTGTCCGATCTGTGGGTGGTCCCTGACATGGGGAAACCCCCTCCCCCCATCCACACTGCAACTGGACTCTTCCCACAGACACCCTTTTGGCCACGAGACAAGCTGTCACCTTGTGAGCTATATATAACTCCTAACTTCTCATGTAACCCATAAGTCCCCTATGCCCTTTGCTTGTAGTGTGGGTATCTGTCTGTGTCTATCTGTTTTTCTTTGGTGGATTATTAACACTCATGCATACAGGACACTCATACATTCACATGTGTGGGTGGTGGTAGTGTAGCGGTTAGGGTACCTGGTTAGTGTGCAAATAGCCTGAAAAGTTGTGGGTTCGTATCCCAGCTGACACCGTTGTGCCCCTGAGCAAGGTACTTAACTCTTAGTTGCTCTAGGGGAGACTGGCCCTGGACAACTGATAGTTGACAAAAAATGTAAGTTGCTTTGGATAAAAGCTAAATTTAAACATTTACTTACACCACCAGTCACCTTAAACCTCATGCAACTTAAACCGATCCTGCTTCTCTCTGGTAGTAGAAAGCTGGCATTTTTCTACCAAGATTATACTGTACTACTATAAGTGGATGGCTTCAGTTCTAAAAGACCAAAAAAAAAATTTGTATCATCAGTAGTCAATGTCAAATTTCTCAAGCTGCATGTCTCTTAGATTAGACACATTTTTGAGAAATGTTAACCCTAGAAGTATTTTTTAGCAAAAGTTGGGAACTTTTTGTGAAGGTGTGCTGATTAAACTAGCTTGGTTCCCAAACTAAATTTTGAGTTTTTGACCACGTAGTTAGCAAAACAAAATGGCTGCCAAAATTTGTGATTTTGGGCACTGTTTTTTAACAACCACTGCTGTTCCATGTTATTAAATGCACATTCCTCACATGTTTGCTTCTTACATGTTCTCTCATTCACTCAGCTCCTCTGGCTCCTGTCCGTTGTTGTCTTCCCCTCCTCTCAGTGACCCTGAGCACAGGGACCTTAGTGCGGAGGACGATGTAATGGCACATCTCAAAGATTATTATCAATAATTGATAATGTTAATGTTAATTTTTTTTTCCTTAAATTCCGTTTTATTTTATCCCAAATTCCTTTTTTGGATTTTGGGCTTTTAAACCTCTCTAGAACTGATTTGACTTGAGGCCCAGTCATGTCAGATGTTATTGGGGTCAGAGGGCCCAATCCACATGCTCTCCCACTCTCACATGCCCATACACCACGCCCTCTCAGCCTATACCAGATAGGCTAATCTATCTGTGTATGTGGATATGAAATTATAATCATCATGAATTGGCTATTGTTGTAGTGTAGGCCTACATATGTGTTTAGGGATTCAGTGTTTATAATGCCATGATTTTTCACAAAGAGATTTTAGGTGAAAGTTGGCACATCAGTGCTGTTTTCATGAACAGTTGCAGAAATCCATGTTGATGTTTTAAACATCGTTTACATAAGCTATTGTTACTTCTAACCTACCAACAGCAACAGGTAGTTGGAGCAGTTTCACTTTCTCTTGCGCAGATGAGCACACTCAATAAGACTGAGCGCTTCCACTGCACCCAGTTTTATGTGTATGTTTTACGACACAAAACTTGAAAGCATTTCCTGATCTAGAAAACATTTTCTTTTTCTACCAGCCCATTGAGAAATTATGTCTTATCAGGAGGTTACTTTAGAAATGTAGATCAGTGGCTTGTTGTACGGTGTTTTTAACTGGAAAATCTGAAAAGATTATTTTAAAAACGTAGATTTAAAGTTAGGCTACTAAAAATTTCGTAAATTCTGCGCGATTCTGCATTTATAGAAAAATTCCATTTTCATCAACTTGTAGAAGGCTAGTATGCCTAAATGTGTTCTAATACAGCTGCACTGTAAGTGGGTATATGTTTGAGCGGTTCTTAGTCGTAGGCATCTGAAAGGCCAGTGGACAGAGAATGGCATGTTCCATTATGGATGAATCCTTATTCTCGTTTAGAGTAAATAGCTGCCCTGGCTGCCACAGGCTAGGGCGAGGGGCGAGGGAGGAGAAGAACGGGAGGGTATAAGAGAGAGGATGAGAGATAGACTGAGAGAAAAGGGTATGAGAGGAAAGAGAGAGAAAAAGAAAATGAGCAAGAGAAAGAGCGAGAGCCCTGTGCTGAAAGAGGTGTTTAAGCTGTGCCAATATGTTTTTAATCTGTATGTCACTCACCTTCCACACATCTATGCTCTGAATGTAGAAAGCACACATATGCACCTGGACACATACACATACACACACACACACACACACACACCACACACACACACACACACACACACACACGCTCATCAATGCATAGACATAGTTCTCACACACATACACACCCAAGCATGCACACACACACACACACATACATATACACATGTGCACAGACAGCATTGATCCCTCCTCTCGTGTCTGTATCCTTAATCACTTAATGGATCAGTGTGTGCCATGGATGAATAATTCAGATGAAAGAGCAGGCAGAAACCATGAAACCACCAAAGTCCTGGTCCCAAACCCCTGTCACTCTCTCATCCTCAACATCTCAGACATAGAAAGAGAAAGAGAGAGAGAGAGTGTGTGTGTGAGAGAGAGAGAGAGAGAGAGAGAGAGAGAGGGTATGGCGGAGGGAGAGCGATAGTGATGAAAAATAGAGATGAAAGTGGTGAAAAAGACAGAAAACCTAGGCCATAAATACATGGATTAGACAGGAGAGGATTTGTTTTTGTGAAATGTCATGTCTGACTCAATATCTGCTTTTTTACCACACACACACACACACACACACGCACGCACACACACACAGACACACACACACACCTCTCCAGAGCCAGAGTCATGTTTACCCAGACAGATTCCCCAGTGTTTTACACACATTTTATATTTATGAAAGTGGTTCTGTGTTTGTGTAGTATTTACTACAGTGATGCTACGCTAATTTCTGTGTTCTCCAAAAAACGTTAGCGTTGAGACAGGTTGGGTTGATTGATGGGTTAATTGACTGCGAGAATTCACATAATGTTGCTTGAAAACATTTGTGTGTGATGGAATATCTTGGTGGTGAAATTATAGACTTTTTAATGTTTGTGTGTGTGTGTGTGTGTGCTTGTTTTTAGTTGGAAGATGGAGCTGCAATCCCCGAGAGTCCAGAGTCCAGTGAAGACAGCAGTGCTCTTCAGGTGTGATATACGGGAGAGTTTCCTGTGTGTGTGTGTGTGTGTGTGTGTGTGTGTGCCTCCCTCCAGTGTCCAACTCCGGATAAAGGTTTGTTTATTGATCGTTGTTTAACATGCACCATGGTGTCATGTTAGCTTAAATGTGTGAAATCACAAATGGGGATGCACGCGCACACACACACACACACACACACACACACACACACACACACACACACACATACACACACACATTCACATTTCAGGCAGCTCTACACAAGTTTGCACTCAGGTTGTGGAGGCTATCGCATACTTACACACATGCACACACACACACACACACGCACACACACGCATACACACACACACATTCTTTCCTGGGCTTTGGTAAGTATAGACAAAATGCTGTTAGCACAGCTCATTATCCTTACTCCCATGTCACTGGGTGATGTATAGCCTCTCAGACACCAAGCAGGGAAAGGGGAGGCCATATAGATGTATCGACAGATGCATCACTGATACTGTATGGGAAACACCATTAGAATGACTATCCTTATTGATCAAATGCTTATACTGCCCAGGGATTTGATAATGTCTGTATGATTGTGTGTGTCTGTTTGGTCTCTCTCTCTGTGTGTGTGTGTGTGTGTGTGTGTGTAATGTGTTTTTGTGTGGTTCTGATATCATTTCAGAAATGAAATGTGTGCGTGCATGCACTTGTGGTATATGTATGTGTGTCTGCAATTATTCGCACATGTGTGTTCGTTTGCATGTGTGCATCCATCCCCATTTGTGATTTCACACATTTTAGCCAACATGACAGCTTGGTGAATGTCAAACAAGGATGCACGTGTGTATGTCTGCACATGTGTGTGTGTGTGTGCGTGTGTGTGTGTTTGTGGGGGTTTTAATATGTTTGCTGGGCGTTTCAGTTGCAGGAGCTGATGAGAGAAGTGCAGGAGCTGAGGGAAGAGCTTCGCTGTAAGGACCGCACCATCGCCCAGCTCACCCAGCAGCAGCACCTCCACAGGCAGCAGCAGACGGTGAGTTAATGTCTGCCATGAGTCACCAACAGCACCAAACACAACACAACACAACACAGCACAGCACACACAACACAACACAACACAACACAACACAAAACAACACACACCTCACCACACAATATGCACAGCACACAGCAAATTAACTGTGCTCATATTTCACCACAAAAACAAGAACACGCATAGTACCGGTAGCAGCTTCCAACAGGGATGCTGAAAGTCACGTAGGGTTGGAGGTGCTGAGAAAATTGAAGATAAATATTTCTCTCTCTTAATTGTGGCTGATTTTTGGAACGGAGTACTCTCGAGTACTCTCGAGCAAGTATGTCATAAGTGGCACCAATGGATTAATTGCTTTCCCTCAGTCCAAGAGCTGATGTACCACGGCTTCCGAAAGACAATGAAGCAAAGTCGTGATTCAGTGCACTACTCAGTTTTAACACATTCAAGACATTAATTCTGACAGCCACAAAGGAAAATGGATATCCAAAAGACAGATCAAATTTATTGAAATACTTGGATGATTTGACTGCTTCTGTGCTGTTGTCAAAGCAGTGGAAAATTGAAGTCTTTAAAATAGTCTAAATTTTAAAAAGCCTACTTGCTTTAAAGTGCTGCTGTCCTTAAACCGGGGGGTGCTGCAGCACCCTCGGGACCCCTACTTCCTGTGTACCTGGCTCCAGGTGTGTCCTGCATTTGGTTTACTGTTCCTGCATCAGCCTGGCCTCAAACCTGCAAACTGTGTTTGTACCACTACTTACTACCATCACACACTTCCTCCATTGTTCACCACAATACACTCAGCAACAGTAAACAGCAAGATGTTGCATTAAGGGAAATATAAATAGGTTTGTCCTTAATGTCATGTAATATGTTGCATGTGGCACAAAAAAAAGTTAAATATATTGTATTTCCATAACGTGTAATATGTAGTGTTTACACAGCGCAAAGGCACAATTAGAACCAGTGACACAGCAAAATCAATGAAAATGATTTGGGGTTTGGGTTTAATTATATCATGAATCACTACCACTCTCTTTTTGTACTCTCACAGTGGAGGCTGTGACCAGCATTAGATAAGCACTAAATGAAAAGACTGTTTGTAGCATTGCACGCTGCCAGACTACTGTGTACGTTTCTTTTCCTGACTCACTGCTTCCCTCAGAGGGTGATTCAGGCTTTTTGTCCTGAGGCGTGGATGTCAAGTTCTCATCATACAGAGTCAATAACCCCCACCACCAAATACTGGGATTTCAGTTATTAGGAGCTCACAATACAACAAAAATAAACTTGCATCTAGAGATTCTGGGCACCTTCACGTCCTTAACTGGTGCAAAAATGTGAGGGGTTGGATATACAGTCCTAATGTTAGAACTAGGGATGTACCCAACCCAATATTCGGTTTCCGATGCAGTCGTATATTGGACTTTTTGACAGGGTTGGGTTTCTGTGATAGTGATGAAAAATAGAGATGAAAGTGGTGAGAAAGACAGAAAACCTGGGCCATAAATACATGGATTAGACAGGAGAGGATTTGTTTTTGTGAAATGTCATGTCTGACTCAATATCTGTTTTTTTAACACACACACCTCTCTATCCAGAGCCTGAGTCATGTTTACCCAGACCAGATTCCCCAGCATGTGGCCCAGGTGCTTCTACACACATTTTGTATCTATGTGGTTCTGTGTTGTGTAGTATTTACTACAGTGATACTACACACATTTTTGTGTTCCCCAAACAAACGTTAGTATTGAGACAGGATAGCTGATTGATGTATTGATTGACTACGAGAATTCACATGGTGTTGCTTGAAAACAACATTCTAGCATGACAGCGCACAGACGGATCTCATCTCAGGCCACTTCAAATTTCCAGCACAGAATGTTTTGAGGGGAAAGGGAAACGAAAGCGTAAATTTCCTGTGATAAGACAAATGCGAGCACACTTTTCACACGTTTAACATTGCAGACAATGCATGACCTTTTCTTCAGCAGCCATGGATGGGCTAATTATGTTACTGGAGCAGGCCTGCATGTAGAAACTCCAGTCTCAATATGACGGATGTTCACTGACGTGCGAGGGAGTTTTACTTTTCACATACTCTGATGTAGGCCTACATTATAATTTGATCATTAAATTAGAGTTGCCAGTGGTTGTAGCCTACAGGACAGATGCAGGCAATGCAGACAACCAGCGGTTCTCCATCCAAACAAGAGTTCTAAGATACTTTTTCACGCACATGAGCTGAAATAGTTCATAAAACACCAACAGAAAAAAATGGATTTAATATTAACAGGTGAGACTTTATCCTACAAGAGAGTCAAAGGGAAGGGGATAGAGAGTAGGATCTTCAGAAGAGGGCAGGCAAACGAGAGGGTTGGGGTTGGAGAATTGGAGTTTTGAGCCTGATCATGTCCGGATAAACATTCTAAGATTCGGTATTCCGTTTTGGATTCGATACCGAATCTCAGACAGTGGATTTGGTGTTCACCCAAACCCCAAAAATCAGGATTCGGTACATCCCTAGTTAGAGTGAATGAACAGAGGATGCCAGCTTGCCTCTTATGTGGCCAAAGCAACTAGGTTGAAGCGCCCAGGCCTTTGGGTAGTCCGCAGTTCAAGTTTATTGAAAAGTAAGATGAAATCCTTCACAACATTACAACAGTCCCAAATCCAAAGTGAAAGGAGATCATTGTATATGTTCAGACTGCCACCCAAATTACACAGATGCCAGAAAAGACTTGCACCCCAAGCTCAGCTCTTCCTCGCTCTCCCTCATATGCCTCACACCTGTGGGCTATATGCAGTCAGACACACAAGGCACACCAGTGTCCCCACATGTATGGAGTGTGATCGTGAAAGTGTGTTGTCTAAATTCAGGCACCTCACTTCTAACACAGTACTTTAAGTACACACAGAAGTGTGTGTGTGTGTGTGTGTGTGTGTACATAGATATACATTATATGTAGAATTACTAGTCTTTGGTATGTCCGCATTTAAGGCTAGGGCTACACCAGACATGTTACAGGAGCGTTATGTTAAGTCATGTCAAAATGCATTTAGAAGACCAGTCTATGTTTTTAGAATGTTTGCTGCTCTGTCGCATTTGGTGTTGCCAGTTCCATTGATTATAGTAGAGGCTCATTTTTGTGGCAGAGCCGACTTTGACTGGACGCTTTCATAATATGTCTGGTGTAGCCCTAGAGGAAGGTGTCCATTCAGTGTTAACCAGCTGTTGAGATGTCTGTATTTATGCCTGTCTTGGTTGCCTTCCCTCTTCTAAGGAGAGGAGTAAAAGACCAGACTGAATGAAAGATTAAAACTTTCTCTCCATATCTTTCTCTCTATTCCTCCCTCTCTCCTCAATCAGAAATATATCAAAGAGAGTTCGTGATGTTTTGTGGAAGGGCTGTCAAAGGGATTTTGTAATTTTGAAAGAATTCAAAGAAAATGTGAATCATTCAGAAACAGGCATACATTTCAAATATGAAAATATTTGACATAGCTGTCTTTTAACAATAGGCCTAACAAATTAGCCTTACAATGTCACGTAGTCCTCACCCAAGAACAACCGACAAATTGTCTCTACTGCTTTGTATTTCGTATTCTGAAGATATTCTGTATTTATTTGTACTTGACTCATTTAAAACCTCTCCATCTCTCTCTTTCTCTCTCTCTCTCTCAGGCTGCTGTTAGGTGCCACTGCCAGCAGAGGGCAGCGGCGTCCAAAGGGGAGAGACGGACGCACCACGATAAATCCACCCAGACCCCTTGGAGAGGCCCTGCGGTCAGTCAATTACGTTCTGTCTCGTTGCCTCCCATCCTCAACCCCCCGTTAGCATGGCTGCTAGCAACCCAATTACCATCCCATACGCCCAGCTGACAGAATGGCACCTGTCACACTGCTGTCCCTTGTCTGTTTCCCCAGTCTGTTCAGCTGTCTGTGCCTGTCTCACTGAGGGCTTAGCTTACCTTTAGCTAAAGAACAACCGAAGACTTCTGTTAAATAACCGCTTCAGTGATCTTTAGAGTGCCCGTGTTGTTATATGTTCTCTCTCAGAAGAATCTTGTGAGTGGTTTGCTTCAGTCTGGTTAGGAGAAGCACATAGATGGTGTATCTGGAAACACCTCTCGACAGGTGCACACATGTATGACGCTACTTTTTATTACCATTTGTTGTGTGTGCTTTAATTAGCTAATTAATGGTCCATTGTGAAGCCTGGTGTTTACAGTTCAGGCTCCATTAAAGTGGCCATCACTTCTCCCTTGGGGACTCTTTATCTTCATCCTGTGATACGCGTGGTCAGTCTGTCTCCACGTGGCACCCTTCACTGCCTCTGCAAACACTACCTTAGTGTGTGTGTGTGTGTGTGTGTGTGTGTGTGTGTGTGGAGGAGAGAGGGAGAAACAAATAAAGAACAAAATAACATTGAATCTAGAGAAAACACAAGACATAAGCTGGCAGCTGCAGCTTTGGAGATGTCGGACCGCACGTTAGAGACGAGCGCAGGGTCGGCCGCGCATGACAGGAGGGCCGAGTATAAACAACCGTCGCCGCCAGGCGCCGCGCGCCTCACCTCTTCCATTCCGAGCCTTGCTGGCTGAGCCTCGTGTTTCTCTCACCCCCCCCTCGTTTTTCCTACTGCCTCTGCTGTGCTCTAACTCCATTTCTTCCCTTTTATGTGCATGTCATTTGGCCCGTTGCCCTTGCTGCTCTCTTCCTCACCGCTTTCCCATCACCACTCTCTCTCTCTCTCTCCTCTGCCTCTTTCATTTCCTTTCTCCTCCATTCATTCAAATTTTTTTTTTAGCCACACACCTTTCCTTTTTGCATAAATACCCGCAAGCTCTTTTGAAAGCTAGCGGGTAAGCGTGACAGGTGTGACATTTCTTTCACTCTGTCAGTCTTGTGTGGTTTGTATGTGTGGTGTGTCTCTGTGTGTGTCTCTGCGTGTCTAGAACCTGGCAAGATTAGCAAACCAGAAGGGTAGTCATTTTGTGGAGGCCATTAACATAAAGAGAATATATGTGTACCAGTTGCCGTATATACTGCCTACACACATAGGGGAGAGAGAGAGAAAGAGAGAGAGAGAGAGAAAGACTCTAAATAGCCACAGATCACATTGTCACATTGTTCCACATGTGTTCTCTCCTTCAGCCCATCACTCTTTTTTCATTACCCACAACATTTTTTTCTCCCTCTATCACCATGTCTCTCTCTCTCTCGCCCTTCTTCTTCTCATCCTCTCCTGTCTCCTGACTTCTCGCCCTCTCTCTCTCTCTCTCTCTCTCTCTCTCTATTGCTGGAGGCAGAGTGGTTGAAAGGCTTGAGGAGTCTCTCTGCTGGTGTGTGATCTCAGCTGGCGAGGAGCTGCTCAGCACAATCTGTGGTGGCTTCTGTTGCGGGGCTGCTACAGTGACGGGCAGAGGCCCCGACATTCAGAGACATGAGGGCGGTGTGTGTGTGTGAGGGTGGCAATGCAGATTACTGTCTCGCGCCCTCCCCTTGTCCTCTCATTAACACATCCTTTGATTTCCCTGTGGGTCATTCCAAAACTCCCTACATCTCTCTCTCTTTCTCTCTCTCATACACACAGACACACACACACAGACACACACACACACACACACACACACACACACACATGCCAAGGCAGACATACCAACACTCATTTTCAGCTGCACGGACACACCAGCCCTCAGTGTCAGCTGCGCGTACAATCTTGTGGTCCCTCAGCAAGAGGGGAAGACCTGTTGTTAGGATGCTTTCCACAGCACACCAAAACAACGTGAGTCATGTCAGTCAGCGGGATTGGGAGGTTAGCGACCTCGGTGGTCAGACAGGGCCAGCTGCAGTCCTCCTCCTGTGCCCCTGAGAGTCTGTCAGGCAGCAACAGGGTGCTATGTCAGAGAAGCAGTGGGGAGCTCTCTTCTCTCTTTCCTTCTCTCTCTCTCTTTCTCTCTCTTGGCCTTTCTCCTTCTCAGACCTTCAAAGGGCCATCTTACTCTGGTCTTTTTTTTCCTCTTTTTTCTATTTCTGTGAACCCTCAGGGCCTTCCTTCCACTCTCTTTGTCTCTGTCTATAAACTTTAAGGCTCTCTCTCTCTTTCTCTCTCTCTCTCTCTCCCAGCCCCTCAAACTGCATTGGCAAAATCAGTGGTGATTCCTGGCTCCCGTTAGTGATGTAAAGGTCCAGAATTGCTTCATTTCGACATGTCAGCCACTCAAACTAAATGGAAGAGACCTCAGCGGCATGGTGTGAGGAAACCATTGTCAATGGTTTCATTTCAGCTGATTTTCACTCTGTGTTTCTGCACGTCAGATGTCAGTAAATCAGTCGTTTTCCACAAGTCTGTTTTCTGTAGATGTTCTAGACAATCCAACCATCAGTCAAATCTCTCTCTCTTTCTCTCAGTCTTTCTCTCTCTCTCTCTCTCTCCCTTCCGCTCTGTCACTTCCTATTGCTCCCTGACTTCCTATATCTCCATGTATCTATCTGTTGTCACCTCCTTTACCTTCTATTCATTTCAAGCCTTCCTTTCCATAATTGAAGCCCTCAGATGCGCTGGCGGAATGAGGCTGGAAGAGAAGTGATTGTGTTGTGGGTTGGGGAGATGGATCCGACTGGGATGGCATGGCAAGCAGAGGGTTGGGGAGGGCCTGGGCGATGTGGTAGGACATCTTGTGTCAGCCAGCAATTGCCTGGCTTTCCCCTGGGGGGGGGGGGGGGGGGTTGTGTGTGCATGTCTGTGTGTGTGTGTGTGTGTGTGTGTGTGTGTCGGGAGGGGGTGCAGAGTCCTCCCCCCTCCCTACCGAGTTCTTCCTCGACTGCATTTTCATCCAGCGCGGGGTGACGCGTTTGGCCAATTTGCGACGCAGGGGAAGGACCAGCCCCGCTGACAGAGATTACAGACTGATTGTCGTCTCTGCTTAGCCGCAGCTCAGCGCGCCGCACCGCACTGCTCTGTGCTGCTCCACTGGCTCGTCTCCGAGGCCCTGGGCCTTTAATCTTTAAAAGCCCAGTTTGGGGCCATGTCACACGGGGAGTGCTGAGGAGATGGTGGTGGTTGTGTGTGTGTGTGTGTGTGTGTGTGTTTGTAGTGGGGGTGGTAGGGGGAGAACAGTTCTCTTATTGGAGAAAGGCATTCCGCCTCACACAACCCACCAACCCCCCCCCCCCGCACTTCTCTCCTCTCCAATCCGCTCCTATCCGCTCCTCAAACAGCATTACCACTAAGAGACGGAGCCCAGAAAGAGCCTCCGTAATGCAAGATTGGCATTTGGAGACAGAGAGTGAAGAGAGAGAGAGAGAGAGAAAAGAGTGCATGAGACAGGGGGTAGAAAAAGAAAGAGATTGACAAAAAAAGGTAATGTGAAAGAAGGAGAGATGGGGGGAATAAAAGAAAAGTGAGAAGAGGAGCGGAGCGGCTCAGACGCAGAGGGAGGGAGGGTCAGGAGGAACGTGGGCAGAGGAAGAGAGAGGAGGAGAGAGATGAGTGAGGCTTTGATGTAGCCTCATGTGGCTGTCATGGGGTGGAGGGGCGTTGGGGGGGGTGCAGGGTTTAAGCTCCCTCTGATGGATGTTTTTGATGTCGTTTCTCAGCTGGGGGGTGGGAGGGTGGTGGGCAACTGCTGGTGGCAACACGACACTCCACTGCGACACATGGCGTTCTCCGTTCCGTTCTGCTGCGTTGCTGCACTGCAGCGCTTCCCCGAGTCCCCAGAACTCAGTCCTCTTAAAGATCAAGAGGCGCCGTGTTGGTCTGGTGCAAATTCCATCAGACGCGTGTCCGCTGAACACGGTTTTTGTGGCAGCAGTCTCTCCAGAACCCATATGGTGGTGGCCCAAAATCTTCATTTTTATTCATACCGCTAGAATTCAATTATTTGTGTGCTGTGTGTTGGAGAAACACTATGTGTTGAGTGTGTGTGTGCGTTGGGGGGCGTTCAGGGATGCAGTTTTTTCTCCTGTCTCATTCTGTTTCTCTTCATGAGTCTGTCGATGTGTGTGTATAATAGATCTACAGTATTTGCTGTGTATCATTCATGTGTGTGTGTGTGTGTGTGTGTTGTTGTGTGTGTTTTTTATTTCCTGTGTGTTCTCTCTCCTGTCTACTCTGTGATGTCCCCTATGTCCATGGTTTGTGTGTTTTGTTTTGTTTGCATGTGTTTTGAATGGTTTTGTGTATCTCTGTGCATATACAAAACATTGCTTTTTGTATGGAAATGTGTGTATGTCTCTGTGTGTGTGTGTGTGTGTGTGTGTGTATGCGTGTATGTTTGTGTGTATGAGATAGGATGCATTGTGTGTGTGTGTGTGTGTGTGTGTCATGGTTTCTCTGTGTGTGTTCTTTGTGCAGGCTGTGCTGGCCGCTCCCCTCCTCAATCCCTGGCCAGGTCCATACCAGGGGCCGCCCCGAGCCAGCATGCCCCACCGCAGACACAGTGAGTCACTAACCCCCTCATCCCCATTACACCCCCACCCCCCCTCACCCCCCCAACCCCTTTCCACCCGCCTCTCGCAGCACATAACCTCTCTACCCTCTAACACTTAACCATGTGTGCACTAAAATGTGTTCTCTCCTATGTGTATGATGCTTAAGCTTAACTTGAACAAACAAATCATCCTAATCGACTGCATTCCTCTCTCCCTTTTCCTTGTCTTCCGTCATTTTCTTTTCCCCTGTAAATGACTGGCTGTTTGTCACTGCTCCAAGTGTCTAGCCCTAAAGGCTAATCCTAGTCATTAAGCAACGTTACAGAAATGACAGTTACTCTAATGGCTCTGAGAACGGCACGGCGAGAGGGAAAACCAGGCCCGGAGGTTGGATCAGAGGTCCTTATGTGAACAGACCTCCGATATGTAAAAGGGCGAGCAGCAGGTGCCACCAGCTCATTAACTGATCCACGCTTAAACACTGTAATTGTGCCGCGAAATGTGCGACGTGATCACAGAAAGTCATCGCTTTGTTAGTTTAGCCCAATTATGAGTAAATAGAGGCGAGAGTCAGGCTAGGAAGCAAGGGGGGGAAGCGCCGTGCAAGATAAAGTGAATGAATAATTTCCTGCTCTGTGGCTTTGAAGTGCCACGGCAGGACACAGATGAGACGCTGTGCCAGATGAAGTGCGATATTGGGTACGTGAAAGTGTGTGTGTGTACGTCTGTGTGTGTGTGTACGTGTGTGTGTGTGTGTGTGTGTACGGTTGTGTGTGTGTATGTGTATGTTTGTGTGTGTTTTGCGCGTGTGTGTGTGTGTGTGTGAGAGAGAGAGAGAGAGAGGGAGAACACATGTGTGAGTGTACATGTGCATATGCGTATGTGTTTGTGTTGACACACTGTCACACACACCCCCAGGGTTGCACAATGAGTGCTATTTATTTGGATCTGTTTTGTTTGGGGGTTTTGTGTAAACATCACAGCATGGCCTCACCCCTGCTGTCAATCAAAGTCTCTGCAGCCATTATGGCTGGCAGCTTGAAGCTGGGAAGTTTTAGTCCTCAGAGAGAATGAAAGACAGGAAGAAAGAACGAGTGAAAAAGAGAAAGACAAAAACTGGCAGTGTGTTTAGAGAGAGAGAAAGAAAAGACTCGAGAGAAGGAAAAGTGAGAAATGGAACAACTGAGTTTAACAGAGCAGGAAGAGGAGAGACGGTTTTCCTTTAACGTGCGAGTCGCACGTTCTCCAGCGCTCGTTTTAGCTTGGCTAACTTCCATGCCTCTCATCAGGGGACTGGTACATTTCGACCGGCTCAGAAGGGACTCAGTCCGTCCTCTCCCTCTCCCTCTCCCTCTCCCTCTCCCTCTCCCTCGTCTCTGGTCTCTCTCCCTCACCCGGACCGTATTAAAGCCTCGTCCAGCCATCAAAATCCCATTACATTACCACCCGCTGGCACAAGGAGCACTACACACGCAGCCCACATTCACACTCTCCCGCATTCCAAACATCACACAGAAAAAGTGTGTGTGTGTGTGCGTGTGCGATCCGCACTCCAGCACAATCCACAGGTGTTCTTATATACAGCCACCATAGTAGTGCACACACACACGCACACACACACACACACACACAGAGAGAGAGAGAGAGTCTTTTTCTGTGTGTGTGTGTGTGTGTGTGTGTGTGTATGTGCTTAAGGCTCCAACACTGCTATAGTGGCTGTATATAAGAACACCTGTGGACTGTGCTGGAGTGCGGATCGGCAGGCCTTTTGTTGCCTGGTGCTCAGCTGTCTGTGGCAGCACAGGTGACCTACCCATGTGTCATCCTGAAGTCTTGGGTTAATGGGGTAGACAGGGGCCCAGGCTCTGGGTCAGCAGGAGGGGGAGCGCTAAGTAGATGAATGGGAACACGCACGCGTAGTAGAAAGCTTTGGTGTGTGTGTGTGTGTGTGTGTGTGTGTGTGTGTGCGTGTGCGTGTGTGTTTGCCTCTGTGTGTGTGTGTGCATCTGTGTGGCCCTATCTTGCTAATCCTTACAGGAGCAAGTATGTTTTGTTTACTGGGTCCATTAAAGTGATGTGAGAGTTTGTGTGTGTGCATCTGTGTGTGTGTGTGTGTGTGTGTGTGTAAGAGACAGAGAGAGAACAAGAGAAAGAGAGAGAGACTTACTTTATCCCTGTTTCGTAGAGGAAAGAAAGGATGTTTTGTGTCAGACAGATGGTGAATGTCTCCAGTTTTCTTGTTCTGTATTAATGCACTGCACAACAGTGTGAGTGTGTGTGTGTGTGTGTGTGTTTGTGTGTGTGTGTGCGTGTGTTGGAGTGGAAATTGTTGGTTCTACTTTACAGTTCACGGATGTAGCAGCAGTGCTATTCATCTAGTCTTATATATGTATGTGTGTATGTATGTATATATGTGTGTGTGTGTGTGTGTGTGTGTGTGTGTGTGTGTGTGTGTGTGTGTGTGTGTCCTCCTCTTATTCTCTCCTCATTCTCTGCCCTCCCACTGTCTGATTCCTCTCAGTTTTCCTGTCTCTGTCCACCATCTAAGTCAAGCTGTCTTGGACACAGGTACAAATAGGCAGGTTTTTCCACAGCAATCAGTAATCCGCGCCGGGCCCTTTTTTTGCCTTCCCTCATCTTCTCCCTCCATCCCTCTCCTTCTTTGTGTGGTTGCTGTGTCTCTGTGCTGTGTCCTGTCATTCTGTCCTTTCCCTTGGTGTTCTCACCACGCTTCCCCTAATCAGTGATCTCAGGCGTCCGTGTTTCTCTCTCTCTCTCTCTCTCTCTCTCTCTTCTCCCCCAATACCCCTGGTCAGGGGTGGAACACCTAGTGCATTACTTCCATGACAGAGTGTGGTACAGTAACTGCTGACAATCTTTAACCCATCCACCCCCTCCCCAGCATGGAAATGTGCTTTGGTGTGGAATGATGATTGACAATGGATGTTGTGGTGGTGTTGATGATGATGATGATGATGATGATGATGATAATGATGATGGTTGCAGTGACGGATATTGAGATGATTCTTGCATGAACTTTTTCAGGGCTCCATTGCATGCTGTGGGGTTGCTCATGCCAACTTGTACAGTGCAATCAAGTGTAATTTCAGTCTGGGGGCCATGATGTGGAATTAGGCGTTATTTTGTTTCACGCATGAAATGCATGAAATGTCACTGTATGTAAATGCACAGATGTGTTTGATGTGTTCAATCATTAGTGAACAGTATGCTTTAGGTGTGAATCATCATTCAATCGTTAGTAATCAGAGTATGCTTTAGGTGGGAAATACTCCACAGCGCTTTGGCTGACATATGAAGATGTACACCACATCTGTGCTCATCAGAAACATGGGAATCAAACACATCTCTCTTCCCTTCCTTTTTTCTTTCTTCCTTTTGTTCTTTCTTCCTTGGGTACAGTTGAGTTCATTTGCAGGCGTATGACTGCCACTTACCCAGTTTGGGATCATCATTGTGTGAATGCGGACGGGCGGTTTAGAAACTGCTCCATGCCGAGTCACAGACAAATGACTGTAATGATCATCCTCCTCTCTGTGGCTTCATTTTCCCAGGCCCTGGGAACTAAACACTGTCTGAAATTGAAAATAGCCAAGACACATCTAGCTAACGGCCAGCATAATAGCAGTCACCTTTGGGTGTTTTTGAAAAAATAGCAATGAAGGTGTTCTAAGAAGAACATTAGAATGGGACAGTAGTTAGTTTGGACAGTTACTTTTCTTCCCTGTCATATGGCTTCAGGCAGGCTCATATTTCATAACAGAATATATTGAAGTGAAGGAAAGAACTTTATTGTAATAGGCTTATTTCGAAGATAATTTTGTAAAGGACAACTTAAGGCCCCTCAAAATGCCAATATATTATCTGACATTAGTCTGTTTCCATGAATGCCACACGCTCATTTCTATTCCTGTCCTTTCTCCTCTGATATATTAGCTCAGATGTGCTCGCTGTGTCCTTTTTCAGCTGAAGTAAACAGAAAATTCAAGGACCTTATATTTTTTTTAAATATGCACAGTGGGGTGGTGTCACATTATTCACATGCTCGCAAAACGTTGTTGTCTTCAAGGCCACGCTACCCTTCACAAACATTTCCGCGTGAAGTGGACGGAGCGTCCTCAAAAATTGGTCCTGGAATGTTTTTGGTAATATTCATTCATTTAATCGAAAGAGAGACCCAGACAATCTCTATGGGCCCTATCATGCCGCGGCGCACTGTGTATTCGGGACATGCGCATGGTGTCATTACTATTCTGTGCCAGCGCATCGTTCATTTTTTCCGGCAAAAAATCACGTTGTCTAGATAGCAGATGACACTGCGCCGTCATGGGTGTGTCAGCGAAAACAAGAGGTGTGGTCTGGCACAAAGCGTGCCAGATGCTATTATAAGGACGCAAAAATTAAATCCGCCAGTGACCAACAAAACCCTGGTCTGTCGTCAGTTGCGCATTGCTGAAAAGCTATTTTAGGGGTGCACAGCGCTTTGGGATATGAAAGCGTGCACAATGCACGCACACCCTGCTTCTCTCATCAGCAGGAGCGCGCAGCAGTGTTTATACAAAAGTTTTTCATGTGGAGAAAAAAATCATGGAGTCCCTGGAAATATGAAATATAAATGTACATCACATATATCACAATATTTATTAATTTGCGTTGAAAACTTTTGTTTCCCCCGTCTTCTAACATCATTGTACCGCTTTCGGCACTGTTCGGATGTTCTTTTTTTGCCAAAGGCGGAGGACACAACTGAGAATATTTCCTCCCATACTTCCTTGACCCGTGGAGGTTTGGGGGGATTCTTTCCATCCCCGAAGATAACCTGTTCACGCGCTTTTACCTCACGCACTAGCAGATCGGTCTCCTCCATCGGTCTCCTCCTCCTGTCTTCCGGGTAAATTCGCCATCGTAATAGCAACACACCATGGAAAATGCGCCGCTGGCTTTTAAAGGGAATGAGAGTATAAATCCTGATTGGTTAATTGTATGTTACGCCCAAAACACACCCATGACTAATGAAGTACTTTAAGACCAACCCTTTTGAACCATGCGCCTGGCGCAATGCTCGCTTTTCCCGCCATCAAAATACCAAATTGTGTCGGGCACGCCCCCAAAGCAACTTGCGCGACAGACTTTAGACAATGCGCATATGATCGTGAAAATAGAGCCCTATGGGTGGAGGGAAAATGTGTATTTGATGGTTGAGATGTTTGACAGTCTGTCAGCTGTTGTTTGGAAGATGCTTTGGAATTTTTCTCTCTCTCTTTCTCACACCTTGACTGAACTGGATTTAAGTGTGAATCCATTCAAAAAATACCAAGAGGAGCATGCTTTGCCACTGAACTGGCCCCCTTAACAAAGCCCCCCCCCCTCCCATTGACTCATGGCAAAGTGAAGCTGTCCCTTAGATGCCCTTGTGTTGGAGGTTGGAGGCAGGACGGGGGGCAGGGGACCCTGATGGTTAAGCTTGTGACAGTAGTGAGGTGTCTGCTCCTCTGAGAGGCCCTGGGTCTCCTGGAGCCCAAGAGGACTGTGAATAATGGATGGTGTTGATGCAGAGGCTCTCTCCTCTCCTCTTGGCTCTTTCTCTCTCTCTCTCTCTCTCTCTCTCTCTCTCTCTGCCCCTGCTTGCCCTTCATGGCTCCGCAGAGCCCAGGGAGCAGGTCCCACTGGGGGCCAGAGGGCACGGCGCTCCAGCACACACACACACATTCTGTCCACTAAACACACACACACACTCATATTCTCTCTCTGTTTCTCACTCATACACACACATCCTTTCTCTCTCTCTCACTCTCCCTCTCTCACACACACAGTCACACCCTTCTCTGTCTCTCACACGCACTCCCACATGCTCTTACACAAACAGGTGCAGACACAGATGCACACACAAACACACACACACACACACACACACACACACACACACACACACACACATTCACATCCAGTCCCCAGTTCCTCAGCCCATACACACAGGCTGGTTAAGGAGAGAGTATACTTCCACGCACATGGCTGTGCCCACGCATTTTGCCCACAGTGCGCACCGTAACGGTCACATAAACATTTTTTCTAGTTGTCTTGATGCGTGCCGAAGTATACCATAGGCCTTACTGTCCTATCATCTTTCTCCCTTCCAGCCAGTCCTCAGAGGACGCGTGACTTTCTCTCATTCCCTCCTCGCCACTATTCTGTGCTGTCAGACAAGGATGGGAAAGTTCAGCTGACACACAGCAATGCAGTGACAGAGGCAGAGCCGTAAGAAAACATAACCAGAGTGAGAGTAGCTCAGAGGATTTCTCACTTCCCAGTGAATTTGGAGGACTGGAGTACCAGCAATGACCCTTAGGGGGTGCTGTGGTTCAGTGGTTTAGCAGCTGTCATTATTAGGTGCTACCAAGTGAATTCCCACCTCTTTCCTCTTGCTACAAATAGATTCTGCTCTGAATAGCTTCTTCTTGCTACACAAATTGCTTCTACAAAGCTTGTTGCAGTTTTTTTGATCATTTACACCGGTAGTATTGTTCTTCATGTTTTTTAATAGTAGAGTGAAAGTGCACCTTAATTATATCTCTCACAAGCCTGAAGAAAACAAGCTCACTAACAGTTGTTAAAAGCAACATGAATGGTGTTCAAGGGCACTGCTGTTGTCCATCAGTGATTTGAGAATTTACTTTCATTGCTACATTTATTATTTATTATTTATTAATTATTTTTGACTGCTAGTAGCCTTGTGTACTACCATCTCAGCCTTAGAAAAAAACACAATGATCAAGCTTGTCCCCAAACCTACTGCAGTCTCTGTAGTTTATTATCTTACGCTTCCTCTTTTGACTGCAGACATTGAGAAGAGAAATGGTCCCTGGGGTGTGGGCTTTTGAAAAAGCACTCGCTTCACTAGGATACACAGACAGAGGGATGGCCCTGACCTTTTCAGCATGACGAAGCATTTGTCAAGGGCGCAGGGATGGGAAAGTTTTTGTCAGGTGTCTTGTTCAGCGGGGAGGAATTTTGCTCTCTGCCCCTTCCAAAGCACAACTACTCACAACAGTCTTTTCGCTGTTGCATGCAAGGCTGTTTTTAAACTATCTATATGTTAATAAATTGTAAATATTTATTCTACATATAGTGTGTGATGTGTGGTCATTGCATGTCGTTCACTGTATTGCTTGATCATGAGGAATGTTTTTGTTGTTGTTGTTGTTGGGATAGCAAATCTTTTGGCTTGTGCATGCAAATAAACACAATAGAAAATTCCATTCTAATGCTGATCTTCCATTTCCTGACAGCCTCCAATTCTACGAACCTCCAGCACTTCCCCCAGCAAGCCCCACACCAAGGGAAGCCTAGCAAGAACAGTCCACACAGAGGGCCGCAGTGATCTGAGGCCTGCTGAGGTACTCTCCCATGGCCAGGTAGCCTCCACCCCAGATGCAGATGGCACCATCACCGCTGACCCCCAACCTCTGCCTGACCCCGAAGAGCTTAGTCTGCTACTCAGCACACACCTCAAGATCCACGACAGCGAGGCTTTCCAGGCCCACAGACCACGGAGCGTGGGCCACCCACCCAGCTTGGTGAGACATCCAGGAGAAGAGCTTCTGCGGGGCTCCAAGTCCCTGACCCAGCTCCCCCTCCTCAGCCCCCGTGTCCTGCAGCCTCCCCGCATCCACAAAAGAGTGTCCATCCCAGTCCTCACGCAGGGGGACGCCAGAGTGCCCTCTGACTGTGTGGCCAAGCCCAATCTGAAACCTGGGTTCGGAGCAAGCTCAAGGCAGCTTAAGCAGCTCCCACCTCCATCCAGGGGTCTCCCCTGCTTCAATTCAGGGCCCCAGACTCTGGGTCCAAGTCTGGCCACAATGCTTCTGACCCAGCCCACCCCCCCGGGTCTGAGGAGAGACACCCCTACTCCTATTCAGGGAGAGAGGGACATGGACCCCGGGGTGATTCCTAGGACCCGCACCCTGGTCCCCATCAACTTCGCAACAAGATTCCCCAAAATGATCAAGGCTGCCTCTCAGGATGCCGAGTTTGGGCTCCACAAGTCTCTCGAAGAGATACCCCAAGCCAAAGACCCGCTACAGACTAAGCTCACCTGAGCAGTCACACACACGCCTGTGCAGGTGGCTCTGAACAACAACTCGTCCATCCTCAGCTTTGACTCTTGGCTAGGCCTTAGAAGAAACTGATGAAAAAAAGTACATAAAGAATATGTAGCATGCTCAAGAGTAAACAACAATGTGCAAACACAAACTCACACACACACACACGCACACACACACACACACAGACAGAGAAACGGAGAGGGAAGGTGGGGATTTGGAAGCAGAGAAGTAAAGGCTTTCCCCTCTGCCCACTAGTAGCTGCACTTGGTTTCTATGCATAGATTCTCAATCATAGAGAATTTTTCACACAGTTAGAGATGCTTTGGTATTTTGAAGTGAGTAATCTTTCTCAGGAAATGCCATACATAAAATCATCTCACACCGCAGGACCTTTTATAAACACAACAAATCTTTTGGTTGGGTTGATCCTCTTGGCAATGGCCCTTTTTTCAGGCTTCACAAGGGGGAGAGCATCTGCCAGAGTCTTTGATATCAGTCCATTTGTAGTCCTTTGGCTCATAGCAAAGTGTGCTCCTTTTCCAAGGCTATATTTGCCAGTCTGGATAAAAAGTTTGCTTAGTTGATAAGAGTGTGTGAGTGGGGGGTTGAAGAGTGCAGATTTAGGCCTGTAACACATTTGCTCAGAGAGTGTTTCTATTACACGCTCAAGTATCCTGTGTATGTTACACACACAAGTATCTACACAAGTGGATCTGTGCCCATACTCACATACATACCTGTCAGTGGAGGAGAAGGTTGGTGGCATGTGATGCTTTCTTTAGGATCCCATGTTAACAGTCCTGAGTCAGACCTAGTACATGCGTAAAATTGATGCACTTTATCTGGACGATCTCTGAGTGATAATATTGAAGCAGGTGATGTATAGAGCTGGGCAAAATGCCCTCAAAAGCTATCTCACCTTCTCACCTCATCCCTTTGCCTTTTCTCATGAAAGGTCTCCTGAGATCAGTCCCGTACGCTTTGCCTTTTCACCAGGCAGTATTGACATCACCAGACATAACCCGCTGAAACCTTTAAAGACTAGGGCAACCCTTTTTCCGTGTATGCCTTTTCATGTTGACCCCCTAACAACAGTAAACAGTGGCGCCTGTCACCCTAAGAGCAGACTTCAGGGAACATGTGTGTGTGTGTGTGTGTGCACGCGCAGTCATGACGCAGAACGTTGCCTCTGCAGTCCCAGAAGGCTGATTTACATTCTGAGGCACGATCGTTTTCCCTCATTCTTGCGTCTGTCCCTGTGGTGATTTTGATGATGGATGGCCGTGGCGTGGGCGGATGGGAGACAGGGTAGCTTCTCCCACTCGGGCCCTGATGGCCCCCACCCCACCCATCCACCCCACCCCCTCCACTTGTGGAGGCATGATTGGAAATGAGGACCAATGAGTGGTCCGCTTGTTTTATAATGATGAGCTCATTGTTCCCGGAGTGGTTGGCTATCTAGGCTATCTGGCTGCACATGTCATTTATCAAAATGAATTGATACAAGGGTCCAAGTGACCCCTACGCCTTAAAGATTGTGTGTTGATAAGGAGTTTGGTTGGACAAAAATCAGCAACACAAGGGATATTTAGAAAGTAGAAAATAATTTCATAAATAAGGCAAATATTGTAGGCGTTTTGCAGTTTTGCACTGTCTCAGTCAGTCAAAAATATAGTTTTAATTTAATGCATTGAGTTCCTTATTTAAAATATCAATCAAATCAGTGAACCTATACAGGTCAGATGCAATTAAAAAGTGAAAAATAGGTAACCAAAGAATCTTTTTTTTTTATTATTAGCCTGATGATTGTCAGGAGAAACGAGTCATCAACATACGCTCAAGAATAGCTATTACAAAGAACATAATGACAAACCTACGTACGGCCTTTATTGTCCACTTCAACTATTCCACAGCCATTGTTCTTTTCACCCCCAGTTAAAATGAGCTGTGAATTGATGGAGATACAGTGAGAATGATACCTTATTTATGTCTCTGACTGTCACATTTCAAAGGAAATAGAGAGACAGAGGAACAATGAGAGCAAACATTTTTCTTTTAACGAGTTTGCTCAATGTTTGGGGGACAGTTATATTATACTTTTGTAGCTTCTAGATAACTACATCATGACACTAGTGCTATGGAGGAGTTTTTCTTTCTCACTTCAGAGCAGTAGTGAGACCAGCTCAGCCTGGCATCATTTGTGATGCCTGCTGAAATAGTCCCCTTTTCTGTTGTCATTAAGAGTTAGGGCTCCATTTGTTTTTATTTTCAGATGCACACGCAAAGAAGGGGGTGGTCAGGTGTTTCTGGGCTTTACAGCCTAAGGCTTACACATCCACAGCCTCCCTTAAGAGAGCATCCTTCCACCAAGCAAACACACACACACACACACACTCACACACACACACACACACACACAGACATGCGACCTTTTAGCCCACTGCATTTAATGCATGAGACAACAGAACATAACAGAGAAAAGGCTTCTGAAACCATATGCCAAAGATTGCACTGCAATCATGGTGATCATCAACCCATCCAAAAGAGCACAGCATTTACTGAGGTTGAGTGCCGACTTGTAGCCCACTGAAACATTTTCCCTGCATCTTCATCGTACCGTTTAGTCTGCATGTTCGTCATAAACATCGAAAGTGGAGGTGAATTCACTGCCATTATCTATATTCTACCTGCCTGCATAAAATCCCATCCAAAGCTTGTTGCTAGTTTTCTCAGGTAGCTATGACCAATCTGTATGAGTATCTTTCCTTTCTCCTTCCCTACCTGCCCCTCTTCTGTCATTCTGTGACAGGCTGCCTTTCTCCCCCTTATGTGTGTGCAAGCCCCTGCACATTGGTGTGCATTCATTTGCCACAGGTCTCTCCATGCACCATCCCTTTCACGTTGTGTCTGTTGGCACATAACAGAAAATCAATAGCAGCCAATGCTGAGACTCTATACACCATCTGTGTCTCCAGTGCTGGATGCCGCTGATTGGGGGAGTGAGATAGTGTGAGTCTATAGATGTTTAATAAGAACAGTGCCCAGGAGAGAGAGAGACAGAGACAAACAGAGATCCTAATCTTTTTATTCCTTCTTCATGTGAGTTCAGACTTAGAGTAAGACATGGAGGCTCATGGTTAACACTCAAGTCTTCACTCATATGCCAACACTGGTTCCTGCATGTAGTAGAAACAACTGGCTTATGGAGGGTGACCTGGCATTTGGATGAGCATCTACAATCATTCTGGAGGAAATCACACCTCATCATTGAGACTCTGATTACATATACGGCTGCAGTCATTCCAGATATGAAGCTGCGTGAATGGCACTGCCCCAGATACTTCATGTGTGACCGCACGGCATGCTTGTGCACCTGAGTCATCGCGTGTCGGCACAGTGCTTGCACTCCATATCCAGGCTGCAACTGTGCCAGGCGACTCATGCCTCTGAGTCCATGATTGTTCATGCCCCCCCTCCCAGCCCCCCACTTTCACAATGGGACCCACACACACACACTCTCTCACAAGCCACTGCTAGTGTGCTTCACAAGGACTCATCAAGTCACCAGAACAGAATGTGTCAAAAATGAAAAGAAATAACAAAAAGAGGAATGAAGTATCTTCAAGCTGCTTTGTCTCATAACTGGTGTGTGGAGGATGGATACTAATTGTACATTTCTGTGGGTGTTTTCATCACATAAAGCACCTTGGTTCTCTGTTCTTTGGCTTCTGTCAAATCAAGTGTTCTGCAGGATCAACTTAGTATATTTGCCCATTGTATATGTGTGCAATAATAGGAAAAAAAAGAAAAGTGTACTATAAGTTAGATCACAACACTGCACATCTAACAACTGTTGCTAACCTGTGCATTTGTACATGTGATTATATATTCATTAGATGCTAATCACTTAGCGATCACAAGCACTTTAAATGACAGGCCACGACATTGAAAACTGGAGAGACTGCAGCCTGCCGGACCTTTCATAGTGTTATTGTATGTGCATTGTTGGCTGATTTCACATTTTCATTTTACTATCTGACAATTAATTTATTGTTACATTTCTTTTTTATTTACATTGTTTTTAGTTGTTTTTTTTTTTTTTTTTTTGGCTGTTTTCTTTAGAGGTTTTGTAAGGCTGCAATAAAAGCTGTAACAGACTCGCTCTCTTTTTGTGGGATTTTTTGTGGTGCTCAGAGTGTTCAGCTGGGCTCCATTCGTTTACCTCTCTCCCATGTTGCAAACTGTAAAAGCCTACCCTGGATTTACCACAACTTAACAGAAATAGCAGTTCTCAGGACTGCTCATGGCTGCTTGTCACTTCCGCATCAGATAGACGAAAGACTGCACAGTAATCAAATAAAACAAAACTATATAAAATGCCCTTTTGCAGCAAACACATACTGTATACAGTATATAGTACTCATACGTACCTTTGTACATTTATGGGTTTATGAGAGTAGCACTGGATAGGAATACTTACTTGTCTCAGTTACGTCTCCCCAACATGATGTGTGCTACAGAGACAGCATCAAGGTTGATCAGTATCCCACTGCGATCTGTCTGGATAAGCCAAACCTGGTCTGCGATCTGTCTGGATAAGCTTGCTCAACAAGCTCGATGCCTCTGCAGACAGAATGTGAATGCATTTGATGTTCCTGCTCAGAAAGTTTGGCCGCCGTTCCTCCACCCCCCCAAAAAGTTGTGACTTTGAGTGACTGTTTCCTAACAGCTAATAACAGTTCCTTTCTGTTCTGTGTCGTATCCAGCTGGCCCTGTGGAGAAGAGGACATGAAGTTTTAATTGAACCTCAACAGAACTTCAGAAGGAGGGTGTCCAGGTGACTTCTCTGCAGGTGTGCCTGTGATACTGTACATATTAGACTTTGAAGTTTTGACAGTTCTGGAGAGGTGGAGGTAGGGTGTGAGGGGTTGCAAGAGTGGAGGTTTTCAGGGTTGTAATCCTGGTTTAGATGCAGGGGGAGGCCTCAAGTTCTTTTCATCCACTTGGTGAGCTTTTCACTCAACTGGAGACCATTTGACCTATGTCCACCCCCATCCACCAATCACAGCTCATCCGTGATAGCCCCAGCCAAACGTGATTGTCAGATCTTGGCACTGTAGATTTGTTATTAAATCTAAAGTTTACTTTTGGAGGAATGAGAATGGAAGAGAGAGTGTGCTGTCCTTATTTTCACCCCTCTGTGTTCTTCATACTATTGCAAAGGGATTTGAATTTTTTTTTTTTTTTTGAAAGATGATGAAAAGTGCAGGGCGAAACCTGAAATAACAAAACTTTTTAAATAGTTCTAATTATCAGGGCAAACAGGAAATGGTTTTTATGTGTTCCAAAGTGCATGGAGCATTACAAACATCCTAGTGTAACCAATAATGCAAACTCATGGGGTTTGCTACTATCAGGAAGGCAACAAATTAAATGTAATTAGATGCTGTGTTTTGTCATAAAAGCAATGCAGTAACAAGATTGATTTTGCCCACTTGCCCATAACATTGTAAAGTGCTGTTTCTAACTTACAGTGCCATGTGCAAAGGTTTTGTACACAGTTTTAACTATGAAATGCCCTTAAAATAGGCCTACAGCTCATAGTCCATAACCTCAGACCCATAGGGGCGATGGTGGTGCAGGTGGTAGAGGGTCAAGCCCAGCTCTGTCTGACTCCATCAAAGTGTCCTTGAGCAAGACACTGAACACCAAATTGCTCCCGGTGGCCGGTTGGCACCTCTGCCTCTGGTGTGTGAATGTACATGTATGAATGGGTGAATGTGAGGCATACGTTGTAAAGCGCTTTGAGTGCGCGTAGGAGTAGAAAAGCGCTATATAAATACAGTCCGTCCATCATATGGAAAGCCTTCTCTTGGCCAGAACAGTCAATGTTTTTGAAATTAATGTTATCATTGTATCTGATATTAATTTAATATAGGCCTATATTAAATGGAGATAGTGACAGAACCGAAATGTAATTGAAGGCTGTGTTATTGTTTTATCATAAGTTGTCATAACCTATTGCTTCTGTCATATCTGTCATGATCAAAATCAAAGGAAACCAAATTAAAGAAACAGATCACAAGCGAGAACGTTCTCACACCGGAACTCTTGTTTCATTTTTGCATGAAAGGAGCAGATATCAAAGTAATCATCTGCTTTACATCGCCAAACAGAAGGTTAGTCAAAGTGAGCATTTGTAGGCTAAATAAATAACAGGGACGGCGATAGGGATTGTGAAAAAGAAAACTGCTCACTAAAATGAACAAGAGAAGGGGCAAGTCTGTTTAATAGGCAATATATGTTGTGAAATTAGATGGGTTTTTTTGACATTCAGGAAATTGAACAAATCCTGACCTTTCTCAGAAGATAGTTCTGTTGAATGTGTTCTGATGACTTTGGTGGATGCTACCCTGAGAGTACATATGTACTCTAAACTGGGTGAATATTAACATAATCTAGATCCACTTACATTGGTAACACAAATTCAGTTCAGGAGTATCTCCTTGTCCTCCACACATGAACCCTGCGCATATAACAATACAAAAGCATCAAAAGCTCAGGGTAATCAAGGTTCATAAAATTAGAGTACTAAAACATCTGAGACACCCTTTTTCATGTCAGACATTAGTGGCTGCAGTAAAGCTGCCAAGTGATGTGTCAAAATAAGGTAAATTAAATCACTTTGTGCTAATGAACACCTTGTGCTCCTGCCTCATAGATTTGTGAACATCCAACAGAGAAGAAGAGACATGTTCACGGCTATTTGGAGGACCCTGTGGAGTTTTCATTTAAAAACTTTCATTGCTTGTTTGTGTCTGGGTTGGGTAGCTGTGTCTGAGGTACAGAGGGGAAAATGACTGGCAGTGAGAACAGAACATTAGACCAGTTTTTTTTATATGGTAGAAGGCCTCAAGTCTGATAACTGCATTAACTGTCCACCAATATGGGTGACTTTTTAAGATAAATATTGTTGATGTTGTGATGCTTTGCACAAGAGAAGTTGAGATGTGACATGAAAATATTTGGTTAAGGAGTTATTTTTGTCCAGGCACTGGACAGCTGTGTTGTTGTTTTTAATAAGACTTGCCCACTGGTTGACTGTCTATCACTGAGTCGTGACAGATGGGAAGAAGTTCTGAGTTCTTAAGCATAACTAATGGCAGATTAAAGAGAGTTTAAGGAAATCTTGAGACAGTCAGTACAGCCCAGTGTAGTTACCAGCTCTAATTCTTTGAACTGTCCACACACAGTTGGCAGTCACAATAAACATTTGTGATTTTCACTTATCATGTACACTGTGAGGGAAAAAGCTATTAGAACCCTAACAAATCACACTCCCTCATATTGTTGGGTATTTAGCTGATTTTTTGAGAGTGGACTCAGGGTTATGAACATAGCTTTGTCCACTTTAGAGGACCTACTTTTTGAATCAAAACCTTCCTCCCGGCAATTTGTTAAATTATTTACATGCCCACAGGCAAGGTGAAAAGATTTATAATCAGCTCTCCAGATTTACAACTTTTCTACTTTTCCACATTTGCATTTTCTGTTTTTCATATATTTGCCTTCCTCATTTTTTGTTCTTGACACATGCCTAGGAGTCTCTGGGTTTATAATGAGAGACTATATAAGAAAAGCAGAGTTATCAAACTTTGTTAGATCAGCCAGATACAGTAAGTCTATATGAGGTAATGAGTTACTGTAATGTATGTCTTTCTGTTGGATGTTGCCAGTAAGCACACAGTGGTCTCTTGGCTCACCCCGAGAGACATCTGTGGATCTCACAGGATTATTAAGTTTAAGTAACCCAAATTAGCCTGGGTAAAACTAGAAGCACCGCTAGCGATTTTGATATTTTCTTTTGAAAGATAAATTTAGGCTACTGCATTTCCAACGAGTTTTGGTGAGTTTAATGCTTTGATTTAACAAAGTACAAAATTAAATGTTAACTCTGAAGATCAGGTTATTTTTCTGTTTTCCGCTCTAATATTTTAAATAGTCGTAGTAGTTTTCTGTGAGTGAAAACGTATATAAGACAAAACCAGGTTGAATTAAGGGAAACAGTTCTTAAAATACAGTTGCATGGCTACTGCATACCAAAGTACTAGTCTGGCTGGAAGGAATAAATGAACTATGAATGTTTTTTGAATGTTACTTTTTCTAGTGTAGTTTGTAGAGAATCAACGTTAACTGTGTTTTTGTTTTTTAGAAGGGATGCAAGAAAATCCTTCTGGCATAGGGAATAAAATGTACAAATTTAGCTAAAATTGTGTGGTGCAAAAGAATCTAGTTTATTACTGTCACCCAAACTTTAGTGTAAATAAATGCATAAATGTCTTAAGGAAAGTTTTGCTCTCATATTGGCCCCAAATGGGGAGAGAAAGTGAATGACTTTAACATTGATGTCTAAGTCATAGAATACAGCTAAAGCCCTTCTATTAAACTGTCTTGAGGACATTCAGTCCACTAATTTCAGGCAACAAGATTACTCCATGCTAAAGAAGCTATCTGACTGAAATTGATCAAAGTTAGTCTGAGATGAAAGCATCTGCAACACCAAACCTTTTTCTGCACCAGAGATATAGGGCTTATAGGACTTGGCTGACTGGCTGGATAACTCAGTGGGACTTTCTTCATTGGGCCCAGTGAAAAAGCTTCACTGCTCCTCAGCATGCATTGCTTTAAGCCAACCAGCCAGCCAGCCATCTCAAATGAGCCCACACATTGAGACGCACACCTGCAACTCAGGTGATTCTAATTATGTCTAATGACCTTGAACTGAGAATGAGGACATCATGCCTTTATAAACCCACTCAATGCTCATTTGAATTTGCTCTTTGTGTAGCTGTGGGGTGAATGAACATGGCAGTGTTTGTGAAGGTTTTTGTGTGGTTTTTGATTGCTAATTTGTACAATGGTGAGTGTATGTCTTTTGACATGTGTAGTCTGTCTTTTAAATCCTGACTTGGACTAAATAAGCATTTCTACTTCTGAGCAGTCTTTGGTTCTCCAACGGGGGAGGTTAAAAGTAGCCATGTGGCACCACCAGCTCCCATGAATGAGACCCAAGCTGAAGTTGCTGGTAAGAATCTTGCTGCTATATGAAGCTGTATTTGGTGTGTATAAATAATTGTCTTTTGTCTATTATTTGATGTGTATAAATGAATTTGTGCTTGTATGCAAACTAAAAGGTGGTGTAGGTGAAGGTACTGGTGGTAAGGATGTCAGAATATGTGACTCTATAGTGGGACTTCATTTATGCATCTATGTGCATGTCTTCTAATGTGGCTATAAGAATTTCTATGATTCAATCCCAAATGCACTTATTCAGTGGACTACAAAGGTGGGGCAAGTGACGATGATGTGGTAGATGCAACTGTGAATCCACTAAATCAGACGTCGTTAGTCACAGCTGGAGACATTGGTGAGAACTTTGGTGCATTTCTGGTTTTTGTTGTATTTGAACACTGTAAATACTCTAGCTGTTGTGCCACTACAAGAGGTGTAACTGGAGTCTAGTCGGCTGTTGACAAGTCAGCGGTTCTGGGTGAAATTGTGTTTTGATTAGTTACACCTCTTGGGAGATTTTGTCTGACACAAATTTCACTGTATATCAAATGAAACATGGCAGTGTTAGTTGCCCACCTCACTTCCCTCTTTACATCCTTCCAAACTATCCAACATTGCTGATGGAACCTTCAACCTCTTAATGGAAACTAAAAGATGGTGCAAGTGAAGATCAGGATCAGACTGGTTGCCCAAACAAAAGTTGTTGGTAATGAGGAAGTCCTATATTGTGTGCATTTATTGAGCCTTGCCCTTCCTGTTTTTTCCCCTCTTGAAACCAAAAGATGTTCTAAGTGAAGATGTAGTTGGCGCCTCAACACCCAACCCAGAGAACCAGACATCTGCCGAGACTGAAAGTGAAGGTAAGGACGCTGGATTATCTGTGGCTTCATGTTATGCTTGTATGGATCTATGTGTTAAGTAAAATGTGGTTCCCACATTACTCCAACTGAATGTTGGTAAGGATGTTTATGGCTGCATGGTGACATTTATTTTTCCTAATGTAGTTATGAGCAGTTGCATCATTCTGTCAATTAAATTGGCTTTCAGTGTGAAACCATGATTGGCATACTCTGCTGTTAGTGCTATGAGCAGGTTTATTGATTGGTGAAGCCACACTTGATCAGTGCAAAAGTGCAGTCCCACCACTTGGTTCCAACCATTCCCTCAAACCAGCTGACTGTAGCCAGTATAGTTGTGAGTAAGGTCTTGCCTCAATGCCTGTTTGACTATTTTTGTAGAATCAAAGTCTGGACTGAGTGAAGATGCAGAGGTTGCTACTACACTGAATCCTGATAACCAGACTACCTCAGACCCTATTGTTGTAACTGGTAAGTGTTGGAGGGAAAGTGTGGCATCTTGTTCTGCAAATAGAGGGTTCTAACTCTACCTTTTCTCTAAATCTGACTTCAATCCACATACAGAAATGGTTTTAATGGCATTTCTGTGCATGATGCATGCAATCAATGTGGACCCTCCATTTGTCATGTTTGGATCTAATCCCTTAATATGAAGTGCAACAGTTAGTCTAAGATTTGAATTCCGAAACCGATGTTGACTGTAGTCTGAACATAATGTGTTGAATGTCCCCCATGTGGAATCAAAGATCTAAGTGCAGATGACGCCGCATTAACCACTGTGCTGAATATGCAAAATGAGACTACTGCTACCCAACATGCAACTACAGGTAGGTTTTTGCTTTTCACCCCTTCCTGTCCTGTAATTTTATTGACTGCTATGAGCAGGTTTATTGATTGGTGAAGCCACACTTGATCAGTGCAAAAGTGCAGTCCCACCACTTGGTTCCAACCATTCCCTCAAACCAGCTGACTGTAGCCAGTATAGTTGTGAGTAAGGTCTTGCCTCAATGCCTGTTTGACTATTTTTGTAGAATCAAAGTCTGGACTGAGTGAAGATGCAGAGGTTGCTACTACACTGAATCCTGATAACCAGACTACCTCAGACCCTATTGTTGTAACTGGTAAGTGTTGGAGGGAAAGTGTGGCATCTTGTTCTGCAAATAGAGGGTTCTAACTCTACCTTTTCTCTAAATCTGACTTCAATCCACATACAGAAATGGTTTTAATGGCATTTCTGTGCATGATGCATGCAATCAATGTGGACCCTCCATTTGTCATGTTTGGATCTAATCCCTTAATATGAAGTGCAACAGTTAGTCTAAGATTTGAATTCCGAAACCGATGTTGACTGTAGTCTGAACATAATGTGTTGAATGTCCCCCATGTGGAATCAAAGATCTAAGTGCAGATGACGCCGCATTAACCACTGTGCTGAATATGCAAAATGAGACTACTGCTACCCAACATGCAACTACAGGTAGGTTTTTGCTTTTCACCCCTTCCTGTCCTGTAATTTTATTGACTGCTATGAGCAGGTTTATTGATTGGTGAAGCCACACTTGATCAGTGCAAAAGTGCAGTCCCACCACTTGGTTCCAACCATTCCCTCAAACCAGCTGACTGTAGCCAGTATAGTTGTGAGTAAGGTCTTGCCTCAATGCCTGTTTGACTATTTTTGTAGAATCAAAGTCTGGACTGAGTGAAGATGCAGAGGTTGCTACTACACTGAATCCTGATAACCAGACTACCTCAGACCCTACTGTTGTAACTGGTAAGTGTTGGAGGGAAAGTGTGGCATCTTGTTCTGCAAATAGAGGGTTCTAACTCTACCTTTTCTCTAAATCTGACTTAAATCCACATACAGAAATGGTTTTAATGGCATTTCTGTGCATGATGCATGCAATCAATGTGGACCCTCCATTTGTCATGTTTGGATCTAATCCCTTAATATGAAGTGCAACAGTTAGTCTAAGATTTGAATTCCGAAACCGATGTTGACTGTAGTCTGAACATAATGTGTTGAATGTCCCCCATGTGGAATCAAAGATCTAAGTGCAGATGACGCTGCATTAACCACTGTGCTGAATATGCAAAATGAGACTACTGCTACCCAACATGCAACTACAGGTAGGTTTTTGCTTTTCACCCCTTCCTGTCCTGTAATTTTATTGACCTGCATAATTAAAGGTGATGCTCTTGTCCCTAAATATGAGGAGAGGTTTAATGATCAACATTAATGTTGAAGTGCAAGAATATTGCCTAGTCTGCAGGAAATGGTGTCATTTCTGGCAAAAAATGACTGCATGATATAAACACTTGGTTGAAGCTGGCCAGGTTGGTCTGATCAGGCACTTGTGATGCAACACTGCCATTGTTCTTCTAGGCACCTGAGAAATGCATTGAGATGCACCCCAGCTTTTTTTAGTCACCGTTAAGTTTCAGTAAAGGGTTCTATGTTGTGTCAATTCTCCTATTTTTCTTTGTTCCACCCATATGAAACCAAGATGGTCTAAGTCAGGATGATGTGGTGACCACTTTGCTGAATATCCAAAATGTGACTACATCTACCCAAGATGGAACTACAGGTATTTGTATTTGTTTATTGAACTGTTGGATCATTGTAATGTTAACTAGTTGTTCTCCATGGCTGCTAATTTAGTGTTTGGCCTGGTTAGCTGGTCTTGGACCTGGAAGTGCCTTCAGTGACTGTCTGCTTGCAAAATTATGGATGTAGCAAAATGGTTAGACACTAGTGAAATGGGGTATTAGAGGAGGATGGCTGGCTTCTTGATTTGGTATTAATCAGGTGTTAATCTCCATGAAGCCATCGAGTCAAGTCATCCCTACAGGTTCCTCAACTGTGTTTAGAATGCAAGTTACTAACAAATGCCCCTCCCCATCTCTAGGTGTCCATGGTCCGCCAGAGCCTATTCCTGAAGGGCCTGATCATAATGCTCATGTGTAATGGGACTCCTCCAGTCTTCAGGCCACTTGCATTTGAGATCTACTATTGGTTGCTGTTTGACTTGTCCATCTTGAATGCAATAAAGACCAGCTTTTAACCCAGTACTGTGTGCCTTTTCTAGTTTTGTGATAAAGGTGACTCTTGACTTCTTGCACACTGCTGCACTGCCAGCAAGATCTAGTCAAATGCTGGATTAAGAGCTTTGTAAAGGTCCTAGCCCAACATGTCAGTTGTGTCTTAAATCTGTCATTTTAAGTATTTGGCTTTCACAAGGCCATCTTCCCATGATGCTGGTTTCTTCTACATACAAATGAACCTACAACAGTAGTGGACTAGCAATATCTAGACATGCTGACGGCACAGATGAGCACTTCCTGCTTGTATACAAGCACTGTCAACACCCTGTTTTGGTTCAAGGAGAGCTCCCTGTGGCGAGAGCTGTGTTGGAGTTAGCGTGCATCAACTGACACTCTGCACCCCGAAATCCAATGGTGAGAGGGGGGGCAGGTGGTGGAACAAGTTGAGGTGTTAAGACATGGAAACCATTGCCTGTCCACCATGTTGATGGGTTGTTTAACGAAGCCCAGAAGTGCATGTGTCAACTGAGTAAGCTAAAAAGCTTTTTTACATAAGTCACAAATTGAATAAATTCTCACTTTCAACATTACATCCTGGTAATTTCTTTGCAGAGGGAAAAAAACTAAGGAATTAACTACTGCACCAAAATCACTGTTACCACTCAGTTTCCTCACACCCTCCTTATCCTTCCTTTCAGATGGAAGATGGCAGGTGAAGAAAAATAAAGCTTGCATACTCAGAAAGGAACAAACAAAAAACATTCATACCCAGCAATTCATATTTTAAACATGGACAAATAAACTGATTTAATATTCTTTCCCTCCACCCTGAGCCTCAAACCCAAGACAATTTTCTGTCACTTCTGTCACAGACAAAAGCACTTTGAATCTTTGAATTCACACTGCGAGTTTTGAGCCCGCTGTGCGGATGGCAACATAGCAGGCCATCATATTTTCTAAACATTGCACTCATTTGGTTGCAAAATGTTTTCCTCCTAATTACAGAACCATTTTGTATAATCATCATCATTGTCATTATAGGACATGGGTAATTCCCTTACTGGTCTCCAGCCTCTTGCGCTTGGTCTACAGAAGAAGCATTTTTTGTAGTTTCAGTTCCATAAACAACAAATAGGTTTTAAGTGTGAGCTCAGTTTGAATATATTAATGCATATTTATTCATTAATTCATCATTCATTGTTATAAATGTAGGCATGTGACAACAGCAAAGTGCACAATTAAACAGGCTTATGGTATGGCCTATTATTATAGTACAGGAGCTTCCAGGAGTCAAAGTTGGAGCATAGTATTTTGACTGTAGATAGATCTACTTATTAACAACTCACTGATGTAGTATCCTAATGCAATTGGCAGGATAGCAAATAACCTTAACTAGCAAGTTAAGGTTATTTGCCTTAGGGCATGTCTGCTGTCATTGGAAGAGATTTGCCATCGAACCTTGATATCAAATATTGTTCTAATGATCATTTTCATTTAATAATGACTGTTCAACAGGTTTTTACACTGATATGAATAGTGAGTTTTCATCACACGGATGACATAAGCATATCACGTTAAACTGCATGACCTGACCTTTCCAGTGGTGTTAGTCTCATTATGAATGGTTTGTGAGAAAAGTAGCTTTTAACTTACATAAAAATAATATTGATACAGCTCTGTGTCCACCTCACACTCATTCATCTTGGTGGAATATCTCATGATCTCTTTACTTAATAATATACAGCATATCAAAATAAACAGGAGCTCTTACCGATTCCAGTACTGTACATTTGTCTGTATGATTAGTGGTTCCCAAGTAATTGGGAGTCATGAAATCATATCCAATTGCTGCATTGTCTTCAACCCTCCCATTCCCCAAATAACAAACTAAATAATTTCCTGTTCATATCAAAAGTTGTTCTCAGACCTCTGTCATATAACCAAGGCACATCCAAGAAATGTGATTTAGGTATTATGATGGGGGCTTGAGTCTATTGCACCCCATTCTTCTCTGCAGTAAAAAAAAAGACAAAATATTAAGATTAATAAATATATTAAATCGTATATATAAATCATATATATATAAATAAATTGTATATAATATAAATCATATATTTTTGCAAATTGCAAAGCCATACAGTATGCCACCATCATGATTCTTATATTGCCAGATTCCAGGCAATCCAGCCTATCCAAATATTCCTACTGGCATGCTTCCTGAGCTGAGCTGCAAAAATGTAAAATATAAGATGCAAAATATGTTTTTTTTCTTGATACCAAGGTATAAGGCGTATGCGTGTAGTATCACGTCAACACTGCCAGATTTGGATAGCCTAGACTGTCCTGAAAAATGAAATATAACATGATAGCCATTATTATGACCGAGGTAAGAGAAGGTAGTGTAATAAGAAAAGTGAAGGTAGTGAAATTAGCCTGAAAATAGCCTAGGTCTCATAGGGTTTAACAACTAAGGGTCAGGTCTAAGCCTCTTCCGTCTATTAAAATGTCAATTTCACTTACACTGCTGGCATTTTAAAATCAAACTTCACACAGCTCCTGATGGCCTGCCATGCATGTGTGGTGCATCTGTGTTTGTGTTCAGTTCATACCACATGCTGAAAATGATTTATCGGCAGAACAAGCTCACAATGTGTGATGAATTGAGGGCACACCACTGAGCTTCAAAAAGAGTTTCTGCTGTAATGCTGTTGAACAAGCCTTGGGCTGAAAGCTGGTGCTGTTTGAATGCCCTTTAAATACAACAGTGAGAGAATCAACATTATTTGGTAGAAGGAGTCATACTAAAGGAATAAAACTGAGTTTGCTTTTTTAGTTTTTTGTTTCCACAATTTTCATGCCTCATTAGTAGTTTAAACAATTTAATCGAAATGTGATGACCGAGCAAGAAGGGGGAAAGAAAGAGAGAGAGCAATTTAAAAGTATTAAATTTAAACTCGGATCAGGGCTCTGACCTTATCGGCAACTAATAATATATAATATTATATTGTAGAGAAGGCACCCCTTGGGTTGTGTCCATGATGAATTGGAAAAACAGATGAAATTGCTTTTAGGATACGTCTTCAATTTGAATTCTTGACTGGAATTCAACAACTGAAAATGTGGAGCAACTGAAATTTCCCTTGTTAATGCTGACAAAAAATTAGGCTGAGACTTATATTAACACACCACTGTGTACACTGTGTTACCAGCAGCCTGGTTTGGCTCGAAATATTAGAAGCATTATTTTAATGAGAAAACTGAGCAGTGAATAGAGGGGTCAAACCCCATTATGATAGAACTGAGAAGAAAAGGATTTTTTTTGTAGGGCAAAGATGTTACCATGTTAAATCCCACAGAGCCAAAGGGCACTGAGTAGAGCTCTGGTTTCAACTCCAGCCCTCCTTGTGAGTCTTCCCCGTGCTCTGTGGTGCTTCTTTCTCATTACACTGTCAGCAGGCCAGCCTGGTGAGTGTTCTAACTTAATGTATGAATGATTGGAAACCATGGGAGGTTGGGGGGAAATCTGAGGTTTGGCAATGTTAAGAGAGGATCTCACCTCTTAGGATGTTTCTGGATATAGGTGCCATGCCCATCCTGTGCATCCAGTTTATATCATTCTATGTGCTCCTAAATCACATAATACAGTAATTTCCCAGATATAGTATCTGTAAGCCACAGGTGAGTGTTATATTAATCGCAGGTCAGTGTTTTATGCAAACAAAAAAAAAAAACACACAAAGAAAAAACAACAACAAACAAACAAAAATGTTTATTTAAACTGTTAATTAAACTCATCCTAAATGTTTATTTATGATGAATCAGACTCAGATCATGATTTCATGAGAAAGCAGAATGAAGGAAAGAAATTCCCTCCCGTGTATTAACGTCATACATACATTAAGAAACTTTGAGAAATCAACGGATTAACCTTGGTTGATAAATGGGAAATAATGGTATATCCAAAAAGAGGACTACTTGTTCGTTCAAATTCATGACTTAGAACCAAGCAGCATGGTTACAGTACGTGAAATATGTATGATTAGTAGAAGTCCTTTGCAAGTTAGCAGTGTGTCTGTCTCTCTCTCTCTTACTCTCTCTCTCTCTGTGTGTGTGTGTGTGTGTGTGTGTGTGTGTGTGTGTGTGTGTGTGTTTGTGTTCCTCAGTAAACCTCTGAAACTGTGTTTCCCCTTATGTTTCCTGGATTGTAAAAGGTTGCACCTAGAGAAATCATTATGTGTAATCTCCACACCCCACGCACACTAAGACCCAGCTTGGTTAATTTGCACAATGAAAAGACAACTCCACAGATTTTTTTCTCCTTGTGTTTCCCACTGGATGACTACATAAGGAGTGGGAGGGTAGCTCTGGATACACACTTACAAACACACCAGCATCCTCATCACCAGAGCTCCAGGTAATTGCTTGCTGGACCTTCACATAATGATTCCTTCCAGATGTCCAGAGGATGATCAAACAGGTGTTGAGACTTCACTTGATGTCTGCCTCACTCGGAAAGCCTATTTGATTGAGATGGCCAAGTGAATGGCAAATGGTGAATCCCAGGGCATTCAAAAAGATCAATACACATTTATGAAGCTGGACTTGTATGGAATATTCTATAATGACCAGGCTTTAGTTCGAGTGACTAAGGTTTCACGGTTTGATTGCTGTCAAATTTTCAGTAGTTTCTTGAACATTGCTCTGACAGACTGGCAGTTCTTGAGCTGGAGTTTTATGGCTAATTGGCCAGAGCGAGAGAAAAATGAAAGAAAAAAAACAGATAATAAGAGCATGATAATGGAATGGGAAATCAAAAAGATATAAAAAAAAATGAGAATACAATATTGAATGGAGCTCAAAGAGGGATGTGCAATGGGTAGAGTCTTGCCTAAAATACTCCATATCTATTGCTATTGCCCAGTTAACTCTGTCTATGTTTTACTGCATTTCTCACCTCTCTACAAGCTTCCGTCTACCAGCCTTACCTTGAATTCATTCTTTTTTGTGTGGAGGAGTGGAGGATACAGCCCTGGATGACCTGCCGACTGACTTAAGTGACTGTCACAATAATCCACCATCTGCTTCTTTATGTGCTATTTAAGTGCATCTGTATAGATAAAAAGTTGCTTCAGAAGAGAAGAAATTGTGCATCTCACTGAGTCTGCTATCGGTTCTCAAGCAACAGCAAATCAGCCATAATCACAAACCAAATGCATGAGCATTTCCCAATAACGCCTCTCTTCTCTCAGAGCAGTCCAACCCACAACCCCCCAACCACCCCCACCCCCTATTCTGCCTTTCCCTGACTCACACTGTATACTCTTCCAGTGAGAGCAGCCTACACCGCAGCAGACAAGAATCCTTCCTCTCTCTCATTCCTGTGGGGTTCAGGGTGGTGAGGTGTTGACTGATTAACCCATCCTGGCAGAGAGGAGACAGCAATGAGGGCTGGAAATGTGTATGTGTGTGTGTGTGTGTGCGGTTTGGGAGACAGCTGTTGGCCTCAGCCTGTGCCAACATCCCTGAGCACACATCAAGAGCTCGGTCACAAATGAGGAACAGATTCCTGCATGACACAAGGCCAACACTGCCAGTTTTAATGGGATCTGATTGCCAGTGTGTTGCCTCACCTCACCAGGGATGGGACCTAAGGTTTTACCCACAAAGGTGTGTCATTGTTAAGGATTTCTTTTTTTTTATCTCAAGTCTTCAAGAGGAAACTGCTTTGGAAAAAAATAAAATTCCTTTCTGTGCTGTTGTTTGTATGTTTGTTATGGAAATGCATAAGTGAGACTACATTTTTATCAGTTGTTCTGTATTACTATGGTTAATGTTACAATTACTTTACATAAATACAACAAGCAGAGAAGCATAGGTGTACATTGTTTTTAGTAATCATTATTTTTTAAACAGGGATAATTGTCATATTCACACGGAGATCCCTGTCCTTGTGTGAATAGGGTTGAAGATTATTAATTACTCTCTCAAGTGCTGCCTGTGAACTGCCCACTTGGGACTATATTTAGTGTTTCATTTCAGATATCAGTGTATACTCAGTTAATAATGTCATGAAAATTAATTAGTGTTGGGATACAACTTCTTGCAATGTTTTATCTACCTCAGTTGGAAGTGCTGTCTAAATATAAGCTTTGTTATTTTTTAATGAAATATCATGAGCTGAATAACATGCCTGTGTGAACTGTGTGAATACACATTAGGAGGAAGTGCGCAACTAGACCTGTAAATTTCCTGAGTTTTCTAAGTATCTATCTGTATATCTATCTATCCATAGGTTTTGTGTATTACAAAAATATGTCATCACATCAAAATTTGCTGCTATAACTGGACATGCCTCCTTTTTCACCATTTTCATGCAAACAAGATTCCCCCAATTCATGTCCAGGCTGCATTTCCACCTTGCATGTGGATTCACTTCTGCTATCAGAATGTTGTGTCGACCATTACACCTTTATACTGTATGTATTTTAGATTTGATATCTGCAAGTGGCAAGTTGTCTCTGTGTTTACAGTCCTGCTTCTTTTGGCAGGGAAACCTGACCAATTAAGACTGAACAGAGGGGTCTCTCCATGGTTCTCTGATGGGTGGCAGCTCCTCTTTCCCCTCCCTATCGGTTCCCAGTGGGTGAAGGCAGGCAGATTAATGCCGGGCCGGTCACATTTGTCAGAAATAGATAAATGCCGTCCGCCAAAGTGGCGGTCGCTCCATCATCCCAGCAGAGCCCAGCACCCTGGGAGGGGAGAGGCTCTGCAGTGAGGAGGCAGCCGAGGCCCAGGCCCCACATGGTGATGCTGGCTAGAACTTGGAACTTAGCTGCAGCTGGGCTCTGGAAGAGGACGGGTGGAGAGGTGCTGGTGGTGGTGGTGGGGGGGATGGCAGAGCAAGTTGTGTGGCAGATTTGACAGATTCACAAGCCCCAAGGCCACTTGATCACACTGGCTTGATGTGGAGCGGTGTGAGTGAGTGAGTGTGTGTGTGTGTGTGGGGGGGTGGGGGGGTGGTGGAGGGGTGCTGTAGCAGGTGGCTCCCTGGTACACATGGTGTCTGTAAAGCTGAAGATGTCAATTCAGCTCTTGCCAGGCTTTGAGCACAGGCTGGGGAGGTTCCCTGTGTCTCCCCACATCTAAAGCACATGACGGCCCATTAATCAGCACTTACCTGTGTGTGTGTGTGTGTGTGTGTGTGTGAGTGAGTGTGAGAGAGGGAGAGAGTAGCCATTGAAACATACAGCTTCTCAGCTCTCTGCCACTGCTGGATGTCGTCTCCTTGTTTGATTTTTTTGCTCCTTCCCTCTAGGTTCCTTCTCATGGATTAACTTGTTCTTTGTTTGGATTAAACCAACCAATTTACACACAAATTACTTGTAAACAAATTATGCAAATGATAACAGTGAATTAAGATATTTATCCTCCCTCCCCACTGTGTTTATCCCACAAGATATTATGAATAGTGTCTGCTATTCACATGCAAATTGTGCTGTGAAAGTTATTTGAAAGTTTTGACAAGGCAAAACAGAAATAAGAATACAGCTGTCCGTATTAGTATAGCGAGAATAACTTCATACGCAACTACAGATGCTTAAAAAAATCTATGAATTGTTTACATGTAATTAAATATTGTACATAATGTTTTTTTGTTCTTAGACAAATAAGCAATTTTAAAGGTCATAAGTGAGACCCTCCACCATACATTTTTTTCTGTTTTATTGTTAATGATGACAAACACTGTCTGTTTAAAATTTAAAAGCACATTAAACAGGACATGATAAACACAATCCCTTTCTACCCTCCCTTCTTATTTTTTCACAAAAAGTTTCCGCAGTGATAAACATTTTTCCGAAGACATTCATGACCTAGTTTTGTGGAGGCATGTGGATGCTGGCAGCAGGCACATAATCCACTTAAAGTGGGGATAAATGATGCTGAGGAGAGGTTCAAAGAGCACATCCATCAGATCGTAGCAACACAGGCTTTTTGAGGTGACTATGTGTTTGTGTTTGTGTGGGTGGGTGGGAGGATCAGTACAGTGCAGGATCTTTACAGCATTGATCACATCCCTCATTTAGTGCACAGAGTGGTAATCAATGCAGGCCAGCGCGATCCTGCCATGATGGAATAGTTTGATGCATTGTTGTGTACACATCAGCTCTGGATTCACAGCCAAGCATCACACCGACATCTCTCTCTCTCTCTCTCTCTCTCTCCAGGTGACTGCCCAACCACCAATCAGTTTTAGTAAGGGGGCAACAACTTGGTTGAAAGCGCACATTTCCAAAACACTCACTCTGTCCACACAGCATGTAATGGTCTGTTTGTTTAATTTTTACAGCTAAACTGCATCTAATCCAAACAGCTAATTAATCATTTTGTTCCTTTGATAGTTACAAGTACTATTTTACACACACAGAGATATCTACTAAGTAGCTAAGTTTCAAATACATATCCCTTTTCATTTATTTCTCATTTCTATTAATATATTTACTTTTTATAACCAATGAATCTGTAATTAATGCCATTTAAGTGAAAATTTCAATGACTGTTTACTGTATATGCAGTTGCTTACCATAGTAGTTCTTTAATCATAGGCAGTAATGCAGACAGCAGCACTGCATCATAGCTGAAATGCTGCCCATTCCCACTGGGCACATCACTGGCACAATGCCAAGCCCCACACAAACACATACGCATGCAAACACACATACACACACACACACACACACACACACACACACACACACACACACTGCTCACTGTCCTAAATCTTCTCTGCCCACTAAGCTGCCCAACCCTTACTGGATTGACATGCATCTGCATGATCACTGCTATAATGCAAACACTGTTATTGCTTACTGCTTCATTGCTCTGTTATTCCTGCAGTAGTGACTTCAAGGGCACACCGACACTAGGCCTATATTCCCAATAAGCGGTTCTACTTTACAACCACAAGATTGAATGCTGGCTGTCCCCAGGGGCGGTGCTAGCTTGTTTGGTGCCCTGAGCGAACACCCCCTCTGGCACAAACTTCAACTTTGGATGCCCATGCTAAATGTCATACAATCCTGCTGATTTTTAGGACAGTGTAATAGCATTACAATTGCAGGTTCTAAATAGCAGCTGCTGCAGTTGTCACACATTTAACAAATAATGTGTGAGAGAGGTGATAGCAAAGATGGTGATAGGTCAATCTGTCATATGTAAGCTAGCTATAAATCAAATAAACTCAAATATATGATCAAAGAGTCTTGTCTCTGAGAAGTGGCTCCATGATCCACATGCACAAGCGGGTATCCTAAAGTAACTCAAAATGAAATTGAATTGCAAATTGAAATTGAATTGTGAGAACTGAATGCGAGATATGGTCTGAGAGCACAACTGTCAAACAAATTCTTTTAGATGTAGCCAGAATCAATTTCAAAATATTACTGTATATACACTTTCAGATTCAAGTCAAAGCAAAATATTAAGATTCATTTTGAGGTGAAACAAACATTACTCCATAGTATCTGCTCAAAGGGATCTAGGTGCATATTTAAACTGATGTTTGTAAAGAGCCCTTAGACATACCCTTACATTATGGTTCTGCATCTGCAAAACTAAAGCAAATATAAGACGTCTTTACTGGTGAATGCAATGCAGTGGTACATCAGTGTGTCTGTGGTGTTGGTTGCCCTCTGTTTCCACTTGCGGTGTTTATTACTTTACCTATAATGAGGATGGGTAAATAAGACTCAACGGGCACATTAACTTTCCCCATTAAAGTCCCAGACACCCTACCAAATAATTAGCATGTACATTACGAGGCCTCTAAAACAAACTGTATATCACTGCAAACTACAGATGCCGAACTAGTCATTTTTATGTAAAACTGTGTAGGACTGGAATAGTTGTATGACACCTGGCATTGTCCTATTTTCTATATATGAATTCATGAAAAGTGATAATAAAACATTAACTCACAACAATTTTAAGTATAAAGTATTGTGTTATCTGCCAAATTAAATAAGCTCCATGATACCTGTTGAATTGGAAAATTAAAATTGCTGTTAGAATTAACAGGTGAGCTTTTTAGAATCTTGAACATTGGCATCTTTATGAGTGATAATAACATATTTTGAAGGACTGCTGCTTGTACCTATAAGAAATCCATCACTCATTATTCTATGTTGAACTCAAGATCTTGGGAAGGATTTTTTTTTTAACCCATGTTGAAAATATTATCCGAAACCTTGAAAGCAGTAGAATTTACTTGTCTTTCCCCCTCACTGCTCATTGCCACTCAGAAGGTCACAAGAGCTGTGTGCGCGCACACACACACACACACACACACACACACACACACACACACACACACACACACACACACACATCACCTTGTCCTTATTGCCACTAGCTAAAGCAGCTCACTCCTTTTTTAGAGGCTTATCAAGGCCACAAGCGGGCAGCTGCGCCTTGTTTGCCAGAGCTCTCTTCTCTCCTCCTGCCCAATTAGAGCTCCTCTAATAAAGCGCCGCTTCCCTTACTCTCTGCTTCGGTGCTTGGAGTCCATTAAGCGTCAATGACGGCAAGAGGCAGTCATAAATAAACAGCTGAACCCCAGGGATAACAGCACTGGATAATAGAGATCTAAGAAGAGGCTGAGGGGAACTGGATTTATTCCTCATGCTTTGACTGGTGAGATGAAGCCAGTGTGTGTGTGTGTGGAGAGAGAGAGAGAGAGAGAGAGAGAGAGAGAGAGAGAGAGAGAGAGAGAATACAGTATGTAAAAGAGAGAGTTTGGAAAGATTGGGTGGATTAGCTCTATGAAGCAAGCTCAGTAAATGGGGATGTTATTTTGAAAACAAAAGATCAGGAAAGCTAGATTTGCAGATTTACACAGGAAAATGATTAAAAGTAACCACTTCCACTCAAAATTGTGTTAAAAGAAAGCTGATTACTGGTAGTTCATATTTGCCTCTACAGGCATGCAATGGCAGTAGCACAGAAAAACAAACATTCAGAATCACATGACTTAGGAGGCAGTCATAGATGAGGTGAAATTCACAACTGGGTCACCCTTGGAAGTATTAAGGCATCTTCTTATTTCCTCAAAAAGAAAGGGATTGAACTAATGACAGGCGAAACCAATTTCCTCATCCGCTGTCCTCCAACTCAACAGCAAGTCAAAAGGAGTTCAAAGGCAGAAACCTTGGAGAAAAACAGTGACTTGGCAACCATTAGCTGAGTTCTAAAAGGTCTCCCCTTCACGCTCACTCCTCTTTCTCTCTCTCTCCTTCTCTTTTTCTCCTACCTCTTTTTGACACACTCTCCTAATGTTTGCAAACGGCAGAAGCCAATCTATGTTAAATCTACTTTCATTACTATGCTCCACGGCTAATGTTTTGTTTCGAACAGTGTCCTCTTAATGAAGGGGTGAGGAGAGGTCTGGGTGCAGCAAACAGATCGATGAGCGAGGCATGCACATGTTAAACAAGCCTCAGCTGGAACCCAGGCTTTAAATGAATGTCTTTGACTGTAGTGGAGAATCAGGGAGAAGCAGGTGCAGTAGGAACCATATGCTGGGGACTTTGTTCCCCATATTTTCTTCTCATTGTACCTTAAACTATGTTCTCATGTTATGAACAGTGCTTGACTCACATCCTCAGAACACATAGCACAGTGCATGTGTATGATGATGACCTTCTTGTTGGTTGCCATAACAATAAAAGGAAATCTCAGAATGCATTCAATGGTAGAGTAATGTTGATAGAATGAATAAAAGGAGCCACGCAATTCCATACCAGGTCTCAGTCTTCAAACACATCAATACATACAATACACACACATAAATATATGTAGTATGCCATCAAATGGAAGTAGAAAAGAGAGGGATGAATGTATGTATAAAGAACGAGAATAAATAGGTTATGTCCAGCTGTTGTAAGGGATAACGTTCTGCTAGGCGGTCATTATCCTCTGCAGGCGTCGGGCTCCTGCATCACCCTGTCAGAAGTTATTCCACGATAACGTGACGGTCTAGCAGAATGTTATCCCTTACAACAGCTGGACATAACCTATTTATTCTCATTCTTTATGCAATGACCACTTCGCAGAATGCTATCCCACTTATAACAAAACTACATATTGAAGATATCATTAATATGACAATGAAGCATTGTTTATCATTGCTTTCATAGTCATTTTAATTATTAAGATAGATAAAAACTTTCGCGAAAAAAGTAGTCTATTAAGTAGTCTATTAGTAGTCTTACAGATCTGCTGATTGCTTATGGCAACGATCTGTTTTATTTTCCTTAACAGTGGTCTGTTAGACTTAGCAATGGTCCGTTATCAAGAAATATTAGACTGTAGATTATTTAGAATTGAAGTGAATAAAGCATTCTACAGCATTATAAAGAGCCGTGTAATGTTATTTTCTTGAGATGAGAGATGCTTCAGGTGTTGTAATTCTGTAATAACATTGCAGAAGTCAATATCAGTATATGGAAATAAATTCCTGACTAAGGCCTCGATAACAGTTTTTTCAACTGGACAAATAACACACACACACACATACACAAAAGTCTTTTTTGCTGGACACATTCATGATGGAATATGGATTTACATACTGATATGGACTAGCCACAGTCCACTCTCACCTTTCATCTCCAGGGCTATATGATTGTTTGTCTGAAACAGTGATTTTAGGATTCACTTACGCTATGAGCTCAGAGTTAGCATGTCCCCAGACATGTTGGCCTTTTAAAAATGCCGTTGGCGTCACTTATAATAAATGTACTTTTATAATACTGAAGATGTTGCCGCATGTAGACACTGTTGTTCCACTCTCACTGCCTCAGATCTCTGATCATCTTCCTTCTCTTATATATTTAGAGCACTGGCTTCCGTGGTGTCCTCTTCATTTAAGGGGTTCAAACCTCAAAGGCTGAACAGAAGATATGTAAATGATACATGTAAATTGTATGTAGTGGTAATCCCTGTGACAACACAACTGAACACACTGGCAACTGACATATCGGTGACTATCTTTAGTCTTTAGTCTAATTAAAGCAAAACCCTGGTGGACATCAGTTGAGAAAATTACGTTGGTAGCTGCCTTACAGAGTTTGAGCGTTGGACTTTTATTCTGACTTTTACTTCAAGATACCGGCGAGAGGAAGTTGCAAAACAGGTAATGTGCTGTCTTCAGAAACATATGTTTTACTAAACTCTGTGTGTGCCATCAATGTTCTCTGTGCTCGCATTTATGTGTATAGACCCTGATAATACTTACTGTACAAAGTGTCATGCGATGTCAAACCTACTACGTGTTTAAAAAATAGCATTTTGAACTCATCTGCTTTGCCCTGGGCTCACCCATTTAAAGCTACGGGGTTAAAAACAAAAAGAATACTCAAACTCTGCAAGGCAGCTATCAACATAATTTTCTCTTTGCACGAATGTTTGACTCATGCCCATGCAGACACACAGTACAGCCTACAATTAATATCGTATTGCTTTAACAACAAATATATGGCTGAAACAGTTAATGTACAAGAGTTAATGAAATGTTAACTTAAAAAAGCATTTTTTTCAGTTAAAGAAATCAAAAAAGATTGAACTAAATTTAAAAAGTAAATAAATTGAAATCTGTGAGGTTGATGCTGATCTTTATTGAGGGCAACAGATTGAGGGGGCTGTGCAGAGCTGAATCTGAATGGACATTTATTTGCATGGCTTTGAAGGCAGCTGTGTCCTGCTGCCCCTGTGTTTCATCTGTGATTTGTTGCTCTCTCTCCCTTCAATGCTTTAGGGGTTGAATCAGGCTGCATCAGCTGCTCCTTCAGCAATCAGTGGCCAGATGCATTCCTTACTCCGTTTGTGACAGAGTGGTCCACCAGTTGATTGATTTGGACCCTTATCTCGATCCTGCCCAGTTCCGCACGAGTCGGAAACATAAATTGCAAATTTGGCAAAAAGTTTGGGTGACTTGTGTGGTGGCTGTGTCTATGCAATTACTGACAAACTTTTTTTTTTCTTGAACTGTTTTGCTTCTGGATATTGCACTTGGACTCGGAGTGGCATTGTGCTCATAGAAAGAGGATGGATAAAGTATTCCTTTAGGGAATGCTTTTACAGCAGTATTTTTAATCTATTTATTTGTTACTAAATGGTTTGTTTCTACTGGCAAAGCAATTTATTCACAAATCCAGGGTGATTGCTTTCCAGGAAAAATACTCAGCCTAATTCTTCCCAGCATTAGTAATGCTAAGTCGGGAACCTGATACCAAAGACGGCAAACAGACAGAATAAACCGAATACAGATGACTGACCCCATCTATGACTGCTCTATCCTTTCCTCAACTCACATCTCAAAACATTTCTGTTTCATAAGTGGACCTCCTCCTCCTCCAATGTATACACTTAGTACCCCTTTGGAAATGTTTTGTGTGTGTTAATGTGTTTTGTTTTGTTTCTTTGACTTATGTAGAGTGACCTTGACTTTAAGAAAGGCTCTATAAATGTAAATAATGATAATAATAATAATAATTAGAAGTAGAAGAAGAAGAATACAGTGTTATTAGTAAGTTAAGGATGAAAATTAGTTTTAACAGCAGACAGGACAGCACAGTGTCTGTCTGAAACTAAATTACCATGAGTCATGGGTTATACAGCTTGTTTACTGCATCAAGAGTAAGTGCCAGAAAGCAAGTGCCAATGCAATTTCTGCCTGTTCCTGTAACATTGAATTTGCTATAAAGATTACTTGCTAGGCTTTGTCACTGTTATATGCAATGCCAGTTACTGATTTGGAAGCAAGCCATCACTGTGACTCAGCATTTGAGACCTTAGAAAGGTCAAATGCCTCTCATCCACCTCACTCTCCTGTCTGAGTGGCCTCATCATGTTTTGAAAACCCCTTGCAGCATATCCAAAAACACCACATCATGTGAAGTCTGCAGATTCACCGCGCCACTTGCCACCCACGGAAGTGGATGGAAACGTAAGCCTACCTTCCGACAGCGCCCTTCAGTGCACCTTAGACGTGCGTGCTTGGTGGGAAAGCGCAGACACAAAGTGAGGCCCGCTCAGGTATGAACTGATGTGCCCAGACAGAACGAGTGGAAGAACGGTGAAAAATTAATTCTCTGGAGGAGGGTAACAGGCCAAAGCAGTACCTTCGGCTCGTGCCTAAACACACACCAACCAGCTCCATCCACCCCCAACCCCATTGCCTCCACCCACAAAAGATAACTGAATGGGGCAGTGACATGGCACTAATTACACAATATTTCAGCATTATATATTTATGGTGTTCATGGTGGGGTGAGAGAGAGAGTGCATGTGCACGGGGGAGCAGAAAGAAAAGTGTTACAAGTCAAGTTTCAATGTGACATTGCTTTCATGCTGATGTCTCCATGGGACCCACATTAGACGAAAACGTCAAGGAAACGTAACCTTTGTCAATACCGCTTAACAATGATTGTACCACGGGAGCTCCTGTGGTGTGGCAGTGACTGCATCTGTGCCGGAATTTTTTTAGACATGTTTATCATAATGAGAGGGAAACAAAATGGGGTTGCAGCTAAGAGCTATTGATGTGCAGAGACTTTTCCCTTGGGTGTATGGCCCACACCTTAGCCCATCGTTTTCCATTTCCCTCAGTAGGAAACTGACCTGCGGGAAATGCGAACAGACAAGTGGAGGTGCCCTTCGACCTCTCCATGCCTGGTACATCATCTCCGGCCTCCCATGAAGACATGTGACTTGAAATGATGAGATGCTGCTGCCTCCACCATTGGAAACGATAGGTGTCTAATTCCCATTTGCATAGCTCTCGCTGTCTGTTAACCGCTGTGTCAGTTACCCACGCTAGCACCTTAGTTCTCAGCTTCCCCTAGTTCTTGTTGAGCACCAACTGGAGGAGGCTGGCACATCAGCACACAGCAACTGTGATGCATCTTTATCAGGGTTCTGGCAGAGCCCTTTGAGATGTGAAGTAAGCTGGACTGGGCTTTATTTGAGCAAAAAATTACCAGAGCGTTATGGAAATGACTTCCATCTCCTTTCAAAGTGCAGCATAAAAAGAAGTCTAAATATTGATATTTAGGTTCACCTGATGATAATGGGAGAAGCCTTCTGTGGGGTAGCCTGTGTCCATGGTGAAATTCTCACCAGCTTGTGATCATGGTGAAAAGCTCACAGCTTTAAGACACTAAGAAAATAATATTTTACTGTATGTCGTCACAGTTTCACATGTAATTAACATATGCCACTGCTTTCGATGTAGCCTATAATGACACCTTGTTGTCATGTGCCATTTGATTTTTGTGAGGTTTGACAGCTTATTTGCCCTGACAGACATCCTTTATTGATTCACACAAACTTACATACATGCCTTTAAGTGATAGTTAAAATTTCATAGACATGTTTTGAAAGGTCTCGATAGTGATACAGAAAACTGATAATCTTGCATAATGGTGAGCTTGCTGTGCCCATACAATTTTTTTCTCCTGAACTGAAATCAGAACAAAGGCTTTGTTTAGGGTTTCTAGAAGCCCTCACACTCTGAAGCACTCACATCCTTACCACACTATGTTGTCTTCCTTAAAACTCTGCTGCCTGTGTTGAGAACATCCCACTCTTTTGTCAAAATTGACAAGCTCCTCACTGAAACACACACACACACACACACACACACACACACACACACACACACACACACACACACACACACACACACACTTTGGCAATGCTATAAATGGTGTGAAGTCAAGTTAGTGGGAAAAATGCAGTTACCCACTTGACTTTACAAGTAGTGCATTCAGAGCTCAGTGTAGCAGTCGTTCCTTAGAGTTCAAGGAGAATCTCCCAAAACCCCCAGCCTGACAGCAGACTGCTGCCTCCATAGCCCCTTAAATACAGTATACAGGACAAAAGCAATTATACACTCTTACCATAGTAGCATAGCTGTCAAAACTTGAGTGGAAACCTACAAAAAGCACACTGTAGGAAATAACAGAAATGGAGTGTTTGACAGAAACTCTTTGTTCGGACTTACTGCATTTTGCAAGTTCATTGCTAAATTATAGTGATGGGTTGAAATGCGAGTGAAACTGCAAGTGAAGCTGTCACATTTTATATGGTGACAGGCAGATACTGAGATTGGCACAGTTTGAGCTATGTCTCAGCAGAAATGCTGTACCTTCACCTTTTAGGCTCTATTTAAACCTATCTCCCTTAACAATGCGGTTCTCCTTTCTGATTGGCTGATGAGCTGGAAATTAACTTTTGGCTGATTAGGTGGGAATTAGCTTTGTATAATAGGAAAAAACTTCATAATTCATCAAAGTGTCAGTCTGACACCAAAGTATACATGCGTCATTTCAGTAAGTCTTTATATCAGCAGCATCGCATTGATGTGCCTCATGCTATTTTTATGGTCACTGTCTTACTCAGTATTACAAACGTTTCATCACAGTACCAAAGTTATTTTTTTCCCAGTGACTGCAGTTGTTTTTACCTAACATGTCCGATATATGAAAAAGTATGTAGTGTTTAAAAATAAACGTGTTGCCTGTATGTGGTGAAAAAACAATGCTCTGCTCACCAAAGAAAGACTGGCCTCATCAACTAGAATGTGGGTTAAATTCTGCAGGCTGCCTACTTTTATCATCTACAGTCGCGCTGGGCTTGATGCCTACTATGGGTGAACAGAAAAAAAAACATTCTGCCTGACAGAATATTATTTTCCTCTGGGTTTTGGAGAAATGTACACCTTTTAGAGGCTTGTCTAATTTTTTCCCAGTTATTCTCACTACGCATAACCAAAGTCTTTCTAAGGCCAGTCCCCTCACTTGGCTGCCATCTTGGAACGCTATTGTTGTGGTCATATATACTTGGAAGCAGACCCACACTGAAGATGTACGGTCTGACAATGAGTCATTGACCTGGCATTACAGGGGCGCAGCCAGCATGAATCATAACCAGCATTGAAGTTCAACTGAAGCGTCAAACTCCAACCAGAACTCTTCAGGAGTGCAACAAATGCACTATTCATGTGAACAACAGTTGTGTGAAAAATTTTAAGGAAAAAAGAACATCCATAGCTTAATCACAGACAGTAATTCACAATTTTTGAATCATGTAATTCCCACCCTATGCTGGTTAAGCGGCTGAAATTGGTTCCTGGATTTTGGGAACATAGCTAATGAATCCCAATGGCTTGTGACCAGCAGAGCTAATTAAAATTTGCTTGCGGTGCATGGGTTCGCAGGCAAGTGGACCAACATTTGAGTATGTAAATTACATTAGGAAAACTGCTAGAGTGTTTGGTAAAATATTCATATATGCATACACTATGTAACTGAGGCCATACTGTGAAGTCCAGCCCCAGATTCGAACCCGTCACCTTACAGTCGAGTGTGCTAGCCAGTTGACCAAAAAGCCCAGGCTTCTTAACTAGAGATTTATTAACATTCTACACAAACAATTAGGCTAGCTGGCATCCATTACACACACATGGGAGTAGTGTGGGGTGTCCATGGTTTGCAGATTGGGCTCTTAAACAAACTCTCACAATCAGAGCCTGAAACCTTTTATAAATCTCAGCTCAGGAATTCAATTTCTTCAGGAGCTATATAGTTCATTATAGATGGTTATTGATTTCTGTGAATCAGAAAATGAAAAGTGACCTACAGCTGTGAATAGAGTGTTCAACAGAACACAACCAAAGAACACAGATGCAAACGATGAAGTATGCTAACACAGCGTGTGAAAAGTGAAAAGTGGTTTTAAAAGTATTTCAGAAACTTTTAAAAATCACATCACAGCACATTGTGTGCAGCAGGGACAGAACTCAGAGGAACTTAGTAATTATTTCAGGAAGTCTGAAACTTTTTCTCAGAATTGGCTTGAAGCATTGTATCTGAACTTGTACCCTAGGGTCCCCAATGTAGGCATCTCTGGCATCAGCGGGATGTATTACTGGCAGCATAATACATCATCACCTCACCAAATCGTACCTGTCCAGGTTCATGTTTCCTTTCAATGGGGGAATAATCCCTCACATTAGCTTCACCATGACAGAAATAACTTATTGATACATTGCTTCATGCTAGACCAGCAAGCCAGTTAGCCTTATGGTAACTTTTTTGACACCTGCTTCATACCTTTTGACTGCTGTTCAAATACAAAAAGTCAGATGTCTTAGGACCATCAATTCTTACAGGCAAGTCTTCATGAAAAATTGGATGTCTGGACACATTTAAATATATTAAGATTTTTATGTCATATATTATAATGGATAGTTGAGTGATGTTCCCAATGGTGTTTTCTGGAAGAGTCACAAGTTTTTAAATACATCTGTAAACAATAACATTGATACGCATTTACAAAAATAAGGTTGGATAAGGTTGGATGCTCTTTGGTTTTACCCATCACAAGAAGTTTTTATGCAACAATTTTGTAATGAAAAAATCTTTTGTGTAGCCCACCAAAAAGTCCTGACCTACCTGACTGCTATTTATATGCACATACAGGAGGTACAATTAACTTGGTTAATACCAAAGACTGGTTAAAATCAAATGTATTCAAGAAAAAAAAAAAAATAAATATATATATTTTTTTTATTTTTATGTATGTTGTATATGTAAATGTTGATGCTTGTTACGTGTTTGCTCCATTGGATGTATGTGGCACATGAGGTTACAGATTCCAACAAGTTGTCAGTATATGACAACAAAAGTCTTTAATGACTTTAATGTGTATAAGTGTATTGCTGCTTAAGAAAAAAATGGACGATTCCAATGTACATTCAATTCACCAACTCAAATGTGCAATATTAACCATATTACGCATGCCATGGAGTTCATTATACCTGGGGGGGTAGTCTGAAAAATCTTGTGCACGGGAATGCCCTGCAATGTGCGCTTATGCAAACCAAAAGAGTTTTATGCAAACCAAATGAGTTTGAGTAGTGGTTGCTCTTATCTGGTTCACACCTGCATCAGGGAATACTCACAGATCTTCTGAGGATTTCTTACCAGACTTTGTGTGAGGCACCATACAGTGAATATACACCACTCTTTTCATACTTGCATGTCCAAGAAGGGAAGATGTTCTCTAGAGCATAGCACATGTTAATTTTTAAAGCAGATCTGGTATTTCTGGTCTTTTGTTATGACATTTGCTGACATTCAATTCAGTACATCACCTTTGATTCAATTAAAGAATTATTATTCTTTAATAACATTACTTAACCATTAACATGAAACATACTTTACTTAGCCTAAAAGGCTACAGCTGTGAGTAATGGTTGTCTCTTAATGCCACCTTTGAAAAACTGCAGAGGCTAGGAATTGAACCTGGGTCTCCAGCATCACAGTCTAGATAAATACCAACTGAGCTGAGCTTCAGACAGGGTACAAAGTGCTCCCAAGTGCTCTCCTGCTATATTACTCAGAAAATCACCACGTTTTTTGTGTCACCATACTTGGTCATGTAACTACTCATGCTACAGTATTTAAATAGGGAAAATGCCTTTCAATAGGCCAAGTAAAGTATTTTGATTGGAAGCTGCAATACATACCACAAATCGGTAAGAAAGGCATATAAGTGTATTATTTAACTAATGTTATTAAAGGATAATAAGTGTTAGCTAACTGGTAGTAATGCATTCTTAACTGTTAATAATGCATTAGTAATACCTTATTAATGCATGTTATTTTAAAGAATTACCAAAATTTCTTGTTGCTGTAGTGTTCATTTACCAAAACCATGTCAGATATAAGAAATAATGAATGATGCGGTGTGCGTATATCTGTGAGTATTGCATGTTCAAGGTTGTAATAAGGCTCCAATGCACCAACTCATTCAAAACTTACCAGCAGTGATGTAACTATGGGTAAGCAGGGACTGCAGCTGCTTACAGGCCCGTGGCAATCCAAGGCCTGGCAGATGTTTATACTGATCACCCACCATGCCCTTCCTCACATCAAACAATACCCTTACCAAAGTACCTGCTCTATAGCACCTAGCTCTCTTCTACCATATTACAAACCAAGCTCTGTATGACCTAATCAGACTCACTAACTGTGGGCTCTTGAGTGAAGAACTGTTGGCCGTGAGGTTGTTCATGGATATCCTCACTGCTGTAGTTAACTAGGGCACTCAGTCTTTGGCTTCATGAGGATATCCACGAACATCCTCACTCCCGCTCGTGTTATATTGCTTAAGTATACAAGGAAAGTTTATTGTCACATGCATATGTAACTATTTTAGAAAAGCAATGAGCAAGTAGCTTCTCTTCATGTCATGCCCAATAACACCCCTTACCTGTTCCAAAATCAGAGTTTAGTTCTCATATCTTGCTGATATGAAATTAACTGGGCATATAGCATCCTTCAATCAAATGAATGAACTGCAGTGTCTTGTAGTCAATTATTTGTGGTCTTAATACATGTGCACAGACAAATAAAATGACAGTTCATAACTCTGCCTTAATTAATGACTTGTTCCTCCATCCATCATTCTACAAACAGCATTATTTTTCTTCTTACCTTTCACAGTATGATATGCAAATTAACAGCCTGACTTCATACCAAAAACATAATTGTATTGTAATTGCAATATGTCTGAACCATGTTAGGCAACCCCCTCCAGCTCTGTCCAGAAATGATTTCTCCGTCATCACTGGACTAATGGTCATTGTGATGCTACACCAGGTGCTTTGAAATGCCTTCAATCAATTCAATCAACAGGACGCTTTCACAAACACATTAGCATTTTGCATACAACAACAATTACATAAACTTGATATGCCCAGACAGTAAAGAGTTTTTTCACCTTGCTTCACTCAGTTGTGACCGTATCAGTTCAGGACATGGTGGTTGTTTGCATATAGAAATCACCATCATGTCAGATAAGTAGCTTTCTCTCCAAGGGTCTTCAATGTAATATATAATGCATTCATTTTCTAGTCTGTGTGTATTTTTTTTTCTTCTCACAGTCTCTGTATGCATTGGAATAGGGCACCTGATTATGGTGGAAATTACCCTTGCATGAGATGAGTCGTCACAGTAGGGCCTGTCTGTTGCTGGTGATATCTCCAATGTCTTGCTTTAATTTAAATGGTCCTCTGACCACAGACTCCATGTAGCTTGCCGGAAGGGTTTTTGTGGTGGGTTTAATATTTCAGTGCTGTGCAACTGGACCATCTGGCCTCCCTCAGCCCAATCTGGTGCAAAGTATTGAGTTCCTTCTCTTTTCTCGTCTCTCTTTTCTCTCTCTCTCTCTATCTTTCTCTTTGGCTTCCCCTCATAACTTTTTGTTCTTCTTGGAAAATAAACATTTTTCATTTCCACAAATTAGTCTGATTTATTTGGCCAAGTAAACCAGCACACATTGTGAATTTGTGTTGCTGTAGTTTAAGACAATGTGTAATATCGTATCATTTTCAATGAACAATATAGATATTATTCAAATGACAATTTAAATGACAATACACATTCTTATCAAGAGAGAGAATCCAAGTACAATGTGGTAGTGCAAACAACAGTAATATAGACTAAATTTGCTCACTTTGCAAAATGTAATGGCCGTCGGCTTTGTGTTACAGCAACACTATTGAATTTTTGGTGTGAAACTAATGAACTGGCTAGGGTACGCAACCCTTCGAAACAATCTTATTGGCACTGCTAGTAGATGGTAATTGCCATTTTATATATATTATATTATAATATAGTCAGCAATGTCATGCTGTACCAGTTGGCTGACAGGGTGTCCGTTATTCCCTGCTAATGGGACACCTATGAATTAGATCTGGTTAAAGTTTAAACTTTGGTAACACTTTCTATATATTCATCACTGCTTTTACACTTTCATGGCTGTACTCATAGGGCATTATAAAGTTATCATAAAAGCCTTTACGACTTGAAGTGTCAAAAAGCCTTATAGGTGTCAGGTCTGCATCGCACCTGGTCACGGCCACGCCCCCTTCACTCCACAGACTCACAGCTCGTCTCCCCGTTTGCATTCACCTCCTCATGCACGATCACCCTCACCTGAGTTTTAATTGGTGTCACCTGGTCTCCACCTTACTTAAGCTTCCCCTCTGCTTCACCTGGTGTCTAGCCTCGTCAATGTTACCTTGGACTTCCTACGTGTTTGTTGCGCTTCCTCCGTCTCCCGTGATCTCCCGTGTCATCCTCCCCGCGAGCCTAGACTTCCCTGTCAGTAATGTTATTCTCTGTGTTTCCTTGTTGTTTAATCCTCTATGTTTGTGTTAGCCTCCTTATTCTCCTGTGTGTTAGTTACTTCCAAACTTCTGAGCGTTATAGTTTTCTGTTCTCTCTGTTAAAGTGACGGACGCGACTTTTGTTAATCCCCGTTTGGTTTGTTCAATAAATACTACTTTGTTTAATCCTGACTCTGCCCCGTCTGTGCCTGACAATAGGTTTCTTTGGCCTTTTAATACTAGGGAAACATACCACTTTACTTATTGTCTGTAATGGTTCCTTGTTGATTTTTTTTTGATTGGCTTGAATGATTATTATATCAAGTATTATATTTCATGAATGCATCATAACCCTTTATGAATGTGTTTATAATACTTTTTGAATGAGTTCATAGAAAGTGTTAGCAAACTTTAATCACCATTCCATATATATGATCTTTAGAATGGTAACTATAATAACCATAGTAAACAACAGTTGAACTAGCAACAACAATGGAATCAGCTGTTATCAAGCTCATCGTGAAAATAGTACAGCGATGGAACAGGTTTGCTTCTTTTAAAACTAAACTGTATGTTTTAAATGCTTGCTTATTGTCGATATGCATTAGATGTAACCCGGTGATAAGCGGGATAACAGTCTTTGAGGTGTTGCGATAAAGGGGAATAATGCACTTGCAGGAGGCGTTGTGAGTTCTTTGCCACCACCTTGTCCATTATTCCCCTATAGCGGGATACCTAGGCGGCCATTGTCCCTAACGTAAAGGATACCCTAAATAGTGGCAAGAACTTACGTATTGTTGCTTTAACTATGAAACCATTGGCCCAGTGTGCACTAATGCATAAGATTATCTCCTATTTTCTTCTTCACAATATTACCCCCAACTACAGTGCATTGCTTTCTTTGCAAACTTTTAGTAAACTGTAGAAAAGATAATGTCAAGAAGTCATGCGTTTGCCCACTTTTTAAATGCACACTTTCGAAGACTGTAATTGTTGACATTTGCACTTCCAATTTCAAATGTCATCGCCTCATCATTTGGCCCACTATGGTCTAACCACCATTATGGTGGCTTAGAGAAATATGAATAATAAGTACTGTGAGAATGGCCAGGCGTATTAAAAGTGAGGGTCTATAGGCTAACAATTAACTGCATCTTTGGAGAATGGATATGATGAAGTTGGGGTGAGCAGGAACTGATGGGAGATTTCTCTCTTATGACAGGTTCTTTCTTGGTGAAACTTTCTATAAACCTCTTTACTTAGAGTATGAGTTCAGTGTGAGTAAAGTAAAGTAAAGTGAGATGAACACATAATTTGATGACAATAAATAAGGCACCATTAAAGACATTAAGTAAAGTGGTGTTTCGCTACTATCAAAAGGCAAATGAAGCTTTAGAATGATTTGTTGTACAGTATATGATAATATTATAGTCCCTTATGAGTGCAGTCATGAGAATGTATGAATAGTTATGAATACTAATGACATCAGTTATAAGGCTTTACTAATGTATTATAACCCTTTATTAACACATTTATAATACCTTGAGTCTGCACTGGATGTTGTGAGTGATTTTCTGCTCTGAGTAACTAATTGCATGACATTCATCTGTATTGATATATTATCTATCCAGGGAAAAAGGACCATGCACCAACAAATGAAACTGAATGATCTTGAGGGTACTGATAGAAATAAGAGGAAAACAGTCAAAGACCTTGGGCTGAAAACTGAGAGAATGGATTTAGGAAAGAAAAGAAAAGGTCTTTTTGAAATTATGTACGGACAGCTGAGGATGTGGACACAGATAAAATCGATAAGTAAGCTCTCATCTGAACAAAAAAGACATTGCCTGACAGTTTTTGATGGTCAAAATGGTTTAGTTTATAAAAACAAGCATAGGTCTTCATACCTTGAAGTATGAAGCTATCTGACACACATGCTTAGTATAGTGTAGTACAATATAGTGAGACAGATATACAAGAGAGTGTTAGAGTGCATTCTGATTCTCATAGACTAATATAGGAGTGAACTATCTAATGACCAATATAACCAATAACTAAATAATGAATTTGAGCAGGATTTGGTGAATGCATTCATTTTGAGTGCCTATATTACAGCTCAGAGGTGGTAAGTCAAAAATGGAATTCAGTTGCTATCTAATCCACTGCTCAGATAAGTGACCTGACTGTGTGGGTGCTGCTAAAGAGACAGTGTCATTAGAAAAATTATCATTGTAGAGGTTGATAGACACCTTCATCACAGCAAACGTGGCAGTGAAAGTCTAATTTTGTGCCAGATGAAGTAGTGTATGTTTTATTACATTTTATTTGGCCTATGATTCATTTATTTCATTAGCAGTATGTAGAAATAAGAGTATGAATGAGTCATTAGTAGGAATATAATGCCAAATAAAGTGTACAATTTACATGTGCACTTATTAGGATCCTAAATGGTATTTTACTTGGCGTTTGATAAGGTGCACCCTTTGTTTTGTCCTCATATAGCATGTTGATGTGTTTTTAGCAGTGGCTTATTTGTTGTCCATCCTAGTGAGCTATAAAATCTGTCAACAAACAAGTGGTTGTATGGCTAGACTCAAGCTCTATGTGAAAGAGATTAGCAATAAAATCATTAGAAAATAGTTACTTTAATCACTCACTAGTTGTGACACTGTAGGTTACATTATAATTGCATTCCCACCTCTGTGCCTCATAAACTCTCAAACTTCAATATGCCAACTGCAGTGGTGGAGAGGAGCACAGCCATCAAGACACAAGCACTCTTTGATTGTCTTGAATAAAGGAGAGAGCCCGTCCTGCTGTTAAAGTGATGAAAGGCTGTTTGGTGAAACCAGAGCTGCTTTGTGACACCTTGGAACAAATCCAGATTTACTTGCTGCCTCTGTGCACCTGTAAATTGGAGGATCAGAAATAATAAACTGACGTTCACAGTAGGGAGGCATGCTGACATGCATATTAGTCCATTATGGTCAACAGCAGAGAAAATAAAAAGAGATTATAGGTTTTAACAGGTTTTTACTCTAATTGTGCTTGAAATACCTGCTGTGCATTCAAATATAAAAGCAGAAGGCAAATGGCTTGGCAGGTAAATGACATTGGGCTTTAAAGGTATAGACCTTTTTGAGAGAATACGGTGATTAGCGCCATAGCTGTTGTAGGTGACATATATTAACACGTAACTGTGTGGGTTGAGACAGGTCATTTGCTAATGGAGGACACTTAAAGGAGGCCATTTTCATCACTAGCAGTATTATTGCCATCATTAAACATGTGCACACAGTGTTTTCTCTTTATTCCAGATCCCTGATTTATGGATCAAATAACAACAGACAAAAGAAGGATCACAACCATGACCAACTTCCATAGTGGAAACAGAAATCCAGAGTGAATCAGTCCATAGCCCCATTGTTTGAGGTCACTGAGTTCTTTTGGCAGGAGAAGGAATGATGTGTTACAACATAGACCAAATGGGGCATAGAAGCTCAGTTTCAGTTTCTTTTTCCTATGCCCCATTCATTTAATGTTAGTTGCCAGTGTGCTATTTGCCATAAAGAACACTACACAAACTTAAAAGGATCCCTGGCTAATAAGTAATGTTGGCCTCATAAGACTGTTGGAGGACAGGATTTAAAAAGACTCAGAATGCTTTCTTTTTAAAAAAAAAACTCTAGAAAATTCCTTCCTTCCTTCAGTGTAGGTCTCACTGCTTTCTGGGTAATCCGTGGCATCACCTGGTTGATGTTATACGTGCAGCAACAGCTTGATTGCTGCATCTTGATTAGACCTTGGTGATTTCACTTTTTACAACAATAGCAGTTTACAAATGAACATCCAAATATCAGCCAACATGTCTTACTAATGAGGGATCCTTTTAAACCTTTGAGTTTTTGTTCTTCAAATAAATATGTTTTGCTTTAGAGGCAGCCAAGTTTTAAGGATATAAGGATATATAAATAAGAAAGATCCAGATTACTCATCCATTAGCCCAACTGGGTGCAGTTAAAAAACATTTAAAATTATTGCAACACACTTTTATTGAGTTTATGAGAGGAGAGGAACAACCCTGTTACATCTCTCAGCATTTACCACTCAGTGGGAGGTCATGCAGATATAGATAACAGACCAAAACACATGACTCCTCACTTCTTGCCTATTGATGAGAGAGGGAATAGTATTTTTGGGAAAGTTGTGACCCCATCAACTACTTTGAGACTTGATGCCAGTCACATACTGTGTATGATTGTTTATTTATATGAATGCATGTGAATGCTCCCGTGTTCTCCTGTGTTGTTCGAGCCTAGACTTCCCAGTCAGTATAGTTATACTCTGTGTCTCCTTGTTTTCTAGTCAGTGCTTTTGTGTTAGCCTTCTAGATCTCCTGTGTGTTGGTTTACAATTACCCTGTGTGTTGTAGTTTTCAGTTCCCCTCCGTTATAGTAGCGGACGTGACTTTTGTTAAACTCAGTTTAGTTTGTTCAATAAATACTCCTTTGTTTAATACTGCCTCTGCCTAGTCTGTGCCTGACACTGACACACTAGCATTGCATGAAGTAGATTTTAGAGTGCTTAAGCATACAGCAATGCAATGCATAAATTGTCCCAAAAAAGTACCTGGAGTTGCCATTAAGTGTCTTAAAGTGTCTTAAAGGATATGACAAAGCTTAAAACCTGTTGTTAATGTATGTAAAATTGATAGATAGATATGAAGTGTAATATACAGTCTGAAATGCAATGTATAAAGAAAATTTTAAAATTTTTAAATTAAAAATTAAAATAAATACAAATAAACAATTCTGTGAAAACTATGGAAGAATATTGATCTGATCTGGTTAAATCTCCACCACTGTTTTAATCCTTCCTGTTACTGCAGTTTTGAAATGCGCTTGCTCTGTCCATGTTTATTTTAGCCATGTTCCCCATTTAGTGTAATTGAACTGTGTTTGTGATGAATCACCTGTTGCATGCACAGTATGCCATGATAATATATTTACATGTTAGCTATGTGGAGACATTCTGTGTATGAGCTGCTTGATGTATGAGAAGTGAATGTTCAAACATGCGTCCATTTTTCATGAACTACTTGAGTATGCGACACCATAGGTAATTCCGTTCATGAACATGGAGCTTAGAAAGATCCCTGAAGCTGGTCAGAATTGTATATATGTGGTGGCAGAGAGGGAATGAGCAAGAGAGAGAGAGAGAGAGAGAGAGAGAGAGAGAGAGAGAGAGAGGGTAAACAGACAGAAATATGCATGATGTCTGCAGCATACACGAGTAACGCTAATATAATTCACCAGCCACTCATCAAAACAACATGGCAACGCCAAACACAAGAGGATGCACGCAGAGCCCAGGGTGAATGACATTTACCTCAATCATAGGGCTATACCACCATCTGGGACAAAACATTGACAAATGTATGGGTGTACATCCTTTTCTCTTTCTCTGTTATTTCCTTCTGGTCATCATGACACATTGGTCCCTATCCCCCTGTGCTATGAAATTGGCAGGCCTAATTGGATGCTCTTTGAATGGGGATCGCTTCTGCCTTGCAGGCATACTCTGACAGGCTTGAATAAGGATCAGTTCACCTAAGGTGTTGAATATAAATACAGTTCTTATTCACCGCCACCACATAAGGTACTAGCCTGGGTAAAAACCCAGACATGCCGCAAGCAATTTTAAATTTAGTCATAGTCAGTTTATTTAGCAACTTTTTAAAAAATCAGCGGTTGACCAAAGAGCTTAGAAGAAAAAGGAAAATAAATAAAATATAATTTTTTTCTGTGTTAAAAAAATATAAAAATAACTTTGATTAAAAAAAAAAAAACCCGCGGGTCCTTCTGGCCACAATCTATGGCAGCTCGATATCAATTCAGCAAATATCCAGGAACCAACACAACAGCTTATCCAGCATGGGGTGGGCTTTCTATAAGTGTAAACCAATGAAGGCATCTGCATTACTGTCTGGTTAAACTATGAATGTATTTTCCTTTGAATTGCGTAAGCAACTGCATGATGTGTTTGACACTTTTGAAGTTTTGGTAAGAGTCTAATTCTTTATTATTTAACAACTTGTTGGTTAAACCCCTGGAAATGGGAGGCCAATCATTCATTGCCAGACCTTAGGTCTTAACTGATATTGGTCTGATATCCAGATGTCTTTTACTGTTGTACCATTTTGTAAACAATATCTTATTTCCTCAAGTTGTTTTTCAGGGCAGTGGTTAAATAACATTGGTTTTGACCAGGTTATCTGGGTTCTGAATTAAGTGCCCACATTTAGTGAATGGGAGTCACCTAATACATCAAGATCAAGCGTGAAAGGACAGAGGACTGATTCAGAATCCCACCATTATTTTTAATCTCAGTACAGTAGTCATGTTTATGTGTTGTTTTCTATTTATTTAGCAATTTATTTTTATCAGCAGAATTATTGTATATTTTGTTATTTTGTTATTATAAAAAATATTATTATATTGTTTTTATTTTGTTGTGATTTTCATTAGTCATCATTACATGATGATTCATGCATTACTTAATCACTGAATATCTCATCAATCGTCAGGAATGATCTTGAAGTCATTGTCTGTCATTAATGACCTCATGCTTAAATAACACATAATACCCACAAGAATTAAGTACTGTGGGCACATCATTATGAGTCATAATTAATTACACATGATCATGATGATCAACATACATGGGATTACAAAATAGGATGATTGCACATGAATTATCATGAATTCATGCTTATTGAAGGCTATGAATTGTTATGAATTCCTACTTATTGGAATAGTTCACGTTTTATGGCCCCTTAGCTAATGTGGTGAACAGGTCTGTCTTTAACTCTGAGTTTAACAATGAGTGGTGATGGCATATTGGTGATGTTGATGGCAAAATTACATGAACTAAAGGTTAGTTGCTCATGAGTTCATGTTTGTGACCTCTCGACTAAAGTGTTAAAGTGGTTCAAAATGAATTGTGCAATTACATGATCTTATCAGTGATGCGGAAATTTATCTTTCTTTATTCCTTTATTCTTACTAACAGACAGTTAACACAAGGGCTACATCAGAATAAGGGCTAAGCACTTACATGCTATATCGTAAGTTATATACATATAAAGTTTTAGTGTGTCTGTTCAAATTCACGTTTGGGCGGAAATGTGTCAACTTCAAGTCAAACAAAAAGGTTTCACAGTTTGGTCAGAACATAAAAAAGTTTTTTTTTTGTGTGTGTGTGTACACATATAGGCCTACATGACACATAAACTACTTTTTTGTAACTACTTTTAAACTACGTTTTTGTGTACATTAAATAACGTCCATTGTCCTTTTTAAGGGTGTCTGAAGCACCCTCTACCCCCCGCTTAGCTTATACTATGAGTTTTGCTTATCTGGGCCTTTCTTATGTCTTCGGCAGATGAAATTGTGTGGTGTTTTTACTGCAAGACAAAATAACATTCCAATTAACGGATGAATTGAAAATAGGACACAGTAGATTTGTTTTAGTGTAATTACAAAGTGGACTATATGACGACCATACTGCCATTAAATGCATTTTTATGACATGAATGATTAGGCTATATGGAATTTGAGTAGCCTAATTAGTTTTACTATTAAACTACAGATGTTGACATCAAATGTACAAAATTAATTAGCCTAATACCATACATGCTGATGTTTTCTCACATCCATAGAATTCCCCTTCAAATGTGTTGCCTACATGCGTAGGCCTACTTTAGCCTTTGCAACGAATAATAACTAGACTAAATACCAGATGGTAACAAAACATTAACAGAGCAAGTAGTCTAATGTAAGCTAACCGCCGAAACCAAACATCAGTATAGGCTTACATCAGATTTCCCCCTATTTGAAACCAAGCAGTTAGGTAGCCTACGTGAGGTAGGTTGGTACTTTTCATCCATGTAATTTTCTCCATTTTTGCCATCGGCATCACCACTAATTAGTGGTAAAAGTCCTGTTCACCACTTTAGCTGAGGGGCCACAAATATGATGAACTCATTAAAAAAATAATGCTTAGTTGATGATGCTGTGCATGCATGAAATAGGATATGGACTCTTGAATATTTCCCAAATAAAAAATATTAAATATTAATCACAATTAATAACATTCAGTAGGCTAAGCATGAATTCCTATACAGTTGATTTCCATGAACAGTGATCCAGTCCACTATTTTGTGAAACAATGTAATACAATGTAATTAATCATGATCCAGAATGATGGACACACTGTACCTAATTCATGAGATATTTACAGATGAAGTAATGCATGAATCATGAAGGAATTCATGCATGAATTCATAATAATTCATGTGCCTGTACCGTAAAATAAATCGTAATTTTTTTTTTAATAGTTTTCTTATATCAAGATTTTCACATCCATTTGGGAAACATCTGCAAACTCTTTGCTGCACTATTTGATTTAGCATCAAGCTTGTGAAGGAGACACTGAAACCTCAGTGCGGCGAGATCAAGCACTTCAAGAGAACTAGTGTGACAATACGTCTCCAGCATCATGTGGAGCGTCACTACCCTGCCTGCCAAATGCTCCTCAACAAGACGCACCATGGTCTACAGGTACCGTCACCTTCACCTGTTGTCATGAGCGCACTCTCTGCCTGTCTTGCGTGCTGATCTCTGGGTGTGCTGAGCTCGTTAATCAGCACGCAAGGCGACAGCGGGCTCAGTCATTTTTAACCAAGACAAATGAGCCATTAGCAGACCCCGCAGAGAGGAAGAGAAAGTGATTAGGCTTGTTGTGGAAGTCGTGTGTCTCCTCTTTCTCCCCTCCTCTCTTCTGCTCTTTATTACTTGTGTTTTTGTTGCAAAAGAGACGGTAGCGAGTCCAAGAACTGGCTTATAGGTGCAGACAAATCATCACGCCTCAGTGTCCAAAATGGGAAAGACACAATTAAGCTATGGCTGACTGTGTTTGTGGAAACTGTCATTTTAAGACAATTAGCTTGTACAGCTGGCTATTGAAAGAGCCCTCAAACGATGCAATGCCAAATTGAAAAACATAGAGATCACAGAGTTCTCTTCCTTCAAGCCAAGTGAAAACATACAGATGAGAGGCTTGATTCCTGGGGTTTAGACACAGAGAACAGTGCTACATGGAAGAAGCACTGTCACGACATCCCTGTATAATTACTTGGTCAGAAAAAAATGAAAATGTTGAAATAAATTGTACATCAGTAGCAGATGAAAGGTCAAGGTAGTCATATTGTAGTCAAGTGAGATCAGATTCTTTAATTTCACTGATTATACACACACATCTCAGTGAAAGATTTATATTCAAAGAAAAGAAATACTATATTCTCATTTTGCTGTACAGGGACGTACCACTAGATCAGACAGGTTGAGGGTGAACAGTGATATAACAAAAAAACAAAAAAACACTATCAATTATGCATTATCTTTTTTTAGCAGTGTTTCTTCCAAGAAAACATACAATATAAAGAATACGTCTGTTTGGTACGCCATCTGAAATGTATGGAAATATGATTTAGATTTGTTCCTGCGATAAAAAGGATTTAAGATAACCAAGAGATACTTCCCAGCGTGTCGATGGCTCTGATGATTAATACTTTTCATTTTCTCAGCTGATTTGTATTGGAAATGTAGCCCCTGTCACGTTATTTGTGAAACCTCTTTTTTTGTTTTTACATGCCTGCAATTCTCATGCCTGATGTAGTGTGCTTTAAATGTTTTAAACTGAAAGTAGAGGCGACAGAAAACAAGCACCTTACAAAACAAACACCTGAATTTGAGGTGCTAAACATAATAGGCATTTGTCAGAAGACCAACAAATAAGCTCTTGTCATGTAAGAGAAATGCTGTTCTCCATGTTTAGTATGGATGAAGAGTAAACAGCTTCTGGAAATGTACAGAAGCAGAGGGGAGGGGAAAAAAGAAGGAATCAAGTGTCGTTGCCATGGCTACCACAAGCATTGAGCAGAGCATCTGTGAAGTGTTTCCTCCTCTGAAAATTGATGGAGTCTTCAGATGGTGACCAGCAGAATTACTATGGGCAGTCCATTCATTCTGTGATTATTCTGTCTCCTCTCTCTTTTTGCTTGATTTTTCCCCTCTCTTTCGTCCCTCGCTACTCTGTGTCACATCAAAGGGCCACTGCACAATCAGTGTGGACGGGCTAAACAGCAGTTGCTGTCCCCTCTTTGCATCAGACAGATTCTCCAGAAGTTCTGTCTTTTAAAATGTACAAAGATATTGATTGATTCAAGCAAAAGAGTATGTGAACAAAATCTTTTGGCCGTTCTCATCTCTTTTTTTTCCAGACACCACACACACACACGCACACACACACACACACACACACACACACACACACACACACACACACACTGCTTACTGCCAGCCTTGCATGTTTTTTTAGTGAGTTAGTGCTCTCTATGCCACATTACATGAAGTGCTTTGTGGAGCTGCAGGTCTGAGGACAACTCTCCATCTGGGTGAGCTGTCGTCAGCGTGAGCTCATCGGGAAGGGGAGAATTTATTTAGCTAGTGAAACAGCTGGAGTGAGCCAGATGCATGGGATTACATCAGGAAGGAAAACAAATAAAATAGTTAGCATACAACTGATTGGATTAAACAAGCTTCAATAACACACTGGGGTATAACAAAAAAAGAGAAGAATCTTTGTAATATTGCTATATTAAATCATTTTCATCAAAAAGACTGTTCTATAGGCTATACAGCTACGAGGCCAGGTAGACAGGTAAAACACATTGAGCCATAACCCCCCCCCCCCCGGTTCCTTTTGTGTGTTGTGCCTTCAATACAAACGCAAAATGGATTAATGTCCTGTAGTGCCTAACAGCCCTGATGATAACACTGTTAATAATTATACTACGTTTGCTTTCAGTATGGCTGTTCATTAACAATGTCTGAGTCTATTCCAATAAGCCAAATGCAGAATTCATTTATGGGAACTTGGGTCTATGATATAGTCCTAATGCCTGTTTAATTAACACAGGCATGCATCATAGCAGCAGCTAATTTTCTGTTGGGCTATTGCTTCTGGCATTTTAATAGAAAAATAACCAATGTGTAACATTACCAGAGACAAAACCAACCAAGATTATTTACAATGCCATTAATAAAAAAATGATCAGAGGGGTTGGACACCATTGTAATATGACTGTCTAGTGACTGATTTCCTAACTTAAAATTACAGTAACAAAGGCATCTAAATAGACAAAGCAAATGACACAGTTGGTTCAGTTTAGTTTTCAGTAGAGATTTGAGGGGAAAAAATGCATTTTGGTGGATTAATTCATCAATGGATCAATTTTATTCTTTTAAGAATTCTTGCAGTTGCATGAATCAGAACCCTTTCATCAGATTTGTCCATAATTGCCTTTGTGTGAATAAGCCTTATGTTAATAAATATTTATACTTTAATAAAAAATAATAATTACTTGTAATCCACCTCTGTTTCCCTGGTGATACAGGAACCTGTGAAGGAGAATGGTTCAAGCAGTGCTGTTATTTAATTAAGTGATAAAAGCAGAGGTGATGTCAACATTCAGAGGTGCTTGTCACAACATTGCCGCAACACAACTTTATAAAGTTTACTTGAGTCGGAATATAATGCATTCAGTTTAAAACAAAATCACCTGTTAAGATGATGATTTTGCTGCATAAACCAGCAGATTAGATATACTGGTCATCTCTGCTGCTATAAAACATAGGATTTAACTGTGCCTTACTTGAGGTAAAAGATGTTTCGGTGACCACAGAGCTTACCATCTGTTTGAGCGCAGCTGTAAGCAAAAAGATGCATGGGTGTGTATGGCATGCAGACACACTTAAGTAAGTTCAGTCCCCATTTAGCCTCCCCATTACTGCTCTTGAGTTTTGAGTCGTGCTTGTGCCCTGTGTAGCTATCTCATCCACTAAGTTAAATTGGAGTGCATTGATCTTTGTGTGTCTCTGTCGGAGGACCATTAGCCAGGGCACAGAGAGATATTAAAACTGATTTAGTGGGACATGTGCCTATTAGTAATGACAGAACTGGGTAACATTTAGAGCCTTCTTTCTTTATGGCTCTGTCAGGGTATGGGGCACGGTGAGAAGGAAAAAAATGGATTGAAAAACAGGACTTAAATGGCTGGCTGTTTTTAGTATTGATCAAAATGATGCGGCAAGTATAAAAAGGAAAATAAAGATTGACACATCATTTATTTTCATAGTAAATATGTTTAAACAACTACTTTTGCAAGTTTATTTGAATTTATTTCACTAATTAGTCAGGGCTGTTTACCAGACAAAAATGTCAGATGCATGCTTGCCATGCACAGAAATAGGCATGTGCGTCAAGGAAGCCCTCAAGCAAAAAATACTCTGATGTAAAATGTTTTTGTTTGTTTGATGTGGTCTGTTGACAGGATACAAGAGGTAGAAATTAGCCCTCAATGTTGAGTCCAAAGTAAAACATCAAAATATCTGAGCAAAAACTACACAATGCTGCAAGGTCGCACTGTGTAATGGGCAATCCTATCCTGATCTGCAAGTGATATGATTTCACTCTCCAGCTCAGCATGGCTCGCTATTTACCATTTACATTTTGTTTTGTTTGCCTGAGATAAGGGTCCAATCAAAATTGGGGTTTTATCGCTGATGCAATGGAGATGGGTTTAACACAATGACTATAGTTAAGCAATGTTGAGAAGCTTTTGTTTACATCAAACATGGCGGCCCCTGAGGTAAAGCAATCCTTGGATGCAGCTGAAGTGAATAAGTGATTTTGATGGCATTTTAATTAAAAAATTGTCTGATTGGTTATAGATCTGTCCAATAGTGTGCAGAGGCATAGTGACCTACCTCTGTTGATCCTGTCTCAGGTCTTCACCAGTTGGGTAAAATTATGCAGTTTAAAAGGGAAATTTTGCCCTGATACAGTAATTTTATGTTTTCTCTCAAGGGTAGCCACTCCAACCAATGTTACTTGTTTGTGGTATGAATGACTGAAACTGAACAAATATGTGGTTGGCCTCTGAATTCATGCTTCTAATTACTCAGCCTGTTTCTTGTACTTCTGAGGACGTTTGAAGAAGCAGTGAACCTGATATCATGACAAAGAGAAATGCTAAATGCACTTTTACCTGGAAAATTCAAATACAACAATTGCATCATGTAAGTGCCAATTCCATTGTGTTTGAAAGATTATTCGCATTCGCATGTTTTATACATCCTTAAAAAATACTTTTTGAAAAAAAAATTGCCATTGCACAACAGGCAGAATAAAAAAAAAGTGTGGCACATTTTTCAAGTCGGCTAAATTTTGTTCTGCCTTTTGTGAACATCTGGCTGCTGAAGAGCAGATGCTGTCTCCGTTGTTGTCCTTATGCAAGGAGGATATCAATGTGAATTAAAAAGAAAATACCAGATGCAAACACTGCTAAGGCCTATCTGGTGGTATTCTCAAGGAGTCCTGTCAAACTCTATAACTTGTGAGGATATTTTCAGTTTCAGTACAGGACTAGATCGGGACACCAGAGAAGCATCAGAGAACAGCATCCTGAACTTCCAGAGCCTGCAGTGTTCACAGTCCAGATTCACCCAACTTTAACAGTCAGCCATTTTTGTTTTTTGACGAGGGCAAGCTGTGGGCCCCTCTGCTGGCTGAACCACTTTCTTTTATGTCCGAGATGAAGAAGAGGGATTTCTTTTATTTCCTCTTTAAACGAGAGAGCAGCAGGCCTTTCCGTTGTTAGCACTGTCTCGTAGAATCTCACAGGGGCTCCACAAAGATCCTAATCGGCTTGGCAGACTTCCCACTTTGCACAGCCATAACTTTAAAATGATGAGCTGTGAGGTCTTGGGATTTTCTATGGCAGAGGCTCTCTGTTATGATTCAGTGGGAAACAAAATATCAGCCCTAGGGTTGTTTGCTTAGATGTTTTAGGATAGGTGGAGGAATTGTACAAAGAGACAAAGTGAGTTTTTGTAGCTTCTGTTGAGTGAAGAACAATTCATCAACAAAAATCCTAATAAAAGTTATCGGTTATTATAACAATTCTACTTGTAAAATCATTTCAACATCAATTTACTTTTTAGATATTTGACAAGATATTTTCTTTCATTTATGGTCTTAAATGGCAGGTCCCCATAACAACAAACAGTGGTTGCAGCAGGTATACATTCAAGATTTTATGACTGAAAGTTTCTGGTCAGAATCAATCGGAGAAAGCAAGAGGATGCCAGGCTTCCAATCAGTACATGTGATAGGAACTATCTTACCATCAGTCACCGTCCTGTTGACATCTGCTCTCAGGCACTGACAAGCTCTGACAGGTCGATGCTGACGAGGTGATCTTGCGCTGTCACAGGTGAGGGCAGGGATGATTGCTGTTAAACACAGTGATAAAGTATGATGAGGCCAGAATCAATGTGGGGCTTGTAAGGAAAGATAGTATGTTGTGTGTGGGCAGGACTGATAGAATTGTGTATAAGGCTACAACCATCAGGTGATTTTGGTGTTCTGTTCATCAGTGTGTCTGTGTGTGTGTGTGTGTGTGTGTGTGTGTGTGTGTGTGTGTGTGTGTGTGTGTGTGTATGTGTCCCATGGTGTGCTAGGAAGCCCATCTCTGACAGTGCTCAACAGATGGGAATACTGTCCCCTTGCAACTCCTGGAAGACCTGCCATCAGCACACAAGTGACATTTGACATTTTCTCAAAAGGGAAATAACACACACACACACACACAACAACAACAACAACAACAATAACAACCACAGCAACACAGACAATGTATAATAGTGTACCTGTGCATATTTTAGCTAACACATAGCTAATACAAATATCTTTACTGAATTTGAATGGATATTTGGCAAATCCATTTTTTAATCCATAATTCATACAGGCCTACATGAAGAGGCACCTTGATGGAATAAGCTTTCAGGAGGGCTCCAAGGCCAATGCCAATACCGTTTCAAGTATGAGGTATAAACAGGACAAAAAATTATTGACCACAGTGCACTTGACTCCGCAACAGTAGGTGGTGACATATTTCCTTTCATGTGGGGAGTTTTGCCGGTGGATCTACCATTAGAGATAAAGAACAAAAAATAAACATTAGAAGCTAAACCACAAACTTCAACCAGATATATTTAAGGCAATATGAGGATATTTGTGGGAAATATGAGTGAAGAAATGGACAACACTGCAGGACTGTAGACACATTTGGTACATAGTTTACTTTTTAATTGGTCCACACAACACTGATGCTGTTACTGGCTTACATTTTACTTATATACTTACTTATTTACTTACTTACTATTTAAATATATGGGCTTCCAAATGTGCCAAAATTACATCTTGGTCGACCACTGATGTTGACTGAAGATGTGTTCAAACATGTCATTGTCGGTGTAATATTGCATTGGATGTGTTAAAATGTGTTGGTCAAATTTTTACCCCGGTAGAATTTTCTGTGCATTCTTATGCTGTTGTATTATGTTCTGTCACTAGTTTTGCTTTCACATATAGTGTCTTTTCTGGCATTGGCTTTGTTGTTAAACATGGTGTCTTCTTTGTCACAGGTTTTACTGCTACATTCTGTATGTTGTCTACTTTGGCACTGGTTTTGCTGTTAGATATGTTGTTGTTTTTTTTGCCATTTAACCAAGTAAAACCAACAGTAAAACAGTAACAGTAAAAACAATGTCAAATAATGTAACAGCAAAACCAATGCCAAGTAGACAGCATATGTAACAGCAAAACCAATGCCAAGAAGACACCATATGTAACAGTAAAACCAGTCCAAATTAGACAACAGTATACAACAGCATAAGAATGCATGTTTTTATTACCAATACATTTTAACACAATCAATGTTACACAGACCAGGACATGTTTGAACACATCAAACATAACATATATGGTGGACAAGGATGTAATGTTGACACATTTGAAACCCAATACAAATATTCCTGATTATGTTCAGCTTGATTATCCAATCTCATCCTCTCACACACTCACCCTTATGTCCTCACATATACTCACGTAAACACACACACACGCGCACACACACACACACACACACTCAGTGGTGGCTCTGAGTGGGAATCTGCCTCACCACAGGAACCAGATAGCATCCAGTTCGTGCTACGGAGGGTAAGTATCCATTTAGCTTACGTGTCACATGGGGAGCACCCCACTGTGCAGACATGTCTGGCTGGAAGTTTAATGATCTTGTGTGGCCAGTAAGTTTGTTTCACACACATAGCCATGAACTTGTGAGAGTTGCGGGATTTGCCACTACTTTCAAAATTGTAATGACTTCCTGACATTTTTGGAGGCCATTTCAGATGAGGATTATCACAACATGGAGAAGGATTGTTGGATTGTGGAATCCTATGCTGGCCCTCATATAAGAATGTACATTTTCACCACGTAAGCCTAATCTAATAAAAAGTAACATGACATGACTTGGGAGTCGTACCAAAATCTATTGCATTTTTTTTCATTAATTTAAATCAAAATTGAATATGATCTTGATTATGGTAGATTTTAATCATAGTATGTCTGTATAGCAAATTTGGAAGTGGTGATACAGAGGGTAGATTACTCTGGTTTATAAAGTATGGTAAATATCTGCACAGTGCAGTTTTATGCATCTAATTCAACTATGCAAAAATAATACACTATTTCTAATGTATGCTAACATTGGTGATAGTACCATGGTAGATGACTTTTTTATTGCAGATAATGATTTATTTATGCAGTGCTGCAAATCCTTGCGTGCTGATGCCACTCTGAATCTGATGCAGCTTATCACTCGTGAAAACATACTCACACATACAGTACAAACACACACACACACACACACACACATACACACCACACACACTCAGAGGCACACATACGCGCACCGACAGACACAGTGGGACATCTCTGTTTGGCCTTCATGTCAGGTTTGGTGGCTTGTAAGCTTAACACAGCCTCTCTCTCAGCCATCTCAGTCACCCAGCAGGAGAGCTGAGCTGCATGAAAGAATCTGACAAGTAAGATACTGATGAGATCAAACTGCATGGTGTGTGTGTGTGTGTGTGTGTGTGAGTGAGTGGTTTTTACACTTAAAGCCTTGTTTTCGGATTGTTTATGATGAAATCCAATGGTTAAGATTGAAATTTTGACAAATGCCTCTGCTCTGAGAATTTTCATTGTTGCGAAAGCGCCCCCCACCTATGGAATGGCTGCATAGGTGCACTGCTGCAATCTTTCTTAAAACACATTGAACTTTGTAAAGACATGAAACTTACTGACTGCTCAGTAATGTTCACTGATACTGACACAAAAATCGCTGCTAAATATGGTTTCCAACAGGTTTTTGACCATTCATTTTCAATTGTGGACCTATTTCTTCAAACCCATCACACTCGTATGTAAACTTCTGCCTAAGAGTTTGAAGCATTACACACTGATGGAAGACTGCTATGATTTTTTGTGTCAGTGTATCAGTGAATATTACTGACCACTTGGTGAGTTTCATGACTTTACAAACAAAAGTTTAATACATTTTAGGAAAGATTGCAGCAGTGCAGCTGTGCAACCATTCTGTAAGATTTTGAAGCATTTATCAAAATCTTAATCTTAACCACTGTATTTCACCAATAACGTTTGGAAAATAAGGCTTTAAGTGTAAATAAAATTACCTGTTTAATGTCTAAACATATTTATGAAGGTTATAAAGCAAGGGTTGTTTTTATAATACCTTACTGACATAAATTCAAAATTCAAAAATAGGCCAGGCTGGGCTTAATCTTATGTTAGAACAACTTTATAACAAAGTCATGATTATCAATGGTTATGTCATCTTTTATATTATATTATAAGGCATTATTAATACTTCATGACCCTTTATGAATGTGTTTACATTCATTTAGTGATTTATGGATGCAAGCAGTAAATAAAGCATTGAGTCATAACGATTTACAAATGGTTAGATAATTGCTTTTAAAATCTCTTACTGTGAGCCATAACATTCCTGCATTTTAATCTTTCTTTGATATGTCTATGTGTATTCATGTGGAGAAACATCTCATTAAAGCATGCCCAAACTATGTAAGTAAGATGACAGCTGGTGGTTCCTCTTTGAAAGAATTCCTTGGAACATAGCCCAGAATGGGAGGTACTGAAAGGCAGGAATGCATCAGATGTGAGTGAAAGTGACAGTTTTATTTTGCACTTATGAACATGAAAAATAACAGGATTATGACTGGTGTGAGGGTATGTCAATCACTGATGTTATAACTTAACAGGATTAAAAAAAAACAAACATTCATACTATACATGGTAATAAAATGTCATATGTAGTAGTAAAGACATTGTGGATGGAAATGTTATGCACTAAAAGGAATTACTCCTCAGAGACTGCAGTCACCACCAATTCCAATCAGTGCTGTAACTGCAAATCACTTTCAATGAAAAATCTTGTAAACATACCACAGCACAAGCTCATAAAATGGCAGTGTTGTAGTCCTTGTTCCACACATCACACAGGGACAACATGTCTCAAGACAACATCAATAACATGGTTTTTCTGTTTAGCATTTCTGTGTTTTTTTACAGGTACTTGTACCGTCAAGGATCCTGTGCCCAACACAATTGGGTCAGAATGTCTCAAAATCAACAAAATCAACCACGGCAAAAAACATTGTCATTACGCTCTAGCGGTAACCGATTATACCTCTAACGTAGCGCAGCAGTGCTTCATTTTAATGTGCAGAATGCAAACTATGGTCAGGCAAAGATAACTTTCTATCATAGTGTGACACACACTAATCAGCTAATCTAAGCTTGTTTGAGGGCAGGGGCAACAGCAGGATTTGATTCCATAGCATCCATCCATAGCATTCCATAGCAAGTTCTGACCTGTTTGAAGACAATGTTTAGCCTATTTATTTAGTGTAGGCTAGCCTACATCTCCAGGTTACACCACTATAAAACTTATAATTAGATTATACCTTGCTTCAGGTCAGCTGGTTGAAAAGTGCACATGGACAACTTGTGGTCTGCCTTACTAATAGCACCACCACCACACGTCAGAGGAGAGCTCCATTCCAAAGGTGCATTAACTGAATATTTTCTGTCATTAACAGATCCATCCACAAACTATGATGGAAAAACAATATGTGTCTCATTTCACAATGAAATGAATCAGAATCAGAATCATTCACTAGGCCTAGATTAGCTCCTGCTCAGATGGGTGCAACTGTGTTCGCAGGTGTCTTGTGTTTTATCACTTTAATGACATTTTTAGACCTATCTGTCTAAAGATCTAATCTGCCACTGTACACATATATCGCTACTTTGCTGTCAACCTGTCGCCAATTTTTACGTAATTTACAGTGTTGGGGCGAAGCTACTAGTTTAACTACATTTCTGAGTTGTGTGGCTGAAGCTCAACTATTTTCTGAATCTGATAGCTTTTTATCAGCTTATCAATTATTTATTTGGCCATGTAGTGTGGTAGCTTTCTCATAAGCTACATTTCCAGAGCATCAGATTGGGTGTTAGGTGGATAGACAGTTCACAGCCATAACAAGCAGCCCACAGCACAAAACAGGAAAGATCAGTTCTTTGCCTAAATCAAAAACTTAATGTAATTGTTATGTCATGGGAAAAAATACCACAGCGTTTTGAATGTGCATACAAAAATCCATTCTCTGTCTTCTATTACTCACGTGTGCAGTTTGTAGTAGCGTAAATACCTTAATATTACAAATGCTGTACACTAAATAAGAATTTACGGTTTTGTAACCGTAGAAAAATCAGGTTTATTTTGAAGACCAAATAAAGCAAAGTACATCTACAGTTGATACCTCCTGGGAAACAACAACTGGAACAAAACTTGTTACCTATAAAAGTGTAAGTTCCTATTGTATGTCTATTAGTCAGGTCATTAGCAGTATCTTGGCAAAAGGTTGGATCATTTAATTTATTTATAGGCCTTTTTTGTAATTATAAAGGAGATTCGTGTGTAGTAAACTACATCTACCAAATTTTGTCAACTTAGCTTAGTACATTTTGTTTTCAGGTAGCTTTAGTGTAGTGAAGCTTCATCTGGTGTAGAGCAATTAGTTTAAGTAGCTTGCCCAACACTGGTAATTTATTGCATGTCCAGCAGTCTGTCGGGTGCACACACATCACATCCCAATATTAATAATGACATAGAGAGGTCCATAGCAAAGGTGGATACTAATAATTATAGCGCATTTGCAAAACACCACACTTCTGGGTCTTCCGATTTTTACGCATCAAGGTCATTGCGGAGATTAATTAATTAAAAATCCCAATTAACATACCTGCCTTATAACTAATTTGGACATCACTCAATTGATGCACTGTGGCACATTCTGATGTCTGATGGCCTAGTTAAAATACTAATGTACTGGACGCCAAGACGTCTCTGACTTTTACGATTAATACAACGAGATGTCAAGGAAAAAAGTGAAACAGTGATGGTATATTTTTCGCAGATATTTTTCGCTCCGACTCGTGTGTGTGGGCGCAGAAAAAAAAAAATGGGACCGTTGTCTTGTGGATGGGGCCTTAAGCTCCAGGGATCAGGAAGGCCATCATAGACTTATAGAGATATTGTTCTATGCGCTGTTTCCATGCACGATTTTGTTGTCTGACTTATTTCAAAATAATACGCAGCATATGTCAATGCTAAATGTGTCAAGGATTTAATGATAGGCAGTGAGGATTTCTTGACTTACTGTATCTGGCAGATGGCACATTATATTGATGGGACTGATCCAATAAAGAAAAAAGCTCAACTTTTGTCAGTGTGAGCAAAAACAAATTAATGCATTGGTTTTACCAGTCTAGTAAATATGTTAGCTTCAAATTCAATCTGAATTGAGAGATGTAGAAACAGCCCCCCATGGACAACATATGATAAATATGCATTTTAAAGGAAAAATCTAATTCTTCCCCAGAGTAAAATATAAAGGGCGATCATGATGAGTCTCAGAGTAAACCCAATTAAAGAGTACATTTTATTTGACAGATGGTATTCCCAGTTGGGTTTCTAAAAGCAGAGTAGCCCTGATCTTTCTTTACACATGTCCACAGTGTAAAACAGAGGTGTGAAGTTTTAATTGGAGACTCACTCTAAGACCGGAAGAGCAGAGGACCTAAGCCTTGCTATCTAGTGTAGTATCTGTGTCTCAAACGTAGGACAGAAGCATGTAGTAATGGTAAATACTGCAAAAAACTATGATTAATCTGACTCCATAAAATGAATAGGTTGACCTCAAATATTACCAAGTAGTTTACCATAGGAGATAGCATAGGAGAAGAGAGGCATATGACCTGGTGGAATAATGGATGATTTATTTAACAGTAAGCCATAAACTCAAATGTATCAATAGCAGTTAAACTGAATGCAAGTCATAATCAATTAAAAGATAAACAAATGAGATTGTAAAGAAATGTAAGAATGTTAGGAAATAAAACAAATCTAAGAGAGAGAGAGAGAGAGAGAGAAAGAGAGAGAAAGCCCAAAGGGAAAGATAGCCTTCCAACAACAGTGAGAGAACAAATAGTGAGCCAATGTGCCAATTTTCCTCCACTTTCCTGATTGGTAATTGGTCATTGGTAGTCAACTGATAATTGGTCAATGGCCCTTTAACTAACCTTTAATTGGTCAACTGGCTGAGGCCAGTGGAAGAAGTGTGAAATCAAATTAGTATGCAGCCTACAGTATAGTTATTTTTGTGTAACTAGGTACATATACATTAGATTGCCACAAAACTATGATCAAACTGCTCTAATCATTTTTGATCAATTCTGCCTTTAATCACAAAGGTCATAACATTGTCATGCTTGTGATACTTCTGATACGAAGATTTTATAATCACCTGTTACACCATCACCCTATAATGTTAAGGGAGTGGTGGTAGTGTAGCAGTTAAGGAATGTGGCTAGTGAGTAGCCTGAAAGGTTGTGGGTTTGAATTTCAGCTGCCACTGTTGTGCCTCTGAGCAAGGCACTTAACCCTAAGTTGCTCTAGGGAGAGACTGTCCCTGAATAATTGTTGATAGCTGACAAAAATGCAAGTCCTTTTGGATATAAACGTCTGCTAAATGCATAAATGTAAATATTTAAGTAATACATATGGCCCAAAAATATGTAAACTTGAGAAAGTTTAAGAAAAAGTTGTAACCATTTAATTCTCAGCCATGAGGAGAAACAATGAAAATGAAAGCCACATTCACAGCCCCATTATCTTACTGTAGTCTAATATTAATACAAATCTATTCACGACATTAAAAAAAGGCATGAGGAAAGAATGGATAAATTGAAAATGAAAGTAAAAGAGATGAAGAAGCCAAATAGAAAAGAAATAGAAAGACAGACAGACAGAGGTTGAAATTAGAATTCTGCAGGTGTTCCTTCTTCCTGTAGTCATGCTGCGGGGCATCTGCAGAGGAGTGCATAAATGTTTCATGGCTCTGTCTTGATGCTGAATTTCTCCTGGATTATTTATCAAATGGGTCGAAGTTGTTTATCACATGGTTAATCCTGATCTCCACAGGATCAAACTATAGCACCCCCCTCCACACACACACACACACATACATACACACACATACATACTATCTCTTTAAGTATGCTTCTGTTGGTCATTCTGCACTCACCTAAGAAATGGGGAAAAATAATATGTAGTAACCAATTTCATCCATAAGAAGAATGTATGTCAGCTGAGTCTGCTGCTCCACTGGTGTTTGTTAGCCTTTTCTTGTTGTTGTTTTTGTTGTTGAGAAATTGAAGGCACTGTCAATCAAGTAGCTTCTAAATAATTCCGTTGGCAAGATTAGTTTCAGATAAATTGTATTTCATAGTTTTGTCATGCAAATAATAAAACTTGTAATTCGATTAATGTTCAAATATATAACACCTTAATGAGAGAGCCAGGTTTGATAAAATACTTGTAAAACAGGTGTCTGCTGTGACATTAGTATAATTAATCCTGTTAGATGAATAGCAGAGGTTACTGATAATGGTACTAAAGAAATCACTAGAAGGTTAGTCACACTCTGAGGATAATAAGGGGAATAATTAGCTCAGCGTCCATCTTGCTTAAGGAATCTGAATTACTATCTACCATTTTAAATTGTCATTTGGTGATAACATCAAATATCTGATTACAAGTGAATGGCCGGCAGTTGTTTGTGTGTGTGTGTGCGTGTGTGTTCACTGAAATTGGTCTTTAGAAATCTGTGTGTTTACTGTGTTATGCAAATTACTGCTATGCTAATTATGGGAGGAGTAGTGACCAGCTCAAATTTTAAGGTGGGTTGTCAGGGTGATTTAAATGAAAACACATGATTACATAATAACAAAGGCAGATTTATGGAAATACACCTATCAAACAAAACTCCAAGTACAAAATTGAAGTTAACCAACCCTGCTGTAGTGAATCAATTTTCTTTATTTACTTAAATGATTTTAAAGTGAATTTCAAACACTTCTACTAGAGACTTAGTATTTGAATGGTCAAATTTAATATTTAAGTATAGATGGTGTGAGGTGCCTCTGTCTACCTGAGTTCCTGGTCTATCTGACATAGTCTGATTAACACAGTGTGCCTCACTGTAGCTCTGGGCATGTGGACATTACTGTATTGTGTCTTCCATTACATCAGGAGTGGCCAAAATTTTCTGTTTGCAGGCCACATCCTGAAAAATCTGCCAAGGGCCAATGCAAATTTAAGAGTCTAATTTTTAACCAGTTTCACTGGTTAAAAACTTTCAAGTGACTGCAGGCTGTCTAATGTACACTGTTTAATCATATTATTGACAAACATGTCACACCAGTAATGAAACTATGATGTGTCATGGATATATAACTAGAAAAGCACTTGAAGAGTGCAGACCTCCGCCAAGGCAATATAGGGTCACTGACCTACTACAGATTCCAGATGGTGTTCCAGATCACCACCAAAATTTAAGCATCTGTTCCTTGTCCTAATATTGAGGTTGTCTGAAAATGTCATCCAAACCTGTACAACACTTTTCAAGTTAATTTGTACACTGTCAGACAGACAAACAAACAAACAAACACATGCTGGCGAAAACATAACCTCCTTGGCAGAGGTAATAATAATAGATTAATGTAACAATGGGCCACATTACATCTTATTTTTTGACGTCATGGCAGGCTGCATGAAAGAGAGCAGAGGGCCACAATTGCCCCCCGGGCCTTAGTTTGGCCACCCCTGCATTACATACTGCAGATTGTCTAGGTGCTGAATTCATCATCATTCATCAACATCTAGACTGACTGCAAAAAGGCTAAGAAAGAAAACAATACTATTAAAAAGACCTGAAAAGCAATATAGTGTTGTTTTTATGTTCATTCACATGTATCTGCATCTGGCTTGTTATTTTTGTAAACAAAAAAAAGATACAGGAAATGGAACATTTACACATTTTGAGATCTGATCCTCATTTTTTTTTTAACTAACATGACATAACAGGATTAGAAAAAAAGACCATCTTTTAATCCAGAGTCTAATGCCAGTCTAAAGCCTAAAGCAGGTGTATGCCATGTTGCCCATGATCATTTCCACCAAATGGCCTAATAGTTATTGGATGCTGATGTGTTCCAAGACCTGTCCTTGGATCTCCTCCATGTCTGCTGACGTTAGGGACCCTGATCAGCACTCCAGCACAAATGACTTTCTTTCAGTGACCTTAGCTTAGCTTACCTCTGCAGGACTCCACAGACAAATGCCTTCTGCATCTGACTGCTTCCTTTGGGTCTGTGGGGTTCTGATGAGTCCATGTATCTCAAACTGTATGTCGAACTTGCTTGTGGTGAATGACTGAAATGTTTTTAATGCATGCAGAGTGACAGCTGGCCAATGTCTGTTATGAGACAATTTGTCCACCAAACGGCCACGACCATTTGGTCCCTCTCTGTCAGAAGCTGATGCTTTCTGCTCACAAATGACCTTATCAGTGTCTACCTTTGCTTTGTTAGCATGTTTAGCAGTGCATTGTGACTACATGCCTAGATGTCTAACATATGAAATGTCCAGGCATTCATATTTTGTCTATAAAGTGTCACCATTCTGCCTCTCTTCCCTAACCCTGGCAAATATTGATCCACTAAATTACTTCACAAGGTCGGAGCAATGGGTTGGGGCGTGCCAAAGATAAGGTAAAACGCCTGTCAGAACAACCTAAACAGCTCTGCAGCGCTCCAATGCAGCAAAAATATTTTTGATTAACAGCAACTCAGTAAACCTTGACAGTAGTCCTGGCTGAACAGCAAAAGAGGACTCCAATTACACAATGCAGAATTATCTGTGTGGTGAAGAAATAATCTAGAGTGAACTCATGAAGAAGCAATTACTGGAACTGGTTAATATCTCTGTTCATGAAAACAAGACTTTGAACAGAGAATGCATCCATAACTGGCATTAAAGTAGGCACTACTCTTCAAGAAAAAAAAATAAAAACAACAGAAAAAAACATTAACAGAAACATAGTGCTATAAATATGCCAACAAGGCCCTTGACACACCGCAAAGCTACCAAAGAATGGTTTGTAGCCAGATAAAACACATTGAATTGTTTTGAAAGATACAACACTGTATGGTTCCAAAAGGGTATCATAAAAAACATCATCTCAACACTGAAGTACAGTGTGGGAAGCATCATGTTTACTACTGTCTCTACTGTAACACTGAGGGAAAATATGAATTGGTATTCCAAGAGCACAATGACAAGGGGGCTCTCTAGCAGCAAAAAGAACAAGGTCATGCAGCATGACAACTACTAAAAACATGAAAAGCATTAATAACAGAATAGCCTCAAGAACAGAATATCTACCATTTGGAATGGCATAGCTAAAGGCTTTGGAATAATTTCAGCAAAGCCATTCGTGCCAAACGTCTAAAGAATACACACTGTTTTTTTCTTGAGTGTTGTGCAGATCTGATTCCTGGTATCAGCAAAATCAGCTTGAGCCACTGTAAAAAGGTGGTTAACACTAGGGCTTCCTTGTTTTTGGCACCAGCACTATGACTGTTTTATAGATGTTTTCAAGGCAGACATAAAAAGTATTATCTTTTGCATTTTAGAACATTGTATTTGTGTTTAGACTTAGATGAAGGTCACCTCACATTTTATGACAACACATATGTTTACTTGTTTCATGGCACACCTCATCTAACCTCAAAAGTGCTAAAAAGACAGCAGATGCAACTTTATCTCGGCATTTCTGTAACACATCCAATGTAGCCCTAGGGTCAGAATGGGTTTACAGCCATTTATTAACGTGAACAAACAGCATGAAGTTGCTTTGAATCGTTTTACAGTATATTAATGTATATTTGAAGAACATATTTCATATCCCCTTTATTTCATCAACTGAAATATTAGGTCTACTTCGTCACCAGATATCAGCCAAGGTCTAATCATGCTGTGAGTTTGATAGATTTGTTATGGTCTTCACAGTGAGATGAATGACTTTAGTCACACAGTCACACACAGTTAGCCTGGTAATAAAACCAGACCCCTCGTTCATTTCGTACACAGGGTCTGGACCTTCAGATATAAGATTCGATTGCTTGCTTCAAGTGTTTAAGTTTAAAAAGATTGGATCAGCCCCTAACTGATAGCTTGCCTTGACTGATAGCATTCTAGCTCTGCATTCACAACGCCTCCCTCTGTTCGCTGATTGGACAGGTTAAAATGCCTCCTGAGACAATGAGCTCAATGGGATCAAATCCAGACTAGCACTGTAGGAAGGTGATAATCAAGCGGAAGTGCAAGGAAGGCATGGCCAGGCTAACACACAGTAAATGCAGATTCCAGGTTCATGTTCATGCTCATGATATCTTAATCATGGAGAGTAGCAACGCACCACAGTAACATTCCATCATCTAGTCAGTCGATGTTTCCCATCTGATAGCCCACGAGTGAGTAAAAAAACATCAGGGACGGCTCATCGACTTCATCGACATATCTAACCAATCTTCCCCATCTAATCACCACCAGTGCTCAGGGAAGCTTATTGACATTGATGGCATGTTTGCATCCATAATTGCATTCACACAGGACCATCGGTCTCAAAATGTAATTGGAACTCAATCGAAACATAATGACTTGCACGTGAGAACCTCTCACACATATTTGAGTGGTTCACATCACATGACTCAGGAGATAAATCAGAGCAGTTTTTCAGGCAACAGGCCACATGTGGAAGAGTAAATCCTGAACATTCAGAGATTGCTGATTAAATACGATGTAACATTTTGGACTATTTTAACAGTTGAATTTATTGTGAACAGGTGATCCCGGGTCCAAACTCAACAACCAGGCCGCGCATGCTGTAATTGTAACCTCGTACATTCATGTATTCCTGCACTGTGTTGCATTTTTTTATTTTGCTGTTCAGATTGTTGACAGACTGTTCAGGTTATCATTTACCAAGGTGAAACACATTGAGGAAAGAGTGATGAGTTCTACAGAAGATCTACATTATGTCTCGCAAACAGTTTGACATTCAAAGATGCGTCTAGCTAGCTGGGTTAGTCAGATATCGGATCAACAGACAGAGAGACTATTCGGCTTATGAGGGAGGCCAATTTAGACAACATGGCTGCCAATCTACAATTATGGGCACCGAAATGTGGGCACTAAGTTTGTGGATGGATTGGAGGATGGTGTTGTTATACCAGTGGGTAGAGTGTCTGTTTTCTTGTGCTAACAAGCTATTTTAGTTGCTAATTTTAGTTCATATTAATTAGAAATAAATGCTTAATAGACAGTAAAAAACTGCAGATCACTATTGTCACTTCTCTCTCTTATGTAGAGAATGTGACCATCATATAAATTCAATAGGTGGCGAATTACATCACCAATATATCATCTAGCGAGATTATGCTGTGAGCATGTCACTAACACCTTCATCCCAGATATACACCCACTGTTTGTAAGGAATTCCCAGAAAACCTAAAGACGAGATGCTACTTTCCCCCCACCATTTTTCAGAGTCTTCCAAACTCCTAACACAAGCAAGGATGGAAGCTCTGAGTTCTCATCACCAACACATTATTGGGGAAACAGCTGGGTAGCGCGGTGTAATCCATACTTGCTCAGGGGGGAGAAAATGAGCCTGCATTCAGAGGGTGCAGAGAGACAGGAACTACTGCTGATTCAGTCGAAAAACACCTAAGGCACTGGCGGCCCAGAAACACATCAACAGGATTAAACACAGGGAGCTTCTTGAGCAGCTGGCGTCAAGCTGGGTCGGGTAGTTAATGTTGTAATATTAGAAAATATCCCTCACACACATACAATAACACATACATAAGTACTTATTAAATTTCAGTCTCTTAAATTCTGTGTACAAACATAATAATGCTGATGCATAAGACCTGTGGGCAAAGGAACTTTCACACACATTCTCCCAAGCGCCCATCACTATTTTAAAAATAGCACAGTTAGCGCATATCTTTAATTCAAGATGTTGCAGGTATAATTGTACATTTCGAGAAATGCATTTACTTTTTGATGTCATCTTTAAATGAGTTGTTATGGTAAGGTCATGTACAGATCCAATTAAAAAGGAAGACTGTATGTAAACGCATCACTTTATACCACAGGATACGTGGAAAGTAAAGGGATGGAACAGGGATTGTTGATGAATATACAGTAGCTTAAAATGACTGCAGCCTCAAAGTAAACAAGGATATTGTAATAAAATGCAAGCTAAATATAGCACTGTTCAAAGCATGCAAACTTCTGGCATACTGTCATTATTACCAACCAGGCTCATTTGGAGTGGCAACATGGAGGGAGACCACGTGTAGACCAATTGAAATAAGGAAATAAGTAAATATTGATGAATTTATAGAAGTGAGAGAATAATGATGTAGTGTGAATCAGTCATATGGAATAACCCACAACAAAAATGACACATCTTGCAGATGGAGGGGGCAAACAATAGCCAAATACCCCTCTTAAAGGCCCAGTATTGCCCTCAGGTAATTAGCTGCACCTCCACCCTGTAAAACGCAGACAGACAGACACCAGACAGGCACAGACATGGCTGGGCTGTAACAGTCACACAGCTCCCAGCATCCTGAGTTTTCTAATATCTACCTGAACCAGAGGACCCCTTAGTGGTACTGACTGACTGAAAACAACATTTATGTTGCAACAGATATAGTCCAAAATATTTGTAATAGCTACACAAACTTAAACTCTTGATTTTCATGATAATTTTATGTGTATTGATCATTGTGTAAGCATCTGACAAGACACATAAAGATTTTAGAGTTGGCGCTTGCAAAGGGCTGCTCTGGAAGACCAGATCATACTGCAGAATAACAAAGTTCTATGGGCTTAAAGGGATTGTCTGGAATGAATCAACCGGTGGCCCTGTTGTTTCAGTGCTGTCGGTAGGTATGAGATTGCCAGAATTGGTACAACATAGACCAAATAGGCAGCCAACACTAATTGATGAGGGCAAAGAAGTTCCGTTTTCCTCTGCCCCCATGAGTTAGCTTTAGCTGTCATACACCACAAATTTGGTCTATGTTGTACCAAATGTTGTGGTCCATATACCTACTAACAGCACTTAGCAGCTTCAAAGAACAGGGACATGGGCTTATTGATTCCAGATTTTCCCTTTAAATTAGAGTAAAGAACAAATGACCATATTGGTAATCTCAGACATCCTGATATAGGACTGCTTGGATTGGTTTGTGTTTGTCTTGAGTCTGCATGGCTGTTAGACATAGACAGTAAGCAAACACAAAAGCTGTGGAGAATGTAGAAAAATGCACCATCCCACTAATTCTTGCATTTGATAAATCCAAAGATAACCAGAGGGTTTAGACAGAACTTTTTCAGGGCAGCTATGAGGACACCAGCAATATGTCATTCTGTGGAGAGAAAAATGTGTTGGAAATACAATCTCCCATGTCTAAAACATGAAGCTACAGTGGAGATATACAGCCAAGCCCCCCATGAGCCCCCTGGAACCAAACAAAGTGCATGTTGTGGGCAATGCTAGTTATTATTATAGTCAACAGACTGTAGCACCTGGCAGCTAAGGGAAGTCATGTATATATATCATCATCATGTCATATATATGACATCATGTCATATATAGCTATATAAAGTTGTTTGCATTCTGGTTCAATCACAATTCCTCACGAGCCCCTAAACTGATATATACACTCAAATCTAGAAAGCTAGGCAGCAAACACACTATCATGACTTTCTCTCAGCATACCTTTTTCAGATGAGACAGAAAAAAATGTTAAAAAACAAGATATGGTTTGATGCACCTCTCTCCTCCTATCTACATCGTCCAGCAGACATACCACAAAGAGATAGCAACTCCCTCCCACTTTGATCCGGCAGGATGCTGACACATTCACTTCATCATGATGGGGAACACAACCTTTATCTCTAGTGTCCTGCAGCTCTCCTGGCTCTGCTGATGTAAACTGCAGTTGGCATTATAATCAAACTTACAGCCTTTTTTCTTCACATTCCAATAAATCAAAGCAGAATTTATTTTAAAATCTCCACTGAAATGTATCAATTAAGTTTAAACTGTGACTATAATTGGCACTGGTTTCCATCAGCTATTGGATGTAATTGTATTTTCATTATATTCCATAGAATTCATGAGAAAAAATGACACACTTCCTATTACCTTCTTTGGTTCTTAACGTCTCCAGGCTCCAATAAGTAGAACACTTACCTTTGGTTATTTAGCTATCACCCAGTAATCACCTTGGACTCTGTCAGCTGAAGAAGATGAATGCCTCTGTCAGTGACTTGACAAAACATCCTCTGACATTTTCAGACTGTCAGATCTGAGATCTGAGTTTAAAATGTACAAAAACCGGTTTCCACTCCACACTCTCTCATCTCACCCCAGGACTCCAGAGCCCACAGGGCATCAGGACTCATGTGGCCAGGAAGGTATTATTATTATTATTATTATTATTATTATTATTATCATTATTCCAAGTTAAAGACACAACCTCCAACTAATTGTTACTTTCAGAGGCTTATTGTGTACTGTTGTCCATTTCAAATCAAATATCAATGTATATTGCTGTGAAAGTCTATGGGCACTTCTGTGTTTTCGCCTTGGCTCCTGAAAGACTGAGATACTGAGCATGAGTGTGAATCATACTGACCTCAGTCCAGTGTCTGCTGGTGAAGATAACATCACATCTCTTCGTCTACTTTTATGTATTGCTTTTGCTTCCAGGCACAAATAGCTGATGGGCTTTTTGGAGTGAACTTCAAGGGTACAACTTTCAGGGGATGCATGCAAAGCAAATGAATCCCTCTTTCTTTCTCATGCCAGTGTTTGCAGTATGTAGCTGTGTGTGCTCTCACTGATAAACAAACACCTTCGTTAGGTCAGGGAATTACCTGGGATGACTTCTGAACCTAGCTGGAAAATTAGTTGCATTTGTAAGGCTGAAGCTTACTGTCTAAAGCTTGCACAGGTCTCAGCAACAGACAAGACAAATAATTTGGGAATAAGTTGATTGAGAATAACTTGATATGTCCAATTCTATTATTTTTACTTTGCTGCTGTAGAGAGGGACCACTGTATGGTATGCAGATTTATTTGCCTTTCTTAAAAGCTAGTCACATGGTATTATTATACGACTCGTTCCATTCACTTTCAGTGGTCTTTTCCAACATACGGCTGTTGGTTATTTAAGCAATGTAACACGAGTGGGAGTGAGGTTATTTGTGGATATCCTCACAGGTGTGGTTCGGCCGCAGGCACGAAGTCGAAGGCCGCAAGGATATCCACGAACAACCTCACGACCACGAGTATTATATTGCTTTAATACAACAGCTGTTTTAAGAAACCGAATTGTATTTCCTACCATTTAGTTTTCATTTATGTTCATTCATCCTTCACCCCCCAACATAGTTCTAAACTTAGTTTTGCGTCTCCCATTCCCAAGCAACACAACAGTTAATCAACAGCTTGGAAGTTCTCTCAATGGAAAATGCAGAGTGATTATTAGCTGTGAAGATTCACCCATGGTATATCGTGGGATATCCTTACTCCTAGTGACGCGTAGAGTGTGTCTCATCCAATCAGAAATTGCTAAATAGTTCCATCGGGTTACCTAGGGCACTCAGCCTTCACCTTCGTGCCTGTGGCCGAACCACACCTGTGAGGATATCCATGAACAACCTCATTCCCACTCGTGTTATATTGAGAAGATGACAAGAACATTCCCAAGGGAACAAATACTGACTAAAAAGTGTTGATATTCTTATTGACCTAATGAAATATTGTCTTTGTTCTTTGAATCTTGGTCTACATGGGTGTTGCACACATTACTTTGGTAGCAATGCCATTATTCCCTTTTCCTCAAATAATGCTATATTCTCTTGAATCCACTGAACTACTGAATCATGTAGAAGCACAAAGCCTCGGCATATACAAATATATCATGGTAGATTTTAATTATTTATTTAATCTGAAAAGAAACAGACCAAATAATGCATCGACTTTGAGTAAGTGTATAAATTGTTTTAAGGGTACATTCAGTTGACGTTCACTTCAAATGAAGAAAGAAATAGATTTGGCACTTAGAAAACCACCACAAGGAATTTAGATTTATTTGAATAAAGAACAAAATTTACAAAGCCGTTCAAACAGTCTTTTTCATATATTTTAATATTTTTGAACTTAACTTCCAAAAAATTAAGAATATTCAAAATACACTTTTACTCAACCCAGCCTCTCTTTATTTACATATATACAGGTAAAATGTCTTCCCTCAGTTCTCTATTTCAAACAGTGATTTAAAAAAAAACAAAAAAAAACAAAATCTGTTATTGTCTTCTTTTTATATCTTTAACCTCTTTAGCTCAATCTTCTTCTTCTTCTTCTTTTTTTTTTTTTTTTTGGAGGAATCTTCCAGCCATCTCCAGTTCAACAAAAACGTGTTACTTTTCCAGAGTCTCTGATGGGCCATAGGTCATAGGTCAGAGTTTCTCAGAGTGTCTATTTGGTGGCCATTTGTGGCTCAGATGGAGGTGCCATGGCTGGGCTCAATGGCTTCTGGGATGGGTCCTCCGGGCACTGACTGGTAGGGTAGGGGCATGGGCGTCTTTATGGGGCTCTGGCGGAACAGGCCGCCGTTGGGCGCCCGGTGCTTGCAGCGGATGGACGGGGGGAGGGTGGAGCTGCTGAGAGGGAGGGGGACCGTCCGGCCAGGCACTCGGCCGGCCCCAGGTCCCTCCTGGAGGAAGGTGCTCACAGACAGGCCCCCTCCCGGGTAGTCCCGCACAGCCTCCAGGGGGCTCTGACTGGGCGGCACGCTGCCGATGTCCAGGGCAGAGATCTCCATAGACTGGCCCGGGAGCTGCTTGTGAGCCAGGTCCTCGTCCATGAGACTGCTTAAACGCTGGTGCACCTGTTCCAGGTTCATCTCCTTGTCCTGCGAGAGGGGAATCATATGGGAGAGTGAGGTGGAGAGAGGGGTGGAGCAGAGTTGAGAAGCAAGATGAAGATATTTAGACATGAAGCAAGAAGAATGAGAGAAGAAAATGTGACCCATAAAAGAAGGAAAGAAAGAAAGAAAGAAAGAAAGAAAGACAGAAAACGTCAACAAGGTGGGCAAACACCAAGTGACAGAAAGGAATAAGATGACATGCAGGTAGAGAAGGAATGTGTGGGAAAGGTTGGACAAAAAGCAAAATGACAGAAAGGGAGTCAGTGCCATTCATCTGTAAATACATAACCATGCAATCAAATCCTATTCTGACCGTTTCATGCTTGACCTGTCCGGAGGCCTTGAGGCTTTCCTACACCAAACTACTACCTACAGTGGGAGTGTTCACATACCTATTCATTTTTTATGACTTTAACCTTTCATAATAATTCTGGTTCCACATTCTACCACTCCTGATAAAATGGATTCGAAAATGACCCGTAGTAAAACTGTCTCACTATTGTCACCCATTGAGTTCAATGACATAAGGCATTCGAAAGAGAGAGAGAAAAAATGGTGAGAGCGCTTGACTGCACACAACCAAAGAGTAAAGAAAAATGAAAAACAAACAAACAAACAAAAAAAAAAACCACATAAGACAAAACATAAATTGAATCTAAAGGTGTGTGTGAGTCGACAGTGCAATGCCCGCTATGACAAATGAGAACACATTTTTACATTCAGTGCGGCACACTGCTCTGAAATGGCTTCCATGCTCGACTGGTGCTATAGTTCCAGACTGAAGCGGCGATTTACATTAGTGGGCCCCACAATAGGAGGGGAACGCTCAGTGAAGGTGCCTCTCTCAGCACATGGGTCACCTAAAGGCCTGACCGCCTCAAGATCAAAGCACAAACTAAATTGACATGACAGCCCTTTAAAAAAATTATTATTTTATTTATTTTTTTTGGGAAACACAGAAAATGGACCTGCCCTTGCCCATACAAATGCACACTGACACAAAGAACTCAAAAGAGGGCAGGTACAAAATACAATTGCTTACACACACACTCTCTCCTCCACACACTCTCTTCTGCACACACTCTCTTCTCCACCCACTCTCTTCTCCACACACTCTCTCCTCCACCCACTCTCTTCTCCACACACTCTCTTCTCCACGCACTCTCTCCTCCACACACTCTCTCCTCCACACACTCTCTTCTTCACGCACTCTCTCCTTCACACACTCTCTTCTCCACACACTCTCTCCTCCACACACTCTCTTCTCCACGCACTCTCTCCTTCACACACTCTCTTCTCCCCACACTCTCTTCTCCACACACTCTCTCCTCCACACACTCTCTCCTCCACGCACTCTCTTCTCCACGCACTCTCTCCTTCACACACTCTCTTCTCCACCCACTCTCTTCTCCACACACTCTCTTCTCCACACACTCTCTTCTCCACGCACTCTCTCCTCCACCCACTCTCTTCTCCACACACTCTCTTCTCCACGCACCCTCTCCTCCACACACTCTCTCCTCCACCCACTCTCTTCTGCACACACTCTCTCCTCCACCCACTCTCTTCTCCACACACTCTCTCCTCCACCCACTCTCTTCTCCACGCACTCTCTCCTCCACACACTCTCTTCTCCACACACTCTCTCCTCCACACACTCCTCCACACAATCTCTTTTCCATTGACTACTACATTGATGGCACAAAGCTCTCGCCGAGATATTGGAATTACTACGTGGGAATGTGTCTGCTGGCCAGCGTTTCTGACTGTGGCTGCCACAGTTGAGGCAAGTTGGCTGACACAGGATCTCGACTCTGAGCACTTTGTTCCACCTCATCCAACAGATGCTCAATTGGATTGAATCCCAGTGACTGAGCAGGCTATCACCATCACCGCAACTATGCGTATTTTCATGTTGTCCCCTTTTTTCAATAATAACAAAACAAAAACAAAGAAAAGCCAGTCCTCAACAATGCTCTAGTCCTTTGTGTTGTTTGGCTATGCCCTGCAGAAAATCAATTGAAGTTTGAATACAACACCATTGTATGGAGAGGCAGCTAGTGATGCTAACCGGCAACATCAAACAGTGCCCTGAACTGTTGGAAAAAAAGTAAGATGATTCTAAAGGGCCTGGCACTGACAGGGAGCCCCAGAGAACATTTCAATCAATAATCAGTGTTGGGGGGGGGCAAACTCTCTCCTTTTCATAAGGAGACAAGAGTAAATAATCCTTGTGATTCATGAGTGTTGAAATATTTCATGAACACATCTGACAAAAGCCTAACTGCTTTGATTGGACATGCTTAATAATAATAATCATTATTATTATCATACTGTTTCAATTTCATACCATTTCAAGGCAGTTAGCTTATTAGCGTCTTAGCACTTCCCAAAACGTTTTCCAGTTAAACATTCCGTATGTTATCTCAATGTAGCAGAAATAAATTAGAAACTATAAAAATTAGAAACTATAAAAAATACAACGTTCAGGCATTATTTTTGTTTACATCGCTGAAATGGTCTATATGTTGGACTACTCTTTAGTTGGACTTGTTTAATGGAAAAAGCATTATAGGGTAGGTAGGGATATGGAATTATTTGACAATAACCTACAAACAAAACATTTGCTAATCACTGTTGTGTAGCCAATAAGGAATGGGTAACAGCATGGAATCGAGAATTCTACTTCTACCTCTCCTTCACTCATTGACATAATAATGATAATTATGTTTAGTCCTGTGGAATCAACCACCCTCCTTGAATGATAATTTGTTTCTAATTAACAAACCTTATTGTGTTGTTAATATACTAATTAAAACGGTGACTCAGGCAATGATGCCTTTTTTTGGATGGACTCTTCTGGAGAATACTCCCTCGAAAAACATCAATATGGTTCAATCACTCTAGTTAAATCGGTCAGTCTTTTTGTATATTTGTTTCTTTGGCTCTCCTCTTGGTCATAAATGAGAGGTGAGGATGGTTAATGGAGGTTTAATATAAAGATTATGGGGTGTGATGGTGAATGACACATAAAACACCAGCCACAAACAAGCCTGCCCTCCTTGACCCTCTTTCTTATTTTTCTTCTCACTTGCACACAAGCTCACCACTTCATTGCTCTTTTTCTCTCTTTCTCTCTCTCTCTATCTCTCTCTCTCACACACACACACACACACAGTCATCTCCTATGCCTCTTCTTCTCAAATACAGACACATATACTCTTTCTTTTCCTCTCTAAGTCTCACACTCATGATATCAAACACACACACACATGCACACAGACACACACACACACACACACACACACACACACTTACACAAAGATTATCTCTCTACACATTTGAATATTTCAAAAGTTAATATATTTTAGCAGGTCTCTCCTGACCTGTGTCAATAGCCTCAGCTTCCTCCCAGCCTCTCTCTCTCTCTGTCCAAATGTCCCTCCTCCCTTCCGATGCAGCACTTGTAATATCATTATATGTCAATGGACCAGACACCACGTCCATTTGGTAATCCTTAGTTACCTGCACAAGACCACAAACAATGGTAAACATAGGAGGGTACTGCCTGTCTGTTCATTGACATATAATTGCAATAAGATGTCACTGTGCGTCACTTGGAGGGAAGAGTATGATAGACACAGAAGAAGACAGGGTGTGTGTGTGTGTGTGTGTGTGTGTGTGTGTGTGTGTGTGTGTGTGTGTGTGTGCGTTATTTGTGCCTCTTACTGCTTCCTGGGACAAGAGGTTAAAAAGGGTCACACGTCGGTAAACGCCCTGGAATGGTGCCCGTTCCCTGTCTAACATACTCCCCGTTCACATAACAACAAGGAAATGTTTGTGGAGACCACTTGTTGTTTTCATGCAGTCAATATTCCCTGAGTCATCATTCAAACCTCAAAACATGATTTTCAACAACAACCCCGCTCCTCTCCGCTTTTATATCTCAAAATAATTTCAGCCCATGAAGCACTTAATGCTCCATGTTTTGCTCCTGCAGTTTTGTCAACCTGGTAATTGTGTTTTGCACTGTCTGTATTAGGACTACCTTTTCTGGCCATTGGTTTGCTCTCCACTCTGAGGGCAAATTAATTTCCATCTACTTGCGGTGAGTTTATGAGGGAAACAGAGTCAGGGGAAAGATGTAACTGGCTGGAGAGTTGGTGGGACAGGACAGGGTGAGGTAGAGAACATGCAGGCCATTGCTCACACTTCAGTTCAGGGATCCAAGATTTTTTGCGCATCTGGGCTCATGCAAAAGAATAGGAGAATTTTTGATAGGCAGTGAGCTAAATGCTTAGCATGCTACAATATGGCTGAATGCTTAGAGGAGTGAGATAGAGAGAGCTTTTTGTAACCTTTGGGAAATAAACTATAACCAAGACACAACTCCAATTCAAGGTTCTGCTTTTGGAAATCAGTTCATGTTGGGAAGTGAACTTTTTTATGTTTTGTGTTTACTTATGTCGCTTACTATCTGTTAAGACAGATACTTGAAATATTTTGTGGCTAAAGTAATCAATCAGAAAATGACTTGTCCCTGATCAATCAAAGTATTGTGTAACAAAAGTGGAGTAAAGGTAGTAAAGCCGAGCACGAAAACAGAGAGGAAAAAAGCAAAATAATTGTTACTGATTGTCACACCTATAACTGTGTGTATTGGAGCTCTACTAAATCTGGGCTCACGTCTGTGGCGTCTGGATCCATGAAGTAGAGTGTGGCAGTGGCGCCGCAGTCGTGCCAGGGCGCGGGCCTGGGCTTGTCTGCGGTGGGGTCGCTCGCAGTCACCTCTTTGGGCTGAGCCCGCCGGCACCGCTGGCTGTTCCACCAGGTCTCAAGGGCGGCCACCAGGCAGGCCAGCAGCAGGCCCGCCGCCAGGATGCAGAAGACTCCAGCGAAGCTGTGCAGCCGCAGGGCACGGCCCTCGGGCTGCGCGTCCGACTGGCTATCCAGGTCGCAGCGGCCCTTGCGGGGCCACCATTTATGTTTGAGGATGTCCAGCTCGCCTTTCTCCTGCAGCTCTAGGATCCTGAGGCACAGCACAGGGAGGGTGAGAGGGGGAGGGAGTGTAGGGTTAGGGGGTGGGGACACACAGGAACAGTCCAAAGTCATCCATCTCCCAAATAGAAGGGATTACGTAAACTTGAACATACCATCACAAAGCTTTGTATCTCTAGGGCGAGGAAACTAATGTAATAGCCATGGCAGCTTCCTATGACTGTAAAGCTGCAGAATATTTTGTATGTCATAATCATACAGACTGTCACATTCAGCTCCAAACTCAACTTGACATAAATAGAAAGCCTCAAAGACATACAAACAAGCTCTAGATTGTAGTTATCATAATGATTGAAATATTCATGTACACTTCACATCTACATTTGATCTTGTGTTCTCCAACTTGTGAAGCAGGAGATATTATTAGTGTAAAAAAGTTTATTTGTACAATGAAAAAAAAAATACTACAGCAACTTGGCGAGCTGACATGATTAATTTTGCTCTATTAACCTTGAATAAATGGCCTCCATTAAGTCTAAACTTACATCAAAGAAATTGTTTTGGAAACAGACAATTTATACATTGGAGTATATACAGACTTATATATAAGTAAGTCATCATTTCAGATTTTTCACTGTGAGCTAATTGAAATGATCTATATGAATAAGGATATGCCTTGTTCTCATTCTCTGTGCAAAAAGTACAGTTACATCATCTTCATTGCTGACGGGATTCTTCCTATATAGATTTTCTCATTTACTGCATAGAGGAGAAAACACTGCAAAATACTTCCAGCTAGTGTTAAATCTCAGTCAAGAAGTCTTGTGAAGTGCTTTAGGGGATTATTTGTTGGTGTTTATCTGTGTGAGAGAGAGAGATTTGGAAGAGGGTGATAAAGGGAGCAGGAGAGAGACTCACTTTTGAGAGAAGAGATCTCTGTAAGGACTGCCGTGCTGCAGAGCCAGACCGTAGCCTTTGCTTGTGATGCTGTTCCCCCTCACGGTGAAGCTGCAGTCGCTGTCTGTGAGGGCGGCATACTCCACCACTGCCATGTCCCACAGGAAGGCATAGGGCTGAGTCTTAGCCTGTAGAAATGCATGTGATCACACACAAACACATGTACACACACACACACACACACACACACAAGCACAAACAAACACATGTACATACACGCACACACACACACGTAAACACACACATGCAGACACACACATACAGGTATGCAAATTGTGCACATGCCCGAATGCATGTCCACACACATACCAGGACACACATACATACAACCATCCACACACAGAGAAATAAATAAATAAATAAATAAAACACATATTTGGAACGCAGACAAAAAACAAAAAAAATTACAAGCATTGCCAGCCTCCATCACTTGGGCTCAGGTCTGCCTTACTCAGTATTTCTGAGAAGAATCAATTTAATTGCAGTGCAGTTACATCACTGCTGAATTGTATGATGCAATATGACAATGGTTACATAAGAACACACACATTTCTGGAATAAATACATCAATGAAAATATTCCTTTGTGGTTGTTTGAGGTCAGGTAGGAAACCCTTTGTGGAGTGGTGAAATCATAGCCTGCGTGAGGGACTGACTCCTCATACAAAAAGGGCACTGGCTTTGTACATCCTCGGAAGTACCTGAAATGACTTTCCTGTCAAGTCTTATTTTCACCCTTTCAGCGGTGGATCAAGCAGTAGGATGCTGTATATATATATATACAAACAAAAATATATAAAGAAACACACACAAAAACACCCTCAGTACCCCAACTTCTTTGAACTAGACTGAAAGGATGGTAAGAAAGCCATCGGTTTCCTTTGAATCTTCCTATCTTGTTGACCGAGTTGCTTTTTCATTGTCACTCAAACCATTTCTTACCAAGTAACAGTAGTACAGTGAATGACAAATTGTATATGTCAGGAGGCAGCCATGGGACATAGAGGTTTCAAATTCATATGGCTCAGCAAGAGTATACAAGGCATTTAGGAGTCAAATCAAACAGAGATGATGTTTACAGTGCCATTGTGAAAAATATCACGCCTCATTCACACCACAATCTGTGCGTTCGCACACATTGCGCATGAGGTGCGGATGCGCTTTTGGTCAATTTTCATTTAAAATGCGTGTTTTTAACAGATTAGTCATGCACACCGCATGTGTGTTCTACACCGTGCTGAAATAGAAGAGTTCTATTTTTCCACGCGTGCCACATGCGGTATAAAGTAGTCTTTGAACAAGAACAAAGACTTTGAACAAGAACAGAAGACCGTTTCTGGTGTGAACACACGCACCACAAATGGACAGCAATGGATACGCCAGCTGTCTGTTTAGGGATTGACAACAGCACTTGTTAAAATGGACTCCACCCAATGTTACCCCTCGTCATTTATCTCACCTGACTGTAACATTATGTCTGGCTGCTATGTCCGGCCAGAACTTTACACAGCCACCTATGGCTTGACTACTATATAATGTTGTGGGACAACTTTTTTGGAATTATTATGATGCTAAGCAACCATGGACAAATTGCAGTCTTCTTATCACTTCTGGTAACTACTGACTATACTTTTTCTGTGTGACCCTTGGATCTGGTAGGTTTCTTCCTACCACAAGGTTTCTACTACCACAAAGGAGTTTTTCTTTGGCCCTGCTGCTCTTGGGTGCTCCTTGCTAATGTCTGTAAAGCACCACGGGATGAGTCTACTGTAAATGGCGATGTATAAATATAATTGAATTTAAATTAATTGAGTTGAATCGAATATGGACCCTGAACATGCTGTATGTGAATGGGGCCTCAGACATTTCACTTTTGAGGTCCAGTCTTTGAACATGCCTTTTGAAGTCATCATGTCTACAGTGACTGAAAGATTCTAGTCAAACTAACCAACTTACACATATCACAGGACAAAATGTCTGTTTACCATGGGCTAAGACTCATTTCATCTATACATGTTTGAACTGACATTCCTCTTAATCTGTTCCAGAGCAAGTCTGTTTCATATCCTCCTCCTACTTATGTTGTACTTTTGACTTGTACGTAGCCCTGTGTTGCTTTAAATAGAGCTTAGAGCAGGTAAACACATTATCTTATGATGTGTGGATTACTGCCAGAGAGACAGAGAGACTGCTTGAACCATATATTTTTAAATAAGTAAAAAGCATAGGTGTTGGGAACGGCGAGTAAAATAACTGACAGTCTCTACAGTGCACCCACTTCAAATGAAATGTGTCAATTGTGTGTTATTTTACTGTGTGACAAAAGGCTTATGTTAAAGATAACAAACTGAGTGTACTCTGAGAATAAAACCTCCACACACTCATCTAGTGCTACTTCAATCCATAAATGCATGTATACTGTTCAGTTTGAATGATAGCAAAATATAGCAACATATGGTCCAATTCAAGTGCATAAATGCATGAAACATGTTACCAATAAAATATGAATATCAATTTAATATAATTAATATATATCAACTTTCTAATCTTTGCTGATTCTTTTGAAAGCTGAAAACACTAATCTCAGTTCTATGAGATTTCACTTCAGCATATTGGCCGATTAAACAAAACAAAGAAGTTTTTTTTTGTTAAATATGTTCAAGGTTAAGTAAATCTGAAGGTACAGTCTACAAAAATGACCTTTCCAAAGCCTATTATATTTAGTGTACCCTAAAATAAAATGCATTCTAATCTTAATGAATGTTAAGTGGATGCATTATGGTACAGCATTTAGGACGGGGGAGGGTGGGAACACAGTTTATTAAAATCTCATTATATTGCTCATGGCTGAGTCTCAAATTCAGTCTCAAATGTTGTTCCTGAATACAGGAATACCAGTCCACTAGAATTTTGCACTATAGGTGGACCATATGCTGTTATATTTTGAACAATATACAAAAGAAGGCAAGCAGAGTCAAAACAAAATGTGGAGGAAAAGACCCTTAACTGAGTTAGAAAATAGTGGCACTGGCAGTCTAATGGCATGCTATGCTTGACCATTACACATATGTAATAGCTGCCAGTAATACTTGCTCAAGGGGAGGAGGGGAGGCAGTACTAGGTGTGGTGTAGACTGTGTAGGCAATGTGAATGGCCTCAAGGGCCTTAAAGACTCATTAAAGGCCTGTATTGTTTACCCTCAGGATGCCCTCGGCAGGGTCACCCACGGAGTTGTCCTGCCCTTGGTTCTTGTTGATAGTCCTCCAGAGTTCAGAGAAGGTGCTGTCTTGCTCCAGTGGGTTGGTGCCCTTGATCCGGAAGTGCTCGAACACCGCTGAGTCCCTAACTGTGCCATATGACAGGTCCATCTGCTTGGACAGGTCCTGAAACGTTCTGCAATCACACAAAGGCGGACAGCAACACTGTGGATATCCTCTATGTCCAACAGAATCAAAGGCACACGGCAACAAAATGTTCATTTCTATTCAGATGCTCCCTTATTAAATCATTTTAAATACATTAGCATTTCATGAGTAATCCAGTACATATGTTTTTTTCCAATGTTATTCTAAAAACAACAGATTAAACCAATTAGCCTCATATGTCATGGGAAAAAAATATGCTCTCTTGTGTACCATAATTGGGTTAAACAAAATAAAAAAATATTTTTATTGCTCAAGACTCAAGACTATTTAGTAAGCAAGCAAACGTGATGTTATTGTTCACACCTTGAATCGGCCACAAATGAGTAACCAATGTGTACAACACCTGTTTATACACTATTACATGTCTGCTATTTTGGATTTCCAACTACTGACACTACAAGCAGCACTTTGCTGTACAACTGTAACACCTACTATTTCACAATGCTATTTTTGTTATGCTATACTGCTGCTTGGTTAAACTATGTTTATTATATGGCTCTCCAGAATGCTGATGGAGGTTCCATTCACTTTGAATGGGCCTTGCCAATGTTTGAAGGTCAGTTATTTCTGTATAATGACCGATGTAAAAGTACAATGACTGCTGTCACATCTGCATATCATTCCGCAAGTAGAAATCATTCAGTTATCGCAATGGAACTTCACTGAAAGTGAAAGGAGATCAGCTGCGTTCTAAAGAATGTTTCAAGCTAAAGTAGAGTTGTGAACTATTTGTTTATCCACGGAAGACACAAAACAAGCAAAGCAAATTCAATTTAAAGTACGTTTGTGTGAAGTTTTCTCTTGTCATTTTGGCAAGTAGTCATATAAGAAGCATGATAATATATCGTCCCTCCACTTCGTGTCAGGGTCCTGTTAGTCCCGTCGGAACTTACTTTCCTATAATGACCGGTGGACAACACATTATCCCTTTCATATTAATTTGCTTATGTTTTACCTGCACTAGTCACTGCTACACTGCGGAAAGCCTCAGTAGAGTGCATCAAATCTGTCTGTGTAACTTTGCTACACAAATATATAGTGAAAGCCAATCTGTCTCCCTCTAACCATAACAATCTCTTCCTAAACATATACACTGCTTTGCAGAGTAATCCTAATCAAACTTAGGTTTATACATAGGCAATCACATAATATTGATTAGGCGAAAAAGACAGCAGACAGCAAGAAAAAAAAAGAAAGTTATTTCATAAAAGATATCTACAGGCATATGTCCTTCACCTCACTTTGCCACTTTGTGCTTTCATTTGAGGTCATAAACCAGGGCTGTGGGAGATTTCTTTCCTTTGCATTGTATTGATCAGGGGGAAGTGCCCCTAATGAAAAATCCACGTATATCATTTGTCATTGTGCAAACGACCTTTACGCTACGACCTGCTTCTAATGACCTTCCACTGCTAACGATAGCATCAGCAGCACCACCACTGAGAGGTGCACCAGTTTAAACCATTATTCCCCATCTTCATAGTGACTGCTCTTACTCTGACCTCAGTGAGCTTTGTCAGAGACCTAATCCATAATGCACCTGCAGTTCTAACAACTTAAGACATTCTGCCAGTTAGGAGAAATGTTAGTCAAAAAGAAATAATTATGCAAATTCCCACTAGTCCACCTGCAGCCCTCACCCTTGGTATCAGTTAAAAGAGCATACGTATTTTCATTTTACTTTCACACAGCTGACTGAACTTTCTTTCATGCTTTCTAAATGCCTATGTACCCCCATCTGTATCCCCTATCAGCTCTTTTAATTATACCGCAGCCAATTACGTTAAAATTCCATGAATCAAATCACACATCTCCAGATAATAAAATCTGGACAATTAATCAATTTAATTAACTCTGTATATTGTGTTTGCCTGTTTAAAACAACTACTAGGATGGTTTATGCCCACCATCACCCTCTTGACAGCGCGATTTATGATGGTGGGCTTCTCACACTCAAGGCCCATTGAGTTCCGAGTTAAAAATGAGTTAAGCTGTATGCTCACAATCGCCTTACAAGCAATAGCTGGAGCTGAAGCACTGGGTAATTTACACTGAAATGTCCACTGTGCACCCACCTCTGAAGTCTTTTAGCTGTCCAGAACACATTCAAACTGAGATCATTACTTGTGAGTCAGCAACAGTTTCATACATTCAACTTCAGAGTGTGTTCACTATAGACAATGACATCTTAATTCATCATTATTTCATCTATTATTAGTGAACAATGAGTTTACGAGAGACAACACAAAAATGGGTGCAGAGAGTGTAGAGACACATAGTGCAGAGACAACATTAGGATAAAAAAATATTATATTGTTATATGTTATATTATAAATAATATTATACATAACAGTAGCATTACTGTTGTATATATATAACAGTAGCATTGAAAGACAATAGGACCACAGTTTTGACCCAGAGGTATAATGAACTTCTCTTCTTTGAACATGCATATGTCCATTTGAGGATCAACGTCCATCAGTATCAAGCGTGCCATTTCTATGGTCAGAGTGAGAGGCCGTAGATCGTGGATAAAATGGACCATTAGCTATATTGGTGAAGTGGAAAATCCATTTTGATCTACACAATTTTTGCCCTTCCTCTCACTCAGTCTTTTCTTTGAGCTGGTTTAGTCTGTATAAAAGAAAACAAAGGGGGTGTCATTGTGTGGGGTGCAGCATTTTCTCAAAGCCAGGTTGGGTGAATGAGGGAGATTAGTCTTTTTCATGACAAGGTAGACTGATACTGCAGCATGGAGCCAGGAATCAACAAAAACATGTAGCTAACAAAGGACTTCTATCCCACATCCTATTAAAACCTTTAAAAGACATTTGCATTCATCATGGGGCCATAAAGATTCGTCATGCCATTCAGTGAAATACAGCAATGTAACATCAGTACTGTGATACTGTCCAAACCAAACCACATTAAAAAACTGTAAGATATAAGAGAACTATAGATAAACAAGTAGAAGACAATTGCTTTTCTTCTAAAAGAACTGAAAAGACAGATGGGTAATGACAAATAATTGCTGAACAAACAGCAAAGCACTCAACAAAAAACAACCTAAAATGATTTTTACTTGTCCCTTCAGTGCATGATAAATTCTGTCTTTTCTTACCCTTCATGGGCTTGAAAGAGTACTTTAGATTTTTTTTCCCAACAACAGTGCTTACTTAAACTACCCTTTAACTGCCCCGGCTTATTCTGTTTTTTAAGAGAGTTATCTTATTAGTCTTTTCTTTGAGTCACTGCCCATACTGGCTGTTTTTAAAAGCTTTTAACTACAAATAGACTATGCAATTAAAGTTGCTTGAATAATAACAAAGCTTGTTATTAATTAGATCATTTTTTGAGGACTAAATGACAGTAGCCTTCAGAAAATGACAATTATTTAACAATTATTAAAGCATTACTAAATTATTTAACCATTATTCAATCATTAATGACCCATTATTAAATCATTATTTAAAAGAAATTAGTAAAAAGTAATTTGTCTTACTTAATGTGAATACTTGTGGAGTCAGGAAAAACGTCCTTACACAGCAGACAACTCTTTTAAAAGTCCTCTCCTGGTTCTATGCCAAGGTGCATTTGTTAAATGTTTTTTCTTCTCTGTGAAAAGTGCTTCACATTTTACACCTCACATCTACAATGTCAGAGGCCACTGTGAGCAGTTTGGGGTTGAGTTTTTCACTCAAGGACACTTCAATATACAGCCAGAAAAAAAAAACACCAAACAAAACAAAAAAAACGGCAGCAATTCAATTCCCAGATGGATGCTCTACAGACTAGGCCACTATGGCTCTGTTTTCTGTAGGTAGTTTAAACATTTGTTTAAATTCCACACATGTCTCATTTTAACCTCTCACTGACTGGGCTCTGACTCAGCCTCTCACTTTGTCCATGATTGGCAAAGATCTTACCACAGCTGCCATGACAAGTATTTGCATGGAGTCCACATTTTATGTCTAGTAATGTGATCCTAGGGTCACTGTTATCTAGCCTTTATGTGCCAACATTCTAGTATTTAAGGTACATTCGATTTGTCGGTAAGATTTAATATGCTGATATGTGAAAGTTTCAGTGTATACAGTAACTACAGTGAATAAACTTTCTTGACACCATACTAGGAACAAATGCTGATAGAGACATGCTAGCATCAAATGCTGGCATCCATGGGTTGTAACCTTTTTGCAAGGATGTCGCCCCCCCAGCCCAAGGTACTGCAAGATACTGTTGGTACTGGGGTCAAGAGCCTCTGGTATTGTGCCTTTGGCCATAGTTTTATCCTTTAACAGCCCTCCTCTCATTACTGTATAGCTTAAACTCACTTCTGAGAGACAAAATACATAATGTCACTGATATAATCTCCACAGTGTTGCTATGAATTGTTCATCTGAATAATAGAAGATGAATAGAAGATTTATCTTGGGACTGTGGATGTAACTGTGAGCTGTAGACCACACCTCTCATCACATCATCACATCATCTCACCTCATCTACAGTTCACAGTTACAAATCTAATAAATCTGCTGGTCTTCTCATCACCAGGCCAGAACTGAAGAAGCCTTCTGGATGAAAGGTGAAACATCTTCAAGCTCCAAATAGAAGTCCAGTTGCATATAACTGAACACCTTGGCTACCATGACCTGGATGAATGAGAATCTCCACAGATAATGTTAACAGTTTAGCATTAGTCTTGTCATTAGCATTGTAGTATTAAAGCAATAGTCCAACATGAATCAACCCTTAACCCTGCTGTTCATGGCTGCCTAGTGTTGTAGGTAGGAATAAGAATGAGAATATTTTGTACAACTGTACTGTAAACTGTAACAGCGAAACGTCAACCAACGCTAACTGATAAGGGCAAGGAAACTTCATTTCAGTTGTGTTTTGCTGTGCTCCGTTCAGTTAGCTGCCAGTTCACAAATTTGGTCTGTGTTGTACTAAATATTCTTATAAATACTGACAGCACTCTGCAACCTCAAAGAACAGGGATATGGGCTGACTGACCCCGGATTTTTCCTTTAATATTTAGCATTTTTAGTATTGATATTTTAAATGCTGTGGCACTCCACCAGCCAAAGATAGCTAATAAGCCAAACAAAGAAATGTATAAAACTGCAACTACCTGAAGCATTCCTGTAGCTGTTAACAAACTACTCTAAGCCAGGGCAAAAGAACAGTGTGTAGTAATACAATATGGGGAAAAAAAGCATCTTACAGGTCTGCTCATGACCCTGGTTTCATCTCCTGTAATGATCACAACCCTTGCAAAGGAGAGTGCCATGGTAATGGGCTGGTATTGTGCACTGCCAAGCCTTTGCGATCAAAGCAAGGATAACAAACCAGGGCTATTAAGCAATGGCAGGTGCTGCTCATGCAGGGCGTGTGAATAAGCACTGGCTGCATGGCAGTGTGCACTAATTAGGCCCTGCTTCACACAGAAGTAAGCGCTGGGACCCACAGGACTTCAACGAGCAGCAAGCAGACAGGGCCAGTATGTCTCCACTTACACAAACATGTGTGGATACTCTCTAGGATGACTATTATGGGCTGGAATATACAAGTGCCATAGATACATAAATCCAAGTACACAGAAAACAAGATACATGGGCACAGAGAGAGAGAGAAACAAACAGAAACATATACATACACACACATGCACACACACAAATATTATTTCCAAACAATTATAGTTAATTGCACTATCACTGATTACTCAGAGACAAAAATGTATTCTCATTTGGTTGGATGAGTTCATCAGTGTAATTATGCACTTCAGTGGAAGCAGTCTGGTGAAGAAAGTGAGCCTGTGCCAGAACTACATCACTTTCAAAATAAAAGTTCAGAGCTACCCTTTTATTTGAGCAGGGGAACTTTTACATCTGATCTATGGTGCCCTTATTTCCCTTTAGTTACAAGATTGTACACGGTTGTTTCATTCATGGTTGTCTTACAGTGTTTCTGTTTCATGTCAACTGTGCCACTGCATAGGGTTAGTTTCTCAAACAAGTTAATATTTCAAAAGTTTCAAACTGGCAGTACATAGACGTCTGGTAAGCCTTGCTGTATGAACACCCCTAAGGTGCCAGCAAAATCAGGACCAAGGCTTGACTAAAACATGATTGCATTGGAGAGAGCATGCTGACGTTGCCTCTTGTCTACACAATTATCTCTTATGTATGTGTAGAAAGTGTGTGCAACCAAGTGAATTATCAGCACCTGGGACAGCTCCAGTTCTGAATGTCGAGGCTTGCAGGAATTCTAAGTCCTCTGATTAAAATTGGAAGAACTTCTGTGAGCTACACTATAGCATCCAAGCTGAAAGGCATGAGTCTCAAGTGACAGGTTGTTGTTTGAGGATCCCTCTGGTGGAGGGCTGGTTTAAATTGAAAAGAGACATAAAACAATGACATAAAACAATGACATAAGAGTGTCATATAAGTATTTTCATTCAAAAGGACAAAAAATGTAAGAGAGAGAGAGTGTGAGAGAGAGAGAGAGAGAGAGACTCCTGTTTTCTGGGGAATCTGAGTTACTACTGATGGAGATAACCTCAAGATTGAAGGTGTGAGGACCCCAAGGGAAAGGAGGCACCAGAGGAGGCCTGTCAGCTGGATCCTCCAACAGTGAAGGAGGATCCTGGGTTTTAACGCAAAGGCAGAACCCACACAGCAGCTGCGAGAGCACCTACTGAGAGTGGAGATAAATGCGTTCAGACTGCTGGGGAGGAAAGGAAAGATCTGTGGGAGTAGGAGGGAGGGGCGTGGGGAAGTGGTGGGGGTATGGGGTGTGGGCACACTGGGTTTGATCAGCTGTGAGAGTGCTAGAGTACTGTATTCACAAGATGAGAGGTGCAGAAGGTCCAAGGAGCCTGGGGGATGGAAGCCAAGATGGTATTTGGGAAATAGAGTGGGTTTGATGAGGCCATTGGGAAAATTATGTTGTTTATGTTGTTATGAATTCCCTGCAGAACTGTTAGCTAAGGCTGCACAAACATACATATTTTTCTCTGCAAGTTTGTTAGCAGGACGACAGGTAAAAAAAAAAAAAAAAACCACAAAAAAATAAAATATAATTCAAATTCCAAATTCATAGAGTTGGCACACCAACTTCAGCTGAAGGAAAATGGAGAGGGATGTCACAGTAAAAGCCTGGCTAAAACGAGAGCTAGCTCAGCACTTTTGGTCAGTGAAAAAGAAAGTAAGCCGTATCCTTGTAATAAGTGCAGGCTTAGGAGCAAAACGGCATTGAAATGCAAGGGGAGGTACATCAGCCAGAGAGTCCTTTATGTAGGAAATTGGAAGACTAGCTCATCTGATGATTAATTAATTTATTTTTGAAAATGGTCTATTTGTTAGTTCTTTATTATGGAAGCTGTATATGTTCTGTGGATACTAGAACAAAGGAGAATTTAGTTTAAACAACCACACAGCATTGAGAACTTATCAGAAAGCATGATATGACATAACAGGATTATCGGACATGAATGCGACAATAAGTGGCGTCCGAAGGTTCAAAGCCGTTGCCATTAGGACGCGGTGAAGATGCGCAGTAAGTCGCGGCCTCACAGAGGGACACAACAGAATGCGTTGACCATTACCTGTGGTTGGTAGCATAGTCTGTGATAGCAACCAAATAAAACTCTGACAAATTATGAATGTGGTACTGGTGGATAACACAATACCAAGTTCCCTAGTGGATCAATTCAATGAAAGAAACCAGACATTTCTAAGGTGAAAAGAAGAAAAAATTTAAATGTTCTCTTTACGTGATGTCAGAATCTTAAATAGGCCTCTCCCTGTGTTTTGCACTGAGAGCAAAATTATGTATAGGTGTAAGTCTGCAGACCTACATGCTGTCCTGAACTGTTAAAAAATATCATGCTGTTTGGAAAGCCCATTTAACTCCTTTGATAGACAGATGAATTGATAGATAGTGTGTCAGAACACTAGTTTCACAGAGGAGACCAAATAATTCCTCTTTGCCCTTGAGAATCAAGCAGCAGAATAACTGGCTTCTGCAGGTTGAAAGTTGCTATCATTAAACATCTCCTAATAGCACAGGTTTGCCTAAATGTGCTGTGGGGCACCATTGACCTGCTTTGAGCTTTCCTAATAAATTAATGGAGCAAGATAAAAATTGGCTGTTGGCATAGCAATATTTGATAATTATCAGGAACTGCTTCTAAAGCTTAAAAAAGAATGAAGTGAACCGAATGATTGAGGTGAAACTGTGTGTGTTCAGCAGCTTCAAACCCTTTTACCCAGTGCAACTGCATGATCAGGATGCAAAATGAAATGCTAAATTATTTTCTAGTGAAAAAAAACAACAACAACAACTTGGAAATGGATAGTCCAAATGCTATTTCATAGGTGACGGGGAATAGTCCTTGTTTCTGTTTGGTTAGTATTAGCTGCCGGTTCACTATTCGGTCTATGATGTACCAAATGCTATTGTTCTCTTTCAGTCAAAGCATTTCAACGCCACTAGTATATCACTTTTGGGCGTACCTACTCTGCTGAACCTTCTTCAACTATTGCCCAAAGGCTGTGTGCCAATCTTCCACTTTCACCTTTCAGTGACTACTGACTGCATGGAGCCCTCTTCATGGCTTTGCCGCTTGAGACTACAAGAGCTCCAGTGTTCAGTGGACTTTGGCACCTGATGGAGCCGTCTAAACAGACAAGTAAGTGCTGTGTGATTTGATATTGACGACAGAATTGATAAAGCCGTCATCATTAACCACCATCATAAACCATCATTTAGAACACAGAACCATTGATAAGTTGGCTGGATACTGAATGCAGCACTTGCTTTGTGAACACAAATGCTTAAAATATACGACGGCGAAAAGTTTTACAATTTTGCTAAACAATCAGTCGTGAAAACGGAAAACAAATAGCCAATGACCATAACAAAAATATCACTCAGTTCCTCCGTGAACTTGTTTGAGAGGAAGAGTGAGAGGGAAACGAGTCCATTACCTAATTATATCCTGTGTTACTCATTCATTGCACTTCATTGTAAAAGACAGATGAGATAAGTGTTAGGAGATGCTTAGCAGGCTGTTATTTCGTCTCGTTTCGATACGGGAGATCCTGCTGTCTCTGGCAGATGCCTGTGTGCATGTGAGACAGAGCAGGGAATAGACAAGAAGAACATTTTATCTTCACACAAAAAACAAACTAATGACCATATACATATAACTTGAATAGGTAAAATTATTGAGATTTTGATCCAACCCGCCGGCAACCCACATGTTCCTCCCAAAATATATAACCCGCAACTTCCAACCAGGCTAACCTGGGGGCCCTTATGGGCTTTGGGTCAATCACTAGCATCCGACTTGTCTCTACACTTCACAAAGTATAGAGTGCAGAAACATGGCAAGGCAAAGGGCTGTCTTGTGGCTATATATATATTTGAAGCAGCTCAAAAACATTCAGCAGGTTTAAGCAGAGTTCACGCTCTGACACTACCGTAGCCGCAACAACATTGCCCTTGCAACTGTTCTGCATCTACGAGACCCGTGCCTCTGAGACTGGGCACTTAACACTTTCACCCGCTTTAATAGTCTGGATTTAAAAAACGTGCCTATTGCTTGCTTTGTCTGTCCACTGTGAACAGTGCTTGATTTTTTGTGAATGTTTCAGTCAGGTTGAACTGTTCTGTGGGTCGTGCCACACCGTGTGTAAGAGGCTGAGTGGTATGTACATCCCACTATATGGCGTCGAAGTGTTTCAACTCAGAAAGAATGTTAGGTTATGAATATAACCCTGGTTCTCTGAAAGAGAACACGAGACGCTATCTCAATTTGTCTGTTGTACACTTAATATGCTATTACACTTCGAGAGTGAACGAGGAAGATTGGTGCACGTACGCCTACGTTACATAGCTAGAGAGCAGTGTCTTCAGGCATTGGTTGAAGAGGGTTCAGCAGAGTAGGTACACCCAAAGGCAATACCCCACTAGGTGGTGCCTCATTTTCTCCTCCAGAACATTCTTTTTACTACCGACAGCACTTGGTTCTTAAAGAATGAAATTACAGATGTAGAGGATTTCTCCATTTTAGTCTTTCTTTAAAGGTGTAAAATATGGTATAATATGGTATACCTGCAACATGGTGTTATTGTAACACTGGGATGTTGTTGCACCTATCCAAACAAATGAGCAAGTTGAAGCCTGAGGAACTGCTGGAGCTGCTGCGAGAACGAAAGTACCGAAGCACATGCCAGGGAAGGTGCAAACTAATGACGTACGGGAGATTGATGCAGGAGACACAGCGGCTTTCTGCTCATTTGTCACTCCACTTCAGCACCTCAGCATTGTAATGTCGTAAAGCACCAGGAGGCGCTCGCTGTGTTTCATTATTCAGCATTCACTTACCCCAGCCTCAAAGAGTCTTTTCTACTCCTCATTTTTCCCTCGAAAATCTAATGCCATCATAAAAATATATTTCACTCCTCAGAATAGACTTCATGTGCATTCTCAGTAGGTGTAAGGCCAAGTGATTGTTAGGGGTTTATAATCAGTGTTGGGAATAATGGCGCCAAAAGTGAATGCCTTTTCAAATGTGTTATTTGCACAAAATATGAAAATAAAGAAAAATTTTATTTCAGTACAAATTGTTAAGCCACAGCAGTATCCCACCATCATGAGTGTTAAACCAATTTCCCCTAATCACGTATGAAAATATATTTCTAGTGTATTGGCGTGCCACTTTTTTTCGTTATATATCTGCAAAAAAAAAGAAATCTGATGTATGATATGCAACAACATAGTTTATTTAAACATTTACAAAAAATAGTACTCAGTAGTTACTTTTGTTACTTTCTCTAGTAACTAGTTGCTTGTACAATACCGTAATACAGTAACTAATGGAGTTACTTTTTTTGGAAAACTATACCGTACTGTATTTTTTAAAAGTAACTTTCCCAACACTGTTTATAATTGATCAACATAAGCTATAAAATCATCACAATGTTAACAACATTGATAATGTAGAGTGTACAGAATATTTCACTGAAATTTCAAGAACAATCTCAGGCTTTCTCTTTTTTTCTCTCTCCCTCTCTTTCTCTCTGTCCCTATGTGGCACTACTTGACATTTTCCCTGACAAATCAGACTCTCTTCACTTCTACTGTTTGTCCAACATCCATGTAATGAAATCAAACACAACCTGGAGCCAAGCACTCTGCCGCAGAGTTGTGCCGAGCAGAATAAATTAGATCACCTGGCAGATAACATTTACAGAGGTGTGAGCACACCTACTCCACACCAAAGCGGCTGTCTCCACTTTGGGGTCTGTGGTGCAGAGACAATACGTCAACACAAATACGACACAAATAGCGGGGCAGCATGACATGTTCAACCTCAACAATGTTTTTTCGTTCCTCTCACAAACATTGCAGTAATTGCTTATATTTCTGGTGGTTGGCACTCTGTGGTAGGGATATTAAAAGAAACTGTACTCGTTCCCTGCCTTGCTGTAATGTCAGAGCTTACCATGGGCCTGCTGTGTCTCTCAGTGTGTGTGTGTGAGAAAAAAGCAACAGACAAAAAGAGAAAAAATGGAAAAGTCAGAAGTTAATTATGATCCCTGCCAACTGATTGTCTAACTTCTGCATTCACCTGCCTTGATTTTAAACTAATGAATAGGAATTTATGTAGTTGTAATTATCTGTAAACTGCAACCATCATTTTGTTCTTTTTACTTTTACTAACAACTACACAATTTTGGGGAAGCTTTTACATGCCATTTACTAGTGCGGAAATTTTGACTTTCTAAGTGGTGCACTGAATGATCTTCTTCCAAAGAAAGTTATAAACATCACGCACAGACAATTATACAGTCAGTAGTCAAGTAGGGTTTCTATGAAAAAAAAGAACTAAACACATAGAGGAACGAATAAGAAGTTTTTTAAAATTGGCAATGGAAAGACAAACTTTCAGATGCTGATGGGGAAGAAATATCTTATTAATCTGTGCTTTTGATTTATTGCTCAGTAAATTGAAAGTCATATAAATAAAAGATACATTAACACAGACATTTCAAGCCATTTTTTCAGTAACTCATAACGATCTTGTTTTTCATACTAGACAAAGGCCTTTGGCAAGCAGCTATCAGCATTTCCCAAAAACGATTTAAATGAAATGGAACACAAGACATGAAACACAAAGCCCTCAAGCTGAGCTTTTAACTCTTTAAGATTCAACTCATCTGAACTCTGTAAGAAGCTTCATTCATACAGCCCTTACAGTAAAGCAAGTAGTAAACTAGAATTCACTATGACCTTGTGCTTCTAACATTTAAACACATGCCAGACATCACCCACTCAAGCTAACTATCAAATAAAAGGCAAAGAGAATCAGTCACTACAACCGTGAAGCAAAGCATTCTGGGTCACTAACTTTATTGCAAAGGTGCCTCTGGGAGGCTTTCTTGTGACATTGTCTTGATGGTTTAGATCTTCTCAGTAGGCAATCTTTGATATTTACAGTTGACTCCCATTTGTACTGCTCACCTCATGCTAATCTAAGAACTGCATAGATAGATCTGACTTTTTTTTTCAACCTGCTACAGTGCAGTAGGATTCTGAAAGGTGTATTATATACGTATGTAATTGTACCATCACAGACATTACATGGAGTAGATGACCCATGTGATCTGTGAGGAAGAGAATGAAAAAGTACTGCATTTGTCTTGGGTTCCAGATTTGCCCAGAAAATATGACTGTTGGAGTGTTCAGGGGTGGTGTTTGTGTGTGTGTGTGTGTGTGTGTATGTGTGTGTGTGGTGTGTGTGTGTGTATGTGTGTGTGTGGTGTGTGTGTGTGTGTGTGTGTGTATGTGTGTGTGTGTGTGTGTGTTGGGGGGGGGGGGGGCAGACTGCTGGAAGCACTTACCTCACAGCATTGTCCATTCGAGACACAGTGAGGTAAGCTGCCAGATTGGCGGTGTAAGATGAGCAGACGATGAGTGTGAAGAGCCACCAGCTGCCCATCACGATCCTCAGGGCCACAGATCCCATGGTGGAGTCCCCACCTGCCAGGAATAGAACAAAAAAACACATGAGGAGGAAAATAATATGATCAGTGCTTCCTCCATTGCCTGCACTGCTATGTCACATAGTGTCATAAGGCTCAATGAGATTTTTTGTCCTTCCTGTTTATTCATCTCGGTAGTTCAGAGTCTAACACTCCTTTCAGGCATCGTTACTTTCTTGTCTGGCACACACACACACACACACACACACACACACACACACACACACACACACACACACACACACACACACACACACACACACACACACACACACAGAGCACTCTTGATTTTAGCACATTCCTTAATTCTAATCTCCAGTCATTCCCTGTTGTCTTCTATCCACAAGACAAATTTCCTCTCGTCATAAATTTTCCAGGTAACACAAACACAGACACACTCACATACACACACACACACACACACACACACACACACACACACACACACACACACAGAGCACTCTTGGTCTCTCTCCAGCCGTCTATTTATTTTAACTTTGTTTGCTCATTCACTGTGGCCTTTCTCATCATCTTATCGCACTGGCTTTTCAGCTCAGAGTTGAGTCCTGAGACTGAGACACATAAGCTTTTTTGAAAATGTCAATATAGGATTTCTCCTTTGTGGATAAAGTCACAGAAATGTCATCTGGGAGAGGAAGAGTGAGAAGGGCGGAAGTATCATGAAATGGAGGAGTATGGAATATTATAGCTGCCATTGTCGTGACTGAAGCTTTATGTCTGAGCGCTCTGAGACGCCTCACAAGCCCATGCTGGGGGGAGGAGCTGTGACTCAGCAGGATGACATGACGACCAGGGTCAAGTGGCAAGCCATTGCCAGGACGTGTGAGGGAGGGCGGCTGCAATAGATGCACAATAGATGTACAATTACCACATGCACCCAAACAGTCCAGCCAGGCCAAATTGATGTAAGAAGTGATGTTCTTTTTAAAAAAAGAAAAACATGCACTTTCATTGAACTGCAAAGTCAAACTGTTTGCATCAGGTTCCAAATTGCAATGCCTATGCCATGCCCTTGAGTGAAACAAAAGCAGTGCACGACTAAAAAAAAAAGAAAAAACCCAAAAGCCTAAAAAAGAAGAAAGGTTTGTAAGAGCAAGTGATGGCAGCCTTGCTAAACGATAACTACTTGGCGTTTCAAAAGCAAGACGGGCCCAGAGCCAGACTTTGATAGATCCAGCTGCGAGGGTTCGGTGACACTGCTGAAGTAGTCATTTATCCAAATCTCACATGCCTGGATCCGACCCAGCAGATCTCATATTCCTTCCAATGAAAGGCACCTTTGGAGAACTGAAGTCTGCAGAATGTCGTCACGGTGCTAACACACTAAAGTCTTTGTGTTTGGAACTGAATAGCTATGCAAATTGAGGAGGTTCCTGCCGACAGTAATATTTGATGAACAGCTTGCTCATTTGTATTTATTGACATTGACTTTTATGTCGGCCACACTGTCAAACCTGTGACATTTTCTTTCCTGATATTGCCTTACTCTCCAGAGCCCGGAATGGTCATATTTTTTTTTCTCCTGTCCTATTGCCCTGACCAGCCCTGGAATTCACACCTCGGTTTCTGACATGCCCTCTACTTACAATCATTTCCATTGTACAAACTGGCAATGTTTTTCTGGCCTTGGAGGAGAGTACAGATTGCTTGGCTCCTCCAACTATTTAGACGGCAACCTTGTCTTTTGTCCAAAATATCTTATTGCAGCCATACAAGGGGAGTGGAACTGCCTGGTGAACTCACCCTGGGGAGTGCTGCCAATTTCGCTCCTGCAGAAACTCGGCACAGATGGCGAATGTGACACAGTAAAGACCCAACCCACTGAGACTAAGCATCCCCAGTATTTGCTTTTAATTTGATGCCTGATATTTTCTCAAATGACATTTCATAGGGGTGGTCTTAAGAAAATAAGACAGATCAGTTTGAATGTAGCCCTCGTAGAGATAAGCTAAAGCTTTAGCAAAAAGACAGCCTTGTCACTCTGTTTACAGTCAGAGATGGACTAAAAGCAACACATTTTTCCTGATTTCTGAAAGCACGTCACCACTGGCAAGCCCTTTACGGTTTTCTGGAGTAGTATTTACAACAGCAGCCAGAAAATAACTAATGGGAGTTGCCTGTATCTTGCTACACATTGTCCATCAGTCACACGGATGGTGCCTGTAAAACAACCCTCTCACCTTGTTGCATGAAGGCTCCGTAGACAATCCAGACGGCGCTCTGAAGTGAGGTGGTGACAGACGGAGCCGTGTGCGGCCCAGGTAGGGTCTGCGAGCGGACGGATTGGATGCGACGCAGCAGGAAAATCATGACTCCCACCACGGGGATGGCAGCGGCAATACAGGCCCACACAGCCAGGTCGAAGGGCGCCAACAGCGAGAAGATGTTGATGTTTTCTTGTGACTTTCTCATTAGGATGCCCACAGAATAGTCGAGGTAGCGCTTGCTGAAATCAATCACTCCCTCTCGCTCTGGTGTGATAGTAATGGCTGAGATAGCCACGTCTGCCTTCTGTGAAGAATACATGCACCAAAAATAAGAGGATTTACATGGCAGTTTACATTACATGGCAGTTTACATTACATTGCAATGATTTTTTTAGTACAGGCAGTAGGACATCCAGAACTGCTGCACTCTCACATCCTCATCCAAGCACAACTTGCCTTCCCGATAAGTTCTCCAATCATGCCATTCCAGGAACCGTTGGAGAGAGGTGAGCCATATTTGCCATCTTCTACCTGATAGATGTCATACTTGAAGCCTAAAATCCTGGATAGTGCGTCTAACACGTCAATAGAAAAGCCTTTGTAACGTTTGGTTTGTCCAAGAATATTTTCTGCGACCATCACAAATGGTTCCTCCTGAAAAAAAAAAAAAAAAAAAAAAAAAAAAACACTTTAGACAGCAGAAAGCCCTTCAAAATGTTTCAAATGTAATAGATCATAAATTCTGTGATAAAATTCTTGCATTAACATAGCATTTACAAAACAGGACAATAGCAGGTAAGTCTGGTGCATCCTTGAAATGGTTTACACTGCGAGACAGAAGATATGTGGCCCTGCCCTGTCATATTGATTACAGTGACAGAGGATGTGCGTCAGTGTTTTCAAATGTTTTAGTCTCTATCAATAGTATCATCATCCACAGTGGCTAAGAACCAGAAAGCAGGACCAGAAGTTCATGGTTTCAGCAGCCCACTGACCTGAAACACTGTGCTCACGGAGGCGTGTGATGCTTCATCAGTCAGAAATTACCTCTCTAAATTTTACTCAGGGACATTATGGGAAGAAACTGTCATAGCAGGAGTTGCCTGAACAAAGTGCTACTGCAATAAGCTCAGACTCAAACATTCCTCTCCTCAAAAAGAAGGGACCTCAAAAAAAAAAAATTGGAGGGGGGGTTCTGACTTAACACCCCTGGAAAAAAAAAACAAAAATTGGCTTCACCTAAGATAGGCCAGAGTTACATAGAGAGGGTGGCCAAAACAATACTCTACTCTATAAACTGTATGTAAACAATACATTCTGGATACATGCATTACAGAAAGGTAATTGGGTTGAAAGTTATTATTTTGAGTGCCGCAGATGGAGAGGATGATTGAGGCCACGTCATAAGAGTGTGATGTGTGCATGGTTATCAGCTGACGTACCAGGAGCGTTACTACTTTCAGTGTAACGCCATGCATGCTACTCTCCACCCGATTCTCTTTCAGGCTTCCATTCAGTCCTCGGCTCGAGTCCCATGTAGCCAGCTTTGAGACAGAGAGAAAGAGAGAACAATGAATAATGAATAATAACATTCAAACAATATCATAAAATCTTCAAATAAATCCATCTTCACTGTCACGACCATCGGTGATTTCATATATGCAGTAAAAAGTTTGAATTAATCCTGGCTGGTCTAAACACTGTGTGTTGTTTGACTGGATTGGTCTGAATATAGCAATCACACTCCACATATGAAAACTTCAAAACAACACTCTTGTGTAGCCGGACTGCCATGAGAACAATTTGACCAAGTAGACCAACAGAAAGTGCATTATTTGTTACAGGAAGGTTGTAGTTCAGAGATTAATTAATTTTTTTCAATAGCTCATTCGTGATAAAATATGCAACAATACAAATAAATCAATACCTACATTTCCATCAGTTCCTCTAAAATGCCCTTTCTATAAAGGGCAGATAATCATGGTATTGCCAAAGGGTGGACAATTTGGCATGCATGTTGTTTCATCAATGGATGAAAGATTCTGAGAGTAGGCAAATGTGGCAACAACCTTTTTTAATGCAGAAAATTGGTGAACTGACCAATACAGAGTAAATGGCATCAAGCTCCGTTTTTATCAGGCAACAAAAGATGACCCACAGTCACAGAAATCAAATAGACATAACCAAAAGAGCTCAAAAAAACTGACAACTTGAAAACAAACAGCACACAAACGCAGTGCTGTGTGGCTACCTGAGGCATACAAATGTCTCTGACCATTTCATCTGATACACTGATAGAAACAGTGCCAAATCTTTTTACCTTCAAGAGTGATAGCACATGTGACATCTTGTTTGTTTAAATAAACAAACAAACAAATAAAGCCCTGCCCTGTCACAGTAGTAATCGCACACACACATACACAAGTATGCCCCTTCTCTAGAATGTGATTTCAGAATCAGGAATGTCTCAGTCTTGGTCCGTTACAAATGAACTCTTGGCCAAGTAAACTGAACTGGGGTGTTGACAATTCCAACAGCACATCTGACGAAACACTAATGGACAAATCAACCAGGCTTTTAGGCCTTATTCTGGCAAATGAAGCAAAAGCATATATATGTATGTATGTTCCCTATGACTCTGTAGAGGAAAGAGAGAGAGAGAGAAAGAGAGAGAGAATTGTCCATGCAGTGAGCATGATGATTTAACTCAATTATCCCTAAATTCATCAGGGGTGGGAATTACTAATCAATTACCATTAAGTGGATGAATGTGGCAAAACCATTTGGAGCTGCTGCAACTCGCAGTCTCACTACTACTTTGGAAAGCCGCTCACGTAAACAATTGGTCACCAAGGCAACAGCAGTGGACACCGTGAGGTTGAGAATCAACCAGTGTTCCTTTTGCTTTCCACTCCACCAACCAAACATTGCTGCACATGTAAAGCCTAACAAGCACTGCACAACCCAATTGGTCAATCACAATAAACAAACAACATTCATCCTAGCATGTCTTCCTTTCAACCAGGTGACTGACAAGCTAGTTTATAGTTATTCCGTGAGCTCCTCTATTCAACCATGTCTCGTGTTTTACCACGTGTCATAACCAGACATTATATTTGCAAAATGGTGATTTTGTTGATCTTAAACATTCATGAATTCCATCTACATTCCATTAGTATTTCAATAGTCATTGAAAACAACTGTGGTGTCCATAGTGGCCCCATGTATCCTCAAGCAATTGAATTTCAATTGCTGTTTTGCAGGAAATGTTAGGTTTGAGTTCTGTCCACTGTGTCCTTAGAGACTGGGCCTGCAGCTGAAAATGACTTGAATTTTAGGTTTCCATTTAAATTGCATTTATTTAAAATACATTAGTTTGGTATTTTCAACAAAGCTTTCTTCAACAAAGGGTTTCTCATGCAGATTCCTAGCCAACGCCACAGGCAATATTTCTGAAAAAAAGAAATAAAATGAAAGTTTCACTGGTTTGAATTCCCATTACACATTCCCTGAAGTCAAAGCAGCACATATAACTACTATATATAAAATAGAACATTTACTGTTGCTTGAGCACAGATTAGCAAGGACATCTCACCTCAAGATCTCAGAACAACTATAGATAATGCACGTGGTGGTACAAGGATCCATCTGTCATAACTTTCACACCTCCAAACTCACTTATCCTGCACTATCTCTGTCTTGACAAATGCATTAGCGTGCTAAGGAAACAGTCTGTCAGGCCAGGCGGCAAGGTTTTAACCCTAAGTCACTTGCACTCATATCAGCAGTGAGTTTGACCCCAGAGTCCTCCGCCTCTGACAGGATGACAGAGTCTTTAGCACCTGGCTGGGTGACGTGTTCCATTAGTGCGCTGAGCGGAGCTGACTTTGTCCTGGAGCATAAAAATCTTCTTATTCCACCCATCCCCTCCACCCATCACCTCCTACTCCACTAAACCCCACCAAAAACCTGATGCAGACACTCAGGCAGGCTGGAAAAGTCTGTCAATGTTTACTTTTGTTTCTCTGTCTCTCCCCTCCCCCCACTGCAATGTCCCTTCTGTTTTGCCATTCCTTATTAAATTCTTAATCAGCTGCAGAGAGACTGGAGGCACTGATGGATGTGAATGGGGAGCTGGTGTGGCAGGGGAGTGATACTCCAGAGGTGATCCCTGGAGGCCTCTGGTTCATGACATGCCTTTCTCCTTAGAGCTGTGGTTCAGTGGGGCCACTGACATGTCACTGTCTGAGGATGGAGATAGCCTTTGCTGTTAAGACTCTATGTTTTATGCAAAGTAAATTATGCTGTTTTTGTTCACATATTATAGAAAAAAAACATTCCATTTTGTAATCCATTGTGTAATCCATTCTGAATTGTTTTGGTATGTTTGGCTTTACTACCATCATACACTTCAGTCTCAGCTATTAGAATGCAGCAGGAGTCTTTTGTGGCTGATACTTCCATGTATGGAAGGAGATGTCACTTCAGGTACAAAGTGTGAATCACTCAACAGTAGGTAAGCTGTCTGTAGTTAAAGTGTGTGGTGCAGGAATAAGCCTTTGTACTTGTAAACCTCAGGTTTTGAATCAGCAGAATCTGTGTTGAGTGAAAGCATCTTTGGCAAGGTTTCTGAAAAAGATCCTAAGGTGGCTCAAAGGCAAGCGTGCAGAAGGTTGGTACACACACAGGAATCATGTAATAATTCCATAGGGACCCCTTCCTGTATCCCCTGCTGAGGATGATGATAGGGAGTGATAAGGTAGGAGGTGGAATGTCAGCCAGTATGCAGTGAACCAAATACCAAATACCATGGCAGGGGAATAAAAAGGGGTGATAAAGCAGTGCTGAGAAAAAGTACTATGGAGCGCTGCATTGACATCATGCTTGAAAAATGTAGCTTAATACTATAACCATAATACTTTAATACTATAACCACATATGCTCTGCAGTTATATTCATTTCTATTGGTGCAGATGCCTTGCTTCTTCAGGATTTCCAGGCTTGAACAGCTGCCATTTTAATTCTACCACCAGTAAGTATGAAGGTGTGGAGGTGTGTGATAAGAGATATGGAGATGTGTGCTTTGTAAAGCATGGCTAAACCTTGAAACACTAAATTACATTGAATATTTTTATTTTCCAAAAGCATCATTATCATCATATTAACTTTGAAAGCACAGTAAAATGACATGGCTTAGCTCACTATAGACTTCTGTTGTTTAATCAATCAACTGTTTCTAGCTTTTTAAATGATTCATTGCAAAGATCATTTTTTTCTCTAAACATAAGCACTGACATTGTTTTTCACAGCAATCTACTAAAAGGTTTGGTTTTTTTTTAGGTCTGATTATACACACACACACACGTGTGTGTGTGTAATTTTTGAACATCATAAATTAGAAAAAAAAAGTCAGGGAAAAAGTCCAAAAGGCCCTTAGCTGTCTGGGAGAATTTCAACTTGCGTTTGTGCGTTTGGTGCAAGGTGCGTTTGTGGGTATGTTTGGCCAAAAAATGACACAAAGCTGGCTTGTGTAACCTTGAAGCACTTCTAATGACCCAAGTCTATTTATGTCAAAAAAAAGTTCAAGCACATTTTGTTTGTTCATTTATTTATTTAATTATTGTTTAATTCAAAAACTTTCAAGGATTTCAACAACTCATGGGGACTATGCTGGAAGACAGGGCAGTTCTATGAAATGGAATGATGATTTTCTCCACATACAGAGCATCAGCCCATTTGAACAGCACCTGTGGGCATGTCTTTGGGCTACAGGATTTCTAGAAATGGGCATGGTTTTTTCACACACTGCACTAGTTTATATTATGGTCAGACATAAGCTGATTGCGTATAGGCATAAACTCACAATCCAAGATAAAAGTGTAATGCAATAAATATCAAGAATCTAAAGTCACAAAGTCCATTTTCACTGAATGCCTGTATGATATAGTAACCTCAGCTCCATATATTTACACTGTGCTTTGATATAAAGCCAAACAGTTGCCGAGTTTTCATTCCATGATGAGGACATAAACTTTTTATTTCCATACCCCAGGCAGGTTTTCATCAAGAGCCTCATTCCAGTCCAGAGACTCAAGTATGTGTTTGTGTGTGCGCGTGTGTGTGTGTGTTAAAGGGACACAATAGTAGAGAGAGAAAAAAGAGAAAGAGAGAGAAGGGGGGGGGGGGGATTAGAAACAAAGATTTATACAAAACAGTGCCACAGAGTGAGATATGAAATCTATGAGTTATTTTAAGATAGTCAATTTCAGCAAGAACATTTTTATGTACTGTGTGGGCTGGCTTTATAAAATATTGCACCTTAACACAGCACCTTTTGTGAGCAGAACAGGATTTTTCAGGGAAGTTTTAAGAGGACAAAATAAGGGGAAAAGACAGTATCCATAGGTCTGGTGTGTGTGTATGTGTGTATGACCTCGATGTGCCTTTTTCTGCCTTTTGTTGAATGCTGCCTTCTAACCATACGCTTCTTCTTCTAAGCAAATCATCACAATGACCTGTTGTGTCTCCTTCAATTAGTAAGTAATCTAATAGGGCTCACTGACACACATGCAATGGACGTGCAAAATATGTGTGAATGATATTCAGTAAACACACTGAAGCCAACTAAGTGCTCTGCTTAACAAGCCACCTTGACTGAGCACTCTCAGGTAACTCAAGGAATGTTTTTATCCATTAAAGAAATCGTCCTACTGATGTCCTGCCTTGATATTGTGTCATACAACCACACTAATATCAATATATATATATTTTTTTTTTTAGTCGCAAATATTTTATATTAATTTTCATATTTTGTCCATTTTTATTAATTTCAGGGAAGAATGGGTGTAAAAAAGACAGAGGGCTGAAGTGGACTGCTCTCTTATCCTGGCTGGTGCTTGAGTTTATACAGGAAGAGTGTGATATAGCCAGGGCACAGATATAGCCTGAACAACTTCTGAAAGCAAATAATTGATTTTGGTGTGTGGGGATAATGAGAAATAATGAGGACAGTTTGGAGACAATGCAAAAATTGAGATATGATTTTAACACTGGATTACTGAGATTAATGAGATTCTTAAATATTAAATCTAGAATTAGTGAGAGGGATGTAGAACTGCATTATTATTATCAATTTGACATAAATTCCAAGCCAGTTTCCTCACAAACAGGTTATCACAGCAACTAACCGTAAGCACCATTGGAAAGCTCAGATTATGTGATTTCTGTGTGACAAAAACTCAGTAAGTAATTTAACAGAGAAGAATGAGCATGAATTTGTATGTATGATTAGGAAAGGTTAAGAATCATTAATTTCATCTATAGCCATAATGCTTTGGGATCAATGGTTGTGTATTAGCTCTGGTTACAAACAGAATATACACTTGTCACATGACAACTTAAAGATCATTAGACCTCCACATTAACTTAGAATAAGGAATTAACAAGTAAGTAATGTTTGTTGTGAAATTACACAGCGACTACAAACATCTGCTCTGCATATTTAAAATGATATAAAAAACAATGGCCCTTGTAAAATATTAAAATGATGTCATGCACTCTCAAACAAACAAACAAAACTGCTATTCAGGCTAATTAGTGTTTTTATTTGTTTAAAATGTAGGCAAAGAGAGAGAGAGAGAGAATATTTTATGCCCCACCCCCTATGACAGTACCACAGTGATGAAAGCTTATTTTTCTCTTTGTCAGACTACTGCAGTTTGTCCAATTGCATCAAAGCAAATGACTGAAATTGTATGCGAGGACAAAAACAAAAAAGGAAAGGAGGCACTGACGTTGAATTAGTAGACTCGTTTAAGGGATTTAGTTTAAGATTTGGACTAGTTTAAGAGATTTCAGACTCATCTGAAAGACTGAGATGTCACACTGTAACAGTATCCCCTCCACCAATCATACCAACCGAAGAGGAAAGTCCAAGACAAAGTCCTTGCATAGTACAGAACCTGCATTAATACAAGGGCTTTATGTCACAGGAGGTATACTACTACTACTACTACTACTAAGGTATAACAATAATAATAACAAACTTTTCCTGAGAGAGAGATCTGTCACAGTATGGCTTAAAGAGCAGCTACACTTAACCTGCATGGTCATGGAGTCCTATTAAATCGGCTTAAAAAGGTTAGGAAAAAAACACATTAAAAATATTGATTGAGGACTGAGGATTAAGGCAATTACCCCTTTGCTCTAAATACTAACTATTTATGAGGTGCAGGCATTAGGATCTGAATCCACTCGGGATCTCTTTATAAATCACAGACTCTGCTCTGCTAATCATATTCCCCTCTTGACATTGAGCAATACACTTTGCAACCAAAAAGGTTGTGAGTACCTGATATGCACAAGCTGTAATGATTTTACATACTAATTGGATAAACAGCTTTCTGGTCATAATGTTCCTAATACTAAGGTGAAGGCTAGGATAAAAGGTTTATAGATATGGCAATCAGGTATGTCTATCCACACACAGACACACACACACACACACACACACACACACACACACACACACACACACACTGCCTCACTTCCTCCTGTTTTCACGGCACGTGTATGGCCTTACTTATCAGAATGTATCAGCATGTAAAATGATGAGATAAGCCTCTGCCATTGTGGAGAGGAGGTCTGAGGTTCAGCTGCCAATAAGGCAGAATACTGATGCACACACACACAAACAAACATACACATGCACACACACACACACACACACACACACACACACACACACACACACAGGCACTGTATGCAAACATACAGTTCTTGTTAGAGTTGCATGAAAACACACACATGCACACACAATCAAACACACAAATGCACATGCATGCATCTGTGCTTCATGCATGCATATTCAGGGAGGACAGAGGAATAAAATGATAGACAACTGGAAAGAGACTAAGAGATAAGTCTCAAAACACATTGCATACATTTGATCTCCATCGCCTGCAGTGACACATGAAATATTGCTTTAAGGGATTTCAAATAAAGATCAGACTGAATGTGGAGAAAGGCTTCATCCATGTCTTCCTATATCATACTTTTCCTCTATACCCTCTCTATACCCTCCTCCCTTAAGACACACACACACCCACACACACCTCATACTGAAAGAAAAAAAACAAGAGAGAAAGACAGAGAGAAAGAGAGAGGGAGCAAGAAAGATAAAATAGAGAAAGAAAGACGATGAAAAAAGAGAATTTTAAATTTCACTGCTATGGATCTGCATGTAAACTCTGAGCAGTGCACTGCCACACCCACCGATAAACATATAAAGAGCTTTTTCCATATCTGTCCACTCCTACATGCATGCATATGGATGGAAGAAGAACATTAGTAAACCTCCCTCCCCGACACGTCAAAGAGCCTCCTAGTCAGCTAACTGGGAGACTGGGCTATTTCGGTCGACTTGCTTGGGCGTTCACCTCCCAATCCAAGGTAGCTGTGTTGTTGTGAGGTTGCAGGTTTGAGCCCTGGACTGCACTTGTGCAAGATGCTACATGGAGAGCAGAGACCCAAAGTGGCAAATCTCTGACTGACAGAGATTCCAACTCTTTCATGGCTATAGTGTCAACATGCACATATCTTCCATAACGACACCATGCCATTAGTGTTTTATCACTTTAACCTTCAATTAAGGTGGTTAAATGACTACATTTGCAATGAATCAGCCACACCAATGATGGTCTAAGGGTAATGACTAGGGACAAACTGTGCCTCTCCAGTAATTCACATTTGACTATTCAAATGTTCATTGAGTCATTGGGTTCAATCTGACATTGACTTCCCAGTTGCAAAAAAGACTTTTGAGCAAGGCTGAGTATATCCTCAGTGACCTTACTCCTCCGCTACACAATAGGATCCGAGCAAGTCAATGGAGCATGGGAAGGATGCTTCAAAGGAAAATCAGTTTTTCCACTTACGTAACAATTCAACTTTTAAACAAAAGGGAGCATACAAGAGAGCAACAAATAACTTCTATTTTTGTGCAACACCAGGATGTTTTCTAAGGACAACAACAAAAAAAAAAACCCTTTCCTGGGCGACAAACAGAAAAGCCAACCCAACTTGGTGTGTAATCATAAGTGATATTATCACACAAAGGCAGCCGAGGTGGAAGGAGGAGGCAACACCCCAACACCCTGCTCTCGCCTGCCTGCACAGGAGAGAAAAACAGATTGCGTGCAAAAAAGTGCAAAAGTCCGCGTGCCATCACGCCTGGTGTGATCTCTTTTCCCCAGGGGAACAGTCATGTTGATAGGGGATCATGTCGTCTAAATGTGCGCATGGGATTATGAGTATTTATTGCTCATCAAGAGGGACAGGAGGGAGTGGGCTTGTGTTCATTACCTTGTGCCATGTCTGGCCAGAGGGAAGGACTCTTGTTGTTATTGTTGTTGCTATTATTGTTGTTGTTGCTGCGACTGGTAAACAGACAGACAGGCTAGTAATGAACAACAATGCTGAGTGCATTTGGCACACCATTACCCCAACCGTATTACTGCCACACATTCATAATGAATTTATCCAACGCTTACTGGACTGTACACGCCTATGAGGAAGAGAGAGAGAGAGGGAGAGAGAAAGAGAGATGCACTATGTGCTCACATCCTCACTAAGGTTGCCTGTGCGTGTGTGTGTGCGTGTGTGTGGGCGTGCGTGCCTGTGTATGTCTGTATGTCTGTGTGTGTGTATGTGTGTGTGTGTGAGCGTGCGTGTCTGTGTATGTGTGTGTGTGTGTGTGTGTGTGTGTGTGTGTGTGGCCTTGTAAACCTTAATGGCCATGCTATGATAAATAGGATACATAATTGTGGGTCCAACGTGAGGTCATTACTTCTTCATTAGAGACCCTTGGTAGCTTGAGCAATAATCGGATCACGTTTCCTCCCCCAAACACATCTCTGAATTCAGATTCAGATTAGCCTTGTATTCACAAACCACACTCCTTCACCATCCACCAACCCCCCAACCCCCTTGCCCCCTTCCCAACATACACCCACACACACCCCCACTCCGAGACCTTACATAAACTCAACTGACATATGGAAAAACATGTCAGATTTACAAAACATGTCAGATTCACAAAAAAGCTTGCTCTGGAAAAAAAGGCAATACAATATTTTCACACAGCTTACATGAGCTGGGTAGCTTTCATGGGCCATAACTGCATGAGCAGATGGAACTCACTGATCCAAAAGGTTGATTTGCATTTCCGAGTGGATCAGTGCAAGAGTGTGTTTCTAAAGCAACGTGCAGATGGTGGTGAGCTGCTGAACTCATGTGTGCCACCCTCAGACAAACAAACACACACACACATACACTCACACACACACATCTCTATGAGCTTACACTTTATTTTTATGCACACAGAAAATCTTTATATACCTTCATATCAATCAAACAGAAGTGAGCAGTATTTGAATATACTGACCTTTCTTTGGGATTGTCCCATGACATATAACAGTCATTAGTCAAATTTAAATCTGATTACACTAAATTTAATCATGTGATTGACAATGGTGTTGTGTATCAATCGCTTTATTACTGTAAAGGTTGAGGTTACATCTGCTATTTGATTACAGAAAGTCATAACTGCTAGAGGCCTTCTGGGAAATGTAGGAATTATATAGTCCAAACATGAACTCCCCATGTGTCCTTTCATAATCTGTGTGAGTGGGACTCTTAGTGAGGCGGAGAATGAAGCCGTTGGTAGACCCAGAAGGGGGCGCTCTCCTTCTTGAAACTCACAGTGCATGGAGATGTGTATTTACATATGCTTCAGACTTCAGTGGGAAATAAAAATCAAGAGAAAAAACAAACCAACAGACAAAATGGATCTTAACCTCTTCAAACTAACATTCAGCAATTGTCAGAGCATTCTGACAGCACAAACAAAGACCCTTGATATTCATGGTGTTTTGTCTTGTGTTAAGGAAAGAGAGAGAGGGAAGGAGAGAGAAAAAGTGCGCGCGCGAGAGAGAAAGATTTCTCTGCTCCAGAGACTGAGGGGCTTAGCGGTATAGCACTCACCCGTTTGACGTCTTTCCCAAAGGTCTCGCTGTAGCTCGTTCCCAAAATCTCAAACTGCACATGGGAGTTGGCACCGTTACTGCGGAAATCCATTGTTCCTGTGAGGCCCGTAATGCGTCCCTATGGAAACAACAATACCAGTTGCTCAATCAGTCATAATAATAATGAAAGGTCCAATTTCACTGCAGTGCAGGTTCCCAGAGTCTAAAAGACCAAAGGAATCAGGTTTGAGCCATTAAAGTGAGACAATTTACAACATAAAACAGTCTTAACACCCAAAAACATCTCTCTGATTTAATCTCACTAAGGGATGACCTTGTGCAAACATCTGTAAAAACATGCTAACTCTTCCAACAATTCCCTTAAATGTTACTAATAAAATTGGCAAAGGAAAAGAATGCAAAAGAATTAGAAAAAAAAACTTTGGGCACTGTCATAGCACAAGTTTGTAGCAACACCACAGTAACAGATGGTTGCAACTCCAATTTTTTAGAATAAGTAATACAAAAATAAGAGCAAACAGCTAGTTACAGCATAATGAGAGAGCTCAGAGTACTTCACACCTAGAGTGACTAAAGCTGTAAAATTGCTGGAAGTAATTTACATGTTTTGTACGGACAAGAGTGACTAAAGTGACAAGAGCGACTAAAGTGACAAGAGCGATGAGCAACAAGAGTGACGAGCGACAAAAACGTTGAGCGACAAAAACGACGAGCAACAAAACTTGGGTGACTAGAGCCACTCGTTAAAACTGCTCAACTTTATCCATATTAGCAATGATACATTTCAGCTAAAAATGAAATGTCAATGGGCATATCATGAGCGATTTGAGTGACAGGAGCGAACACGGATATGTTAGCAGCTATTTTGTAGAAGCGACAAAAGCGATTTTACAGCTTGAGTAGCTCTTGGTGTGAACACACAGTTAGCCACCTGCACAGTCAAATGTCTGACGTACTCATACAAACACTTATCTGCTTTATGATATGCCTAACAATGCCCATTAGCTTCTACAGTCACAGTATAAAATGTCCTCTTGGGGCTTATTGTTCACTCATTCAATCAATCAATCAATCAATCAATCAATCAATCAATGTCATGTGGAGTAGTCACAATTCACAATTCAAATTTCATCATGGCCCCTAAGCTTGATTATATTTTTAAATCTTTTGAAGTTCTTGTCCTTAACTTGATTCATCCTGATAGGAATGGTGCTAAACCCTTAACAATTGTAACATTATATAGACCTCCAGGCCCCTGAATTCTTATCATAATTCTCTGACTTCCTGTCCTCTCCAGTCATTAAAACAGAAAAGATAATCATATTAGGTGATTTTAATATCCACGTGGACATTGCAAACGATAGCCTGGCAATTAGATTCCAATCTCTGCTTGATCACATCGGCTTCTGCCAAAATGTAAATACACCTACACATCAAGGTAACCACACCCTTGATCTTGTTCTGACACATGAAGTACAAATAGAACAACTTACAAACCTACCCCAACACTCTGCACTAACTGACCACGACTTTAAAAATCACATTAGACTATGTAGCACCTAACTCAATCTACTACTACACTAGAAACACAACTCCCGAAACTACAGATGACTTCATAGCAAAAATTCAGTCTCTCCCTGAGCCTCTACTGAGCCAATATAGCCCTGCATTAGAAGGCTCTACGCCAAGCCCAACCCAAGTTGATCAATTAACTGATAGTGTTGTAAATGTACTATACCCCACATTCAACACCATTGCACCACTCAAAAAGAAAACTAGGAAGCAAGAAAAAATTGCCCCATGGTATACCACACAGACTCGCTTACTGAAACAAGCTGCTCGTAGACTTGAAAGGAAATGGTATGCCACTAAACTTGAAGTGTTCCGCCTTGCTTGGAAAGATAGCTTAAAAGAGTACAAGACAGCACTTAACAATGCCAAATCAGCATATTATTCCTCACATATACACATTAATAAAAATAATCCAAAATTCCTCTTTAACACTATATCCCGTTTAACAAAAACATTCTATTCCAATAACTCTAAGCAGCAAGGACTTCATGGACTATTTTAATGAAAAAATTGAATCTATTAGACTTAAAATAAACAACTCCCTTGTCACCTCAATTCCTTTTGGACCACATGTAATGGTTACAGCTAGCTCTAGTCAACCTGTAGCATACCCTGATTCATTCACACCCAACAAAATATATCAGAAATTACGTCTTTGATCTCTTCAGCTAAAGCTTCAACATGCTTATTGGACCCTATCCCAACTGATCTTCTTAAGGCAGCTCTCCCTCTATTGACTGAGACGATTCTTAAAATTATCAATGACTCACTCATAGCTGGGCATGTCCCAAAATCTTTCAAGACATTTGTTATTAAACCATCAATTAAAAAACCAAACCTTGATCCTGATGTCCTTGCTAATTACCGACCCATATCTAACCTCCTATTTGTTTCAAAAATACTTGAAAAAATAGTGTCTAAGCAAATCTGTAGCTTCTTAAATGACAATAATATCCAGGAAACCTTCCAGTCAGGCTTTAGAACTAATCATAGTACAGAATCAGCCCTAGTTAAAGTCTTTAATGACCTCCTTATCGCATCTGATAATGGATATATATATCAATATTAATCCTATTGGATCTTAGTGCTGCCTTTGACACTATTGACCATGGCATCCTACTACACAGGCTTGAACACATGATAGGCATCAAACACACTGCATTAGCCTGGTTTAAAGCATACCTCTCTGGTCACCACCAGTTTGTACATTCTCATAATGAGTCATCAACCCATACAAGTAAAGTTTCGTGTACCCCAAGTCCCCTGCTGTTCTCCCTGTACATGTTACCTTTAGGATCTGTTATAAAGAAACATGGCATTATTTTCCACTCCTATGCTGATGATACCCAGCTTTACCTTTCTGTGAAGCCTAATGACTATATGCCAATGACTAAACTTGATGCATGTCTCCTAGACATCAAAACCTGGATGACTAATAATTTCCTTTGTTTAAATTCTGATAAAACTGAAGTTATGATGATTGGCCCTAAACAGCTGACCAACACTCTACCCCATCACCAAAACCTACTCAGTGGCCTGTCACTGTCATGTAACGCAAAAGTTAAAGACCTCAGGGTAATTATTGACTAGGACCTCTCTCTAAATAGTCATGTAAACCACATTTCAAAAACATCTTTTTTCCACCTATGAAATATTGCTAAGGTAAGAAAGTTCCTATCCTTTGAGGATGCTGGAAAATTAATACATGCATTTATTACTTCCAGGCTGTTACCGTGTTACTGTGCACGCCTCCTGTGGAATAATCCCCCCCCCCCGCCACATTCGACAAGCGGACACTCTCAATACCTTTAAGACTAGACTTAAAACCTTCCTCTTTACTGTTTCGCATAGTTAGGGATGGTGCATGGCAAATCATCACTTCTCATGGGTCTTTTGGGAGGGACTGCCTCTGCTGTTGCCCCCAGTTGCGAGGCAAGGCGGCCACTGACCATCCCTGCAGTGGTGCTGGGTCGCCATGCATCATACCTTAGTTATGCTGCTATAGCCTAGTGCCGCCACACAACCTTCATGTGTCATGCCGTATAACTCTCTCTCTCTCTCTTTCAGCTCTCTCTCAATATATATATATATATATATATATATATATATATTTATTTATATACATATATGTATTCCCAAATTTCACATTTGCTCTCTGATGTGTGAGCCTGGCCTAATTCACTTTCTTCCTCTGTCCACAATTATCTTTGCTGAGTGTCATCCCTGCCTCATTCCGGCGGACTCCTCTCACCCTCCCCTCCTGAGTGGACTACAACCAACACTACGGGAGGCCCATGTCAGGACCGACTCTCCATCATAGAGGCCCTTCCTGGACGCCGATGCTAGGCCAGACTCCCCTTCCTTGAGGCTTTGTGATTGACCCCCCCTCACAATGGCACTGTCAAATGGACCCTTACTGTTACCCCCATGACCCATCTCACTCCTTTGAGTTTGACACTATGTCTGGCCGCTGCTACATTGTCCAGCCATAATTCCTGATAACCACCTATAGACTGACTACCATGTAATGTAAAAGTGGGATAATACTCTGTTATGAACTATGATGGACCTTAGCTAAAACCATAGGCAACTTGTAGTCTGTCATGGTTACTACTGATTGTAATTTTTCTGCATGACCCCTGGCAGTTGGGTTAGCCCCTTGAGTCGTGGATCTGCCCAAGGTTTCTTCCTAGATTAACTGAACATAAGGGAGTTTTTCCTTGCCCCTGTTGCTCTTGGGTGCTCCTTCTGTGAAGCGCCACGAGACAATACTATTGTAAAAGAATGTGTAAGCCAAAGCCTATGTTATTTATTATCACCTCCGTACATCATTAATGACTTTGTACATTATATAAACATTTGTAAGCCATTTTATCTAATACAAATGAACAATCATCTGACTTAAAATATATTGACTGACTGACCTTCTGTATGGTGTCGAGCATGGACCAGCCACCATTCCAGGGCTTGGTGGACTTTCTCATGCAGTTCAGACTGGCCATGCTGTGCCATTTGCGGTCTTCTAGCTTCCGGTAGAAAGCATTGGCCAGCATCAGTACACTGTCATACAGGTAAAGGTTGGATACCTGAAGGATTAAAAGGAGAGCCCGCGTGGGTGGTCTATTCAGTCAGGTTTTGAGTAGCTGATGGTCTTACTGAGTGTGAGGTGCCCGCATTACCAAGAAAACACTTAAAAACGTTAAAATGGACCCTTAATGGCTATGGGTGGTACATGTGCATCATGACTACTCAAAAGCACACATAAGTGTGTCTGTGCCCTTATTTCCTGCCGCTCTTTCAGGGAAAATAATGCCCTGTGGGGACTCTATATTATTCTCAGCATGAGGTCTAAGAGTACAGTGTGAGAGTGAAGAGAGAGAGAGATAGAGAGAGAGAGAGAAAGAGAGAGAAACTCCAAGGACAAGTAAAAATGCAAAAGGGGCTATACTAAACTGGTTTAACAAAGTGATCTAAGCAGTACCCCAAAGTGAGACAGAGGTTGTTTGATGATCATAATCGACAGTTTTCCAATGCAGTCTATTCCTGCTACAAATGTGCTCCTATGGTATCCCAAATGCTCAAGGTGCATACTAATACTAAATTTCAACTAAATCCCAGATCAAAAACAATGCATAATTTACACGCTGACCATCATGGAGGTCAACAGCATTAACACCATTCCTATGTAGGCACTCCTGATAAATGACATAAAAGAAAAGCGTCTCTTTGATTCAATGTCATGTTAGCGTGTACCATTGGTTAGACCAACTATGTCAGTGTTTACATAAAGTGTTTCACTGGTTGAAACCCCACCCAACAGGTTACCCCCACCTCTCTCCTCTTCAAATTGCTCTGTCTCAATTCATACATGTCAGCTTAGTACCTGGTGAATAACAGTGACTGAGTCCCAATACCCCACACCCCCCATAAGCTCTAGGCCCTGGTCATGATTGACGGGTACATGTAATATAATTTTTTAATTTGAGTGTGTAGGGTTAGGGTTGGGATTCAGCCAGCATCCTCTGTCCTTGCGCTCTGTTATGTCAGGTCTGGCAGCCGTGAGGTGCGAGGAAAACTACAAGCGAAAGCACACTCCACATGGCTGGGGACAGACACAAATGGAATTACTGAGGCGGATCAGCTATGTGGACAGGATGTGTTAGACAGGCCGTGTTGCCCTGCTGTCTCTGCAGCCCTTGTTGATGTTTTACTATCGCTGCTGGGAAAGCTGAGAGTCAGTTCAGTTCAGTTTTTGCCAACAAGCCTGAAGATTGATGACCTAATGATTGATACCAAAGACTGAAGACACAAGGTATGATTAGAATTTGGAATGGGCTCTGTGCACGTCAAAATTTTATGCCGGCTGACAAACTTCCTGTTGCATTAGCCACATTTATCAGCTTGCCTAACCATTACCCTAACAACTCAAACTCACAATCAAACTCACAATCAAAAACTCAGACAAACTCACAATCGAAAACTCAGACAAACTCACAATCGAAAGTTTGCTGACAAGTCAATCAGTCATACTTGAACAAAACAGCTAACTGTAACGTTAGCCATCTAATCATTCAGTGAACATCAACACTAGCAGCAACAATGTACAATTTCAACATGATGACTTACCCTATCGATGTAGCTGGCAACACGGCCAATGACACAAGAAGTTTGTCAGCCGGTATAAAATTTAGATGTGAACTGACCCCATTGTGTACTGTAGACCACGGCAGTGATTCATAGATCATCTCATTAAGTTAGATGGTTTGATGCACAGGTAGACAAGCATCTTCTTCTTTTGGCCAGTACTTGACATAGACTGTGGCAGTGACAAGATCAATAATAATTAAATCAATAACATTGACCACCTCTCGATAAGATCCCTGCAGACCATCCAAGTAGGTCGTGTGTTGAGATCGATAGCCAGAAGCCTGTTAAGAAACGCACAGGTGATCTCAGCTCCCTTCTGAAGAGCACCATTCCCTGTTATTAGGCTTAGTCATTAGCATTTACCCTTGCTCTCTCACTAATAATGGAGAGTCGAGCCCGCAAGGGAGGACGCCTGGCTGAACCATCTGTCCAAAAAAACCTCAATAACATCAAGTGTCCTCATTTGCAAGCTGAAAACTACATGATGGAGCTCTTGTGTTCTTCTGAAGCCACGCTCGGCATGAATGCATTAAGCATTTGGATTAGAAGAAAGATAAAAGAAGGGGGGGGGGCAAAAGTGTTTTCCACATAATTGCGAGTTTTGTTTCAGACGCTCTGTCGTGGCTTAAACACAATAGCAAGCCTGAACCAATATTTTCTTTTCCGTCTTCCTTCAGCAAGATTAGCGGTGCATCTCTTTGATATTAAATTTGGCAATAAAAGCTTTCGTATCATTGGTTTTATTAGGTCAGTAAAAAGGGGCTTCATTGTGAAAGCGAGACAGAGTGTGTGAATAATTCAATGTGCCCTGACAGGCATATTTCCATGGGCATCAGAGCACGCAGCTGTGCCCAGCCAAACTCTCCTTTCATTACACAGGGTCTTTGCTCCCGACATGTGACCGCCACCAACTAGTTCAATTATTTTATATGACACAGGAGCCATTACTGCGTAATAGGCGAGGACGTTTTAAGTGTAGCGACAGCGTTGCACAGTTGAAATTTTGAACTTAACAACCTCTTTGATCTCTAGCCACAGGGTGGGGGGACATTAACACTGACCTCCAGGGACTGCAGGTAGCCTTCCTGCGGGTCGCAGGGCAGGGAGGCAATGCGGTGGTTGTTGCGCATGCAGCGGATGTTGGTGTCTCGCAGGAGGGGGAAGACCTGGCGGATGATGGTCATCCTGCCCAGGGCACTGTGGACGAGCTCCATCATCTCTGCATCACTCACCTCCTGTGAAATGAAAAATGAAAACACGGCACTGTGAGCCTGTGAATAGGACATGGAAAAAATATGACACTCTACTGTCAATGCAAATGGCTACAAACATTAATGGTGTGTGTGTGTTTGTGTGTGTATGTGTGCTGTTGTCAGATCAGGATTCTGGAGGAATCTGGCAACTACAGGTGGGGATTTAATGGGACACCTGCAAAGGTGGTGAGTGAGTTTTATGGCCGATTTTATGTGACAGAGATGAAGGCTTACCAGAACAACTGGCAGCTTGCAAAGCGATTGCTGCGACCCGGTCAGCGGGAATGTGTGTGTGTGTGTATGTGTGCTCATGTGTGTGCATGTGTGTGTGTGTGTGTGTTTGAGTCTAAATACACAAGTCATCCTTGTGGTATGGGAACTGAG
>PYXC01002282.1:2620000-2627500 GCA_015244755.2 Tenualosa ilisha | reverse complement strand
AACCTTGAGAGAGCCACAATTTGAATTTCATGGCTCAGGTTCTTTTTTTCCTTTTTTTTTTGGAATCTTGCCGCCTGGCTCAGCATAATGCCCAAACGTTTTGGTTTGCTACATTTGCCATTGGTCTGCACGCTTGAGGTGCCTCTGTTGCTCATTTCTGCTCGAAAGAGAGACAGTGAGAGAGAGAGAGAGAGAGAGAGAGAATAAGACAAATGCCATAGGACAGCTGACCTCATTGGGATTGACTGGCTGATTAGCATCAGGGAAAAGTAAGATGGCCCAAGCAAGCATCTGGAGGCTTAGTGACCTGGCACGGGGTGGTCTGGGGGAATGGCGTGTGAGGTGAGCCGACACCAGGTCACTGAGAGCCTATGCTGAGGGCTAAGGTGTCAGAGGCTTAATGAAGCCACCAAGGTAGCGGCACTGTACGCTAATCACCTGCCCAGGGTGGACTGCTTCACTGCCATGTGAAAGGTCTCAGAAAAGCATTTCATTCCAGAAAATATATACACCTGCTCATGTCATTTGTTGGTTTTAATGGCTAATGCTTGCCAGCAGGTAAACTGCATCTCTAAACAGTAAACACAAGTAAATCTGCTAATATCGATTCAGACAATTATTCTGAGCCTTTCACGGTTGAATAAAACAGTTTATTTAAATTTACATTTATTTGTAGTCTTTAGATGACTAAATGTAATATGTGACTACATGTATTAGCTCTGTTTAGGTATTACAGTAATACATATTTAATTTTGGAATGTTTGAAAATATACAACACAACTCTGACCTTCCTTACTATGCTCTTAGGTTCCAGTGTGTCTGATGTTTTCTTGGCAAAGTGCTTCACTGTTTGTTTCCCCTGAGCGACCCCCCCAAAAAATCTCAAGGTCTTTAATTTAAAATGATAAAGCACCATTGTGCTGGGACTAGAGTTATTTAAATTTTATGTAGACCTGCTTGAGTGGCTATGAGCCAGTTGTCAACTTTAAGGACATAAGGTGGCAGTTTCCTCCAGAGGACTTCAGAGGGTCATTGCAAATATGTTGCACTTTGAAAATAAACAGTCCATGTTTAGCCAATACTGTTCTGATGCTACTAAGTTACTATGCTACTATGACCTGCCAAACTAATATCTACGTTATTGGTCAGATGGTAGTAATATATTAAATAATTGTTAAAAAAGTGTTAATAACATGTGTATTAACAGATGTATCCAAAGTGATATGAATTCCCAAAAAGAACAAATAGTGGTGTATATATGGTTTGCCATGGATGTGGACTCGAATCACATGACTTGGACTTGAGTCAGAATCAAGTCATGATTTTAATGACTTCAGACTTGATTTGACAAAATCAGGCATGACTTGCGACTTCACTTGGACTTGGAGTGCTACCAACTCGAGACTTGACTCAGACTTTACCGCTTTGTCTTGTAATGACTTGACATGTATTGAGTCCACATAAATTTACCCAGTTTTGTGTAATTTAGCCTTTTTACATTTACATTTCCTGCCTGTAGGCTAGCTAGACAGCCCATTTACTTCAAGTGGAAAAGAGAGCTGCCAATGTGTCTATGCACAACTAGCTGAGTTGAAGGAACATCAGGCAACGTAGACGTAGACCTGCAACGTAGCCAGTTTTAGGGATGCAGGGTCCTATGAGAAATAAAAAATGAAGTGGGTATCACAGTGGGGATGCTCTCCATTTTATCCTTTAGGGTAGCTCCATACAAAAGTTGGACTTGACTTAGCCTACTCTGTCTCAACTTGTGACTTCACTGAGACTTGAGTGTTAAGAGCTGAGACTGTCTTGTGACTTGCTAATCAGTGGCCTCTGTGGTCTGTACAATGAGGGGTGAGAGCCATATGGGTGTAGTTGACATTTTGGTCAAAATTGAGATTTATACACATTATTAATCACTAATAACCATTAATGAAAAGAGTACCTAAAACACAAAGTACAAATGTGTCAAGCACAAAGTACTTAACACATTTTTTGTGTTGGTTCTCCTGTGAATTTGGTGAAATACCATTTACACCCATATTACCCCTCGACAATACCATGGGAATTTTTAAGATCAGGCCTGGCCTCCAAAGGTTCTTGCATTGATTTTTTTTTGTGTGTGTGTGAATGCAGATGGTTAAACCACATAAGTTTTGAACTGAACAAATGCAACAAGGAAAGTCTGGTCAGCCTTCAATCTGAAAACCATTTCAAAAGAGCGCTGTAAGGATGAAGGGCATTGGTTGAATATGGACAAATGTCTCTAGAGGTTGCCAGTAGAGATTCAGTGTTATCATTTCTCTTTCCTCTTCCTTTTTGTGTTTTTTTTCTCCATTGGCTGACTGAATGATCTGGAAATGCAATCAAGTCACACCGCAGCACAGTAAATTTTTAATAATGTTTTGAAAACGTTTATCCATTCTTTATGCTTTCAGACTACACCCTGCTCATTCAACCTCATCAGACCATTTGCGTTTGTACTGCAGACTTCAGTCCACCCCATGCAATCTCGCTGCCATGTTTTTAGGGAAAAATAGTGACCTTGGTTTATTCATTTCTCACACATTTATTCAAGACTTTATTGCAAGAAAATGGCACACCACTCTGTCCAGATTCAAAGAGATTAACAAAAATTTAACAACCTGTAGTGTGATTTTGGGTATGCAGTTTTTCGAGGGTGTTGCGCAATAGATATTCAGCGGTGGCAGTGGCAATGGTTTCAACAGAGTATGGGAGAGATTCTTGCAGTTTGTTAAATTTATTGGCTTTCTAACTGACCATGGCTGGGTAAAAAAAAGCAGCATTCACTTTTTTCAGTTTTTCTTTTTTGGGCTTTTGTACCTTTCATCAGACAAGATAGTTAGAGAGTGACAGAAAATTTACGGGAGTGAGAGGTGGGAGGGGTTCGGAAATGACCTCGGATCAGAATCAAATCTGAAAGGGTAGCTGTGGCCTACTGGTTAGGGCCTCAGACTTCTGACCAAAAAGTAGCCAGTTCCATCCTTGACCAATAAGAAAAATGTGGGCTGGGAAGGTGGATGAACAGAGCTCTCCGATATTCACAGCTGAGGTGCCCTTGGGCGAGGCACCTAACCCCTCACTACTCCACAAGCGCTGAAGCAGCAGGGTTAGTGTGTGCTTCACTCACTGTGAGTTCATTCTTAAATAAATGAAGAGACCAAATTTTCCTCACGGGATCAAAAGAGTATACTACACCACTATAGTATATTGGTCTCTAAGTCTATGGTACAAATGCCTTGGCCAACTGTGCCACACTTCTTGATATAGTGCGCCGTAATAATGCTGCGGAGATGGGTGCATAATGTGCTTAAGTGGCTGTATAGACCACAGTATCAGTATTACTGTCTAACAGAACTATGGAGAAACTAACTGTAAGAGTAAGATGACTAAGTACAAGTCCTTATTCGTATGGTGCTTTGTTTGATTCCATGCCTTCTCTCTTCTCTCTCTCTTTTTTTCATTTCATTTTATGTCTATTCTTCCTTCTCCCCTTTCTTTCTTCCCTTTTAAGTTGGGGGGTAAGGCTGATGCAAACCCAGATGTCACAATGCAATACATTTTCAGCTGTATCAAAAAAAAAAAAAGTTCCTGGTATTCAAGATAGAATAATGCAACAAAAGGGCGAATTTGTGATATCAGTGCAGCTGTACAGCACATTTTTTTGTTCTATATTCCAAATCAAAAAGGCAGCGAGCCTCAGGCATGGCAGGCTCACTGAGAGATGGGCAAGGAGTAGGAGGGGGAGAGGAGGCAGTTAACGGGACTACACTGAGGGAAAGGATGCATAATAGATCTATCTATAACCATTTGAACCATTTGAATTTGAAGATGCTACATTTACAGACGCTAGTAGCTGCCAGAGGCCCTTCTTGATATGGGGATTATACATACACTAAATACATTAAAGGCAAAAACAGATACAAATAGATATGCAAGCCTACATGCTGCGTGAGATTTGCAATTGCATCTTCTAGAAATGCAACACTCACTCTACATTTTTCATATAGGGCCCATGGTATTCCTGAAGCAATATAATTGATGCAACAGAATAAGTTCAAAGTTCAATCCCTGAAATCTCACTTGTTGTTCTATTTGTATTTTTTTTTTTCAGTTATCAAAAGAATAGGCTACATAGTCTTTAAGCATGAACTTGAGCTCTCTCCTCAGAGAACATGCTCAGAATCATTCAACCTTTATTTGTTTTGTTTTCTGTCAATACAAGCAACAGGCAATCATGTTCACAACAAATGAGAATTGATTCTGTCAAGCTAACGCTTGAATGAAGAGCTGGATTTTTTGATTAGAATCCTGTGATATATCAGAAAGTAGGCCACCTCAAACAGGTTTTGAGTCAAGCGTTCACGCGTAATCTGTCAGATGAAATGTTTTGTTTTTGGAACATATTAACAATTAATGGAAGCAATGATCCACAAGTAAAAGTTTAGAGAAACAGACAAATAAAAAACAACAAGACAAAAAATGTCAAAGTGATGTGAAACTTTGTTGTAAATGCTTGTATATTGTGCAAAATCTTTCACTCAGCAGTTGAAATAAAATAGAAATATACTATCATGTTATTGGACTGTTATTCTTAAGGCTGATGCCCACCGGATGCTTCGAAGAAAAAAATTAGAACTCTATTGTTTTCAATAGAGCAAGGCCCACTAGAAACGTCTGCTGCATGTCTGCCACGGAAGATTAGAAAACTGTTCTAAAACTTGCGTGTCAAGCCCATAGAAATGATTTTGTTTTATATCAAATTCATGTATATTTGCTATTTCCGAACATTTGGGCTGAAGTTAATAATACTGTTGGTTAAAAACATGACTTTTCTTCCCTCAGCAACCGTTGTCGGTAAACAAAAGTGACTGATACAATATCATCAATATTCTATCTATATAATCTACCTCATATTTGGCTGATAAAATGTAAACTGCAATGTAATTGCATAGTAACGTCCACAGAGCCATTGGCGATTTCAATAGCATTAAAACGTGTTTCTGTCATTGTTATGCTTTAAAATATTAAAAATATTAAATTGTGTCATTTTGCTACTTTTGATGGCAATACTGTGCATGAATTATATCAGAATGTTTGATGCATTCCATAATCTGCATCTGACGCTCTTTTGTTTGTTTTTCCACCAGAGATGCACGTTGTCTAGATAGCAGATGACTGTGCGCCCTCACAGGCATGTCAGCTAAAGCAGGAGGCATGGTCAAGCGTAAAACTTACATTCTGCCAGTTTGGCTGTCCTGGTCCGTGGTGTGCAGCTGACGTGGACAAACTTGGTTTGTCGCATTACTAAAATGCTATTTTATGGGCGAATAGCCTAATGCTTTGGAATATGTTGTGCGCAATGCATGCACACCGTGCAACGGTGCTTATTCATGCAAAATCAACAAATTAAGCTAGAATGAAAAAAACATTTCAAATGGAAAATCATTATGATGTCCATGACGATGAGCTGTCTAGGCTACAGCTCACAAAAGACCTAAAGCAGGCCTGGCTGAAATTTTCTGTTTGCAGGCCACATCCAGAAAAACCTAAACCAATGCAAAGTTTCAAGTGAAAGAGTGACTGCAGGCTCTCTAATGTACACTGTTTAATGATATTATTGGCAAACATGTCACACTAGTATTGAAACTATGATGTGCGATGGATATATAATAATAGATTAATGTAACAATGGGCCACTACATCTTATTTTTTGACTTCATGGCAGGACGCATGGGAGAGCAGATGGCCACAACTGGCCCCTGGGCCTTAGTTTGGCCACCCCTGACATAAAGATTAAGGTGTGGAATATTGCTGATGTTTTGTCAAAGTTAACAATCATTTAAATCGCTGCTGTATTCAAATGGAGGAATTATTATTACAATAGGGCAAAAGGAGGGAGGATCTTAGGCTACTGTGAGGCTACTGTGTTCTTTTTGGGGAAATCCCCTTTGACAGGATAAGCTATTTATCAATTGTATATATTTTCTTTCTTTGTGAATTTCATTGCCCACAAACGGTGCATTATAATGTAGAGAAAACCCATCGATGTGCTCCTGGTTTTTTAAGGCAATAGTATATGGCTCTCTTATTGGCTATTTCGGTGTTACACCCAAAACACTTCCATGATTAATTAAGCTCACATTGGTTTGGGAACGCTGGCGTCCACTTCGAGATAAAATATAATAAGGTTTTTCATGAAATATTCACCTTGTGCTAAGCTCCTGCCTCGTCTCCCTCTGCAGCCTGTTGCTATGGTGCTGTCACCCGACCTTTACTCATTTATCTTCATTAGGTATGTCTCCCTGCACTCATTTGCACTGGCTTCATGCTACACCAAATGTTTCAAGGCAAGAAACAATAGTAGAAAATGCACAGTTCGTAAATCATTTATTACATATTTATTACGTACGGTAGGTCCCAAGGATGTAATAACTGAATCTACAAAACATTTCACTGTTTCTACTTCATATTTCAGCCATAAAGAATAATGGATTGTAAAAGTATAATGAGAGTTTCATGATTGCCTTCCTTTCAGCTGTCTTCCTGTAGAATAATGAGTTTCATTTGTTCACGTGTCATGCATGTAAACAGTGTGCAGGCTTTGCTGTGATGACCATGGCATAGTATGGTCATAGCCATAGTAAAGACCCATTGTTATTGGTACTACAGGTCAGCCCATAGGTGGTGGTAGCATGCTGAAGCCATTAATATCCCTCGGAAGGTACCATGACTACACTACACCATAATACATAGAAGGGTCTGACACTACCAGTGCAAAACCGAATTGATTGATATTGTGCTATTGTACCATTGTTGACTGTGTAATGTCATGGCCCTTTCAGTCAAATACTGACTAAACACATACCGTCTTAGAGTTGAACGATGAGTATTGGAGTGGCTATGGTTTTTTTTTTTCTTTTTCCAAGACAAATCTAACCTATCTAAATCTAATAAGATAAAATAAAAATCCTTTTGGAGAAACTGAAAAAGCCTTATTCACAACCTTCCCCTAAACATCCAGTGCTCTCGACACTGAGGACACTGAGGGCCACTCAACAACAGTGTTACGTTCAAACCTGTTAACTGCCATAGAAGGTGATTAGAGAGGAAAGAAGACGGTGGGGCCAGGCCAAACCACTCCTAGTGCTGAGTAGCCTGAAGTGGGACTGTACACTAGTACACTCTCTCACTCACTCACACACACACACACACACACACACACACACACACACACACACACACACACACACTTTAACAGTGTCTTCTGCAAGGTGCAGCAGTGTTTTCCTGTTTTTCAGTTTGTGACCAAAGGGTAGCCAGCCCCATCCCTGACTAATAGGAACAATGTGGGCTGGGAAAGTGGATGAACAGAGCTCTCCCATGCCAGTGTGAGGCACCTAAACCCCTCACTGTTCCACAGGCACTGAAGCAGCAGGGGTAGAGTGTGCTTCACTCACTTGCTTTCAAGATGGCCCC
>PYXC01002282.1:2435000-2617500 GCA_015244755.2 Tenualosa ilisha | reverse complement strand
AGGTGATGTGTTCTCCTGCTGGGCACGTTTATGCTCAATTTCATGACAATATGCCTGTGCTTTACCCGATTTAAGTTCATATTAGTCACTGCAGTTGTCATTGCTGAGGCTGACAAACCTCGCACAACGTGAGAGCAACAGACATTTCAGCTGTTACGCAGATCACCACATGTTTCATGAGTATGCAATTCAAGCACTAAACAACTTCTAAACAATAAGTAGTCAGGTCAGTTGAGATACATAAAGTCAGTAGCCAAAGATGTGACCTTAACCCCTACAGTGAAGTCAAAGGCTGTCACACTACGTTACCATGTAAAACCTGCAAGACCCATCATTCTCAAAAATCAAATGATCATGAGTAAGTGTGTATAGATTGGTTGGAGTTTCAACTAGTTCACAAGGGAAAACTCCAGGAAAAATGTCTGTGCATTGCATATCACATTTGAGATGAAAGTCATTATAGATAACAACTCTGACATTCTTCTTCTTGTTTTCAGAAGATTCAAAACCACTGCAAAGGAAATACATGGATATCCTCACATAAAAAGAAGGCTAGTGAATAAAAGCGCTAGGGAAATTGAAAGAAAACATGACAACAGCAACAGAAGACTTTCTTCTTATTAAATTGTGACAGCTTCCCCCAGAGTGAGGATTACGTTGCACACAATGCCACACCAAATGAACCATCCTCCTACAAAGCATTTCCACTGACATTGTTTAGTCATTTCATGCCTATCTTTTTTGTAGGGGGCAAGAGGTGAAATTTGTAATGCGTTTTACACCTTCAGTCACCCGGTCAGCAAGGGCTCAACAACAAACAGAGAAGCAGAAAAGCAAAAGCTTGAGAGTGGGAAAAAAAGAGAGAGAGAGAGAGAGATTATCCTACTCTGGTTATGTACTTATAATGCTAAAAAAAACACACGTGACACACTCCTGACTTCTAAAGAAAATAATCCCCAAACTTTCATGAAACTGTTTAAAAGGATTTCTTTGAAGGAATACAATATTCAAAACTTACAATGCTGATGCATTTTCTCTATGATGTTCAATGGAATGGAACATCTCTCATCTTTGGGTTTCAGAGTTACACGGCACAACTAACTATTTAACAGGGAGAGTTTTTAATCAGATCCTTCTATATTCCATATAACAACATAAATAAAACAAAAAAAAAAGATAAAGCCAATTATGTATAATACATAGCATAATAAAAATAAAAGACACATTTTCTATATTGCTCCAGACAGGTTCAACTGGCAGAGGATCACAATTAGTTAACAGGGTCTATTTTTACCTTGGCTTTGTTGAATTAGGAGAGGTTGTGCACAGCCACAGAGCTGTCATAAAAAGTGAAACATGGTTGTGCACTCCTTATGTACATTTTGAACTTAAATACTCAATAAAAATGGGCAAATTTGACAAACCCTGTCTGTGATGTCACAAGTCACAAATCAACTGTAGTTCAATTGTGGTTGCGAAAGGGCACTATTTAGCACAAATTAACCATTTCAACCCCCAGCCGAAATAAGGTTGTAGTTGGGCTTGTAATACTGCATTTGAGCTTTTTATTTTTGATAAATCAAAGTGGAACATATTTCATTTTAACATCAGAGAACAATGTATAACACTACATTCATCCAGTCTGTGTCCCTTTAAATTTCCAAAGTTGTTGCTCTTTTCTATAATGAAAAGCAGTCTTCAGGCAATTCAGGAGACACTGGCGAGGCATATTTTGTGATGCTTCCACTATGCCCCCACCATGCCATTCAGTTCAGTCCAGTATGTTATCAAAGTGAGGGTCAAAGCTTTGTGGAAGTAGAGCAAGATCCCTGATTTTGTGAATGGAATGGAGCACAAAAACAAGCAAAGAAACAAAATGATTGAGTCTTGATTCGTGTTTGTCAAAAAATGCATTTAAAGGCCAGAAATGATCCAGAATCTATGTCAGGACCAGTTTAAAAGAAAAATACACACACACACACACACACACACAAACACAAGCACACACACACACACACACACACATACACACACACGCACACATACACACGCCCACAGAAATGACTGTTGATGTGCACCAAACACTGCATGGGTGTCCAGAGGCGTATCCAAAGCTAGCCATGTGTCTGATAGGACTTGTAGGAAAACATGATCAAGGCCCATATTTTCCAATCACTTACTTCTCCATTAGTTTGATGAATGGAGGTGGCCTATCCCTACGACAGAAGCAAGGTCCTGAAAAATGATGCAATTACGTGTCTTTGAATAGAGGAGAGAAAGGCCTCTTGGAAGAGGGGTCTCACTGAGATTCGACTGGACACTGGAGACAGTAGATTCCTTCTTTCACATACTCAATGCATTAAAATGCACCCCACCATCAAAACCCTTTATTTTCCTGTGGTGTCATTGTATATACCCATAGAATACATATCATGAAGGTAAAAACCCCTATATAAAACAAATGTGCAGTAAGACCTGTGGTATTAAATAAGCCAATAAAAACAGCTGCTCGATAATTGATGTTATAAACACATAATAACATGTTACTGCAGTATTTCTGAGGCTTTAAAGAAAATATGCTGAATACGCTGAATACTGCATGATTGTGATTGTGATTTTTGTCATGTTGATCATAAAGAGGACTGTGATATCTGTTGTAACATTTTTATATCACATATGTACTTTTTACAGTGTAAACAGAAGAACCATTCAAAGCCTTTAGTGTTTTCCAAGCCAGTACTACAGTATATCTGTTCTTCTGGACTCAGGAACGCTGACGTGTATGTAACAAAGTATGATGTCATTTCAGTTACTTCTTAACTTTGGTGCATCACATCATTTGGCCCTATTCAGAATTCATTTGTTTTTATATTCAAAAAACAACCACAACAGCAACAAAATAAGCACTCATAAAATAGTGCACCCTGAGAGGACATGTGCTGTAGGCCTATCAATTTGACAACATTAGGCAAGTATACTTTGAGCTTTTCCTGGACCAATGTTTCACCCAGCCACCAACATTCCTAAACAGAAGGCAGATAAAGCATTTGTGTAATCCTGCACATGGTCGAACACACAAACAAACAGGCAAACAGCCCACACTAAAAACGTAGCATCCACGGGGGTGACAAACAAATCACTCTTAAGTTCAGAACACACCGAGTCAACAAAGGCGCCATCACTGCTGCTTGGCATAGGTGGTGCTTACTGATTTAGGCTCAACATGCTGAGAAAAAAAGAGTGCTCAGAATACTGATCAGAGAACAGTGTTTTCCCATCCTAGGTGTCTGGGTGTGCTCACCCATCTGAGTGCCCAGTCTGAGACAAGGAGAGTACATGACTGTACACAAATAAATCTAATTTATTGTGGAGCCTGTATTCCCCCGCCTCTTTGCTATCTACAAATACTGCAGAAAAGCAAGGAGCAGCTCAATAGAGAAGTCAGAGCACTGCATACTGCAGAAGACATGAACATAGCACACAGATCAAATTAGTGTAACAACATTAGTTACAATAAGTTATGTAGCCTCAGTCAAAACATGCAGTGTAACTGGCTCTGCTCATCGTATTTCAATAGCACATGCAAATTTATATGCATTGATTCACTGATAAAGTAATTGTAAGCTGTGAAAAAGCTTATTAACACATATTTACACACATAAGAAAATGGCTAAGAACACTTAACTGTAATTCACAATGCACACAAGATGACTACTCTGTTCTTCAAATTAATGTTCTAAAATTATTTAGAAGCAGTCACCTAACCGTGAATGCATAGCAACTGAAAGAGTTTTAATAGCAAACACCAACCACTTGCTTTTGCCTGCCACGATTTCATGCTCACTTTGTACCACTGAAGGGACAAGAGAATGACAAGCATGAATTAAACATCTAAACCACAGTTATCATATTCACACAAAGCTTTGCCCAGGAAATGGCATCGGGACCATCAGTCTTCCTGTCCAGCTACTCAGGGTGCTCTCTCTGTTTCCCTGCTACTTGTGGATGTCTCTAGTCTGTCTGTCTCCTTGGCTGCCCCTCTGGCGTAGTGTGTGCTGTGATCAGCCTTCAGGCCAAAGCAGACAATCTGACAGATCATATGACAGCCATCATCTGCACCTGGTGGGTTTCCCCTGGCCCGACAGGTTGTCAGTGCTGGTGCCTCTCCGACCGATTTTCCCTTGTCTACATAATGCGGCACCTCTTGCCACATTGACAGGCGTTTCTGCCCAGTAGATGGCGAGAAAACCATCGCATCATTTCTATCGCACCATCACACCATTGTTTTAGATTTTGTACTTGGATGTCAGCACAGTGACCCAAACCTCATATATATATATATATATATATATATATTCTTTCCTTCTTTTTCCCATTCCCTGTGGGCCTTGTGGTGAGGATCTGTGGTGGCTTTGCTTTCATAAGAGCGTATAAGGCCACCCTATAGGGTGTGTTTAGTACTGCCTCGGTGAGTGCCTGTGGGGCTGCCTGCGGGCCAGGTAACACGGCCAGGCCTGAGATCCAGCGAGGTGGACACGTCTCAGTGCTGCCAAGTGTCAGGACAGCACTGTCCTCATCAGGCTCGCCCTGGGTGAGACAGCTCAGAGATTCTGCCAGACAATTTGTCTGGCAAGAAATTAAAATAATAATCAAAGTCAGCTACACTTCGGGCAGATTGAGGCTGACTGAGGCTTGGCCCATGGCAGGATGCACCTGAGCACAGAGAGCTGGACTATTCGGCAACACGAACATGAATCAGCACTCAGAGTATTGGGGCGATGGCAAACATCAGACATGTATCTAAAGTGCTGACAGCAGAGCTTCAGGGAGGATAGTATAAAGACCCTGGCAGAGAAATTAAAAAGAAAATCCATGAATATCCATATATTCATTTAATCTTTCATTTTAAGAAATCCACAACTATAATTCATACATTGATCCTTTTTTTTTAATTTATTCACTGAAGAAATAAATAGCCAAAGGGATGGAATAAGAGATGGAGAAAGAGACAAAGGGAGAGAGAGAGAGATTTTTTAAAAGTGTGAGTTGTTTTCAAGGTCAGACTTGTGTGTCTTGCTCAGTATAATTAGCATGTTTGAAAGGTTTAATAATTGAAAGCAAAACCTAGGCTTGGGGCAAAGTTTTTAGGAGATTAAGGGGAAATTGACTTTGACATTTACTAACTATTAGCCGGCATACTTATGGTCTCTCCCATACTGATTTTTGTATCTTAAGATAAAATCAAATAGAAAGTGTTATACTCAGAAGGATATTTCCTGATACCTGGCACTTTGCGTTAGGACCGCATGGCTCTGAGATTATCTTAAACCTGCATACCGCATCTGATTTCCCAAGGTCTTGTTTGTGTGAAAATCTTTACTGTTTTTAACAGCTTTGACATCAATGCCCTACAACTGTTACTAATGTTGACTGGGTTAAAATATCCAAGTGTGGACAACTGTGGAAAGTTCAGGTAGCTGCAATTAAGTTAGTAAGTCAGCTGGTTTAAGTAGGTTAACGAAGATGATGATATGCTTGCTGATTGAGCACCTTGTTTTTATTTAGGTCAATAGTTTGCATAAACGACAAAGAGTTAGTGTCACTAACTTTATTTTAGTTAATATTATAACTATAAGATGGTAATGCTAAGTGATTCAGTATTTTTGCAAGGTAGAAGATGGCAGACACAAGGTGCTGGTTTGAATATCTGTTTATGTGGTTTCAGAACCACATACACACAACTGTAAAAAATGTTCAATGATTTAGAGACAGTAAAAAGAAAGGTCTGAGGTAAATCAATTCATAGCCCTATGTTTGAGGTCACTGAGTGATGTCGAAGAAGAAGAAGAATGAGAAAAATTCGTATAACATAGACCAAATTTGCAATTTTGCTAGTGACCTTGAACAATGGGGCTATGGGCCGATTTAGCCTATATTTTTCCTTGAAGTACTTTGACCTTAGTTTTCTTTTTAAATATTTTATGTCGAAAGGAAGACTTCAAACTAACTGCTGTTGTGCTTGTTCTAACCAGCATATCATGGCAAACCTCATATCCACCGGTGAAACATACAGTCCTACCCACAATTATATTATATTTTATTTTTTATTTTATTTTAATTAATTAATTTATTATATATATTTATTATTATTTATGTAGTTATGTGTAAGACATAGTTTACATCAAATTAAAATTTTGAAATAGCATCTGTAAAGAAACGCAGTCTGACTCAAGAAACAAATTCAAAACAGAGGTAAACACTATTGCTCAAATGTGTTCAAATTAAGGTTACATTACTATATTTAGTGGCCAATTTCCACTGAATGCAATGGTAAGCATTGTGGCCAATAATTCAACACATATATTTGCTATTGACAAGTCAGTTAATGTTACAGCAAATATTTAAGCTTAGCTGCCAACACCCCAGATTGCTTGTGTGCATGCTTTAGAGAAATAATAACTGTTAATGGGTGTTAATTTGTGTAGAAAATTAAGTTTTTTTTTTTGTAATGCAGTTTCATGTTGGCCATGAGCAAATTAAATAAATTAATGGGAGTGAACAGATGGGCCCATTCTTCTTGTATGTTTATCATGGTTTTCCACAGAGGCTGGCTATTATCTATGGTCCTGAAATAGTGACATGGAGAGGGCTACAGAAGAATAAAGTCTTCATGCTTTTGCCAAACACATAAGGGTTTCCACAGCAATTGGTAGGGTTTAATTTGGAACCACATTGCTAGATGTTTTTTTGGCATACTTACTGCCTGCATCTTTCATTCACTGAAGCCTATTAGGAAGTCCTGAAATAGGTGAGCCAAACAACAGGTTGTTTACGCCGGCCTATTGAGGTATGATCATGCCTGCTGAGGTTAGCAAATCATACTGCGAAAATGAACAATACTGTAAAAAAAAATGCTGGAAATCAAACTGCACAATGAACATTAAGAAAAACAAAACAGAAAAACAATGTAAGAGCCAACGCTGTGTTAGAAGGCATGAGGAATATGCAATAACCCATCCAAGGCAAAACAGAATTTTGCATTGGGCACACAGGCAAGGCTCTCAGCCAATTATATTTGAGGACCAGAGCTGGCCAGCACAATTTCAGCCACCCAGAAAGTGTTGAGAACCATTACTTTATAATGTGGTTCTTTAAAATGCCAACAACTTGGCTACTGACCATAACAGATCAGAGCCAGCCTGCAATAGCCAGTGCAAAGAGCATCACATTAAAGGTAGGTTAACTTGAATGTGGCCTCCAGCTAAACATCCACTACTTACTAAAAGCCAAGGTCATCTACAATAACAGTGATCATAAGATCACCACCTCACAGTATAACGATGTCAGTCAGTGTAGCTGTATTGCGAGTCATTTATTCTTTCAGTGTCAGAAATTGAGTGGCCAAGCCATTTAGAGAGTTATGAAGATATGATGTGAACAATTGCTTACCACACATGCTGTGCCAAGGACCAAAAGAGTAACCTGATCTCTTGAGTCCTCTATGTTGGTGTAAGTGTGTAAATCACGATGCCTGATAATTCAATAAACTACCAGAGGCTTTACCATGAACTCGACACCCTATGGACAAGTCTAAAGGTTACAACAAACCACATGCATCTGATTATATGTTTCTGTCATGCACGCATCCCTTTGTTTCCCACTGAGACCTAAAAATGAGGCAAAGGCATGTCCCAGAGGTTTATGACTCCAATAACACTAAGGATGTCTGAAAAATCACAGGCATCCATCACATTTTATCACTCTGCGTCAAGATTCGAGCACCTTTTATGGGTCATGCTGCACCTAGACAAGAAACGTGCAAATGAAATTGACAAGATGTAGCTTTTCGTGTGTTCCTAACTAAATCTGAACCTAGGAGACTTGAGAGAAAGTGAGAAAAACACTAAACACTCAACTAAATATTGGGTATAAATTATTTTGCTCAAAGGTTACTCAGTCATTTAAGTTGCGAAACAGTCAGCTGAATGTTGTAGCCACAATAATAATCTGAAGTGTTATGGCAGAGATTGCTGGTGACAGTCTTGTGTTTACTCACAGAGTGGCTGCCTCGACTCTCAGACACATTTTTCTCCTTTAGAGGGCAACAGCCTTTGTCTCATGACCCAAAAACACTGAAGTGATGCAGTGACTCACGGTTGAAAGTGACATGCCACAGCAAATTAACCTCCACCCATTAGACGCACTAGCCCGCACTTTTCTTGCCTTGACCTTCCATTTCTTTCTCCTGCCCTTCACACACAAAAACAAGTGTCATACCACTGATCAGCAAAGTAAGACTGATTGTCGTATGGGTCCGTTAAAGGTAATTTAATGTGCCATTTACTTGCTACTACTCCCCTAGGTCATATTTCAGGGAGACCAATGCACCTCCTTTCCAAAACCCCTAGGCTTATACATCACACTGCAGTTTTAATTCACAGAAATGATTTTTGAAAGGACAATTTATTTATGAAAGGCTCTTTAACTCCTGCAGAAACTCTAGATTAACATAAGCAATAATAATCCATCACCTGACGAGCCTGCCAGCTGTAACACTTTTCCTGTTTAAATAGAGAAATTACACACACAGTCATTTTTCATAATTACATTTCCACTTTCCAGTGAGAAGCAATGCACTTTACATATATATATATATATATATATATATATATATATATATATATATATATATATAAGGCATCCTATAGGTTCTTTGAATTCCTTTAAAATGAAAAAATGTTAAGCTGCAAGGTGTTTAAAATAACAAGAAATTGATTGAATTTATGTTTTCTAGTGTAATGTCTTACATCTAAAATAAAAGGGGGGGTCATTGGGGTCACATGGGGGGGGGGGGGGGGTGTCAACATCTCTGTCTATATAAATAAATAAACAAATAAATACATATTTTATTTAAACGCATTTTTGTTTGTTGGTTCTCCGCTGCTGTTTTGTCATATATGGTATTTCCCAGACGCTAAAAATACCACAAATGGTAAAATAAAGTGGACTGACAAGCAGAACCAACAAGCAAAATGCTGTCTGACCACCATCGTCTTGCTATTGCTCTAAAATTTGAGTTCATGATTCTATTTGTAATGATGAATGTGTTCTTACAACTTTATTTTTTTTTTAAAAGCCACTTTTTATAGCAATAGTAGCGTTTGTGAGATGCACAACCAATGAAAAGATGCAAGAACAGTGCTTAATGCCAACTGTCAAACATGGCAGAGGTGGTGTGGTGGTCTGCTTGGGAGTGATCCTCTATCTCTGAAAAAGACTGCATGTCTCGTTACTTTGCTGTTTCCTATTCACAAACTTTTGAGTCGTAGGCTAGTGTGTGTGTTTGTGTGTGTTTCCTGTGCCGTCTCTCCCTCAGACCATGAACCATGAGCCACTCTTATTCTGTTTGGGCTCTTTCATTCCAGACCCATGAATAAACAAAATGATTTTAACGTATTCTATTTTGTTGTCAATCAATCAAATTATGATTAACATGTTACTTTAATTTTAATTGCAGTAATGTTTATTACCTGAGAGAGAAAACTTGACTTTTATCAACAAAGTCCTATGAGCACAGTTATTTTGTTGCATCCTCCCCTTGCTTTATCTCATACGCTAGGTTACTATTAGTATACTACTAAAGGTTATGCTGATGTCTAAATGCTTGATCTATATACAGCTGCATACAGAATATAACCATATAGTAGTCTGATGTGGGTGTAATTTAAAATTGCTATATGGTGTTGTCTTACAGTAAACAGTTTTGAATTCTTGCATTGAAACCTAAAATAAATAAATAAATCACATAGCACTTTTAAAACTTGTGTGGCTCTCATTTCATCAGGGTTTGATCAAGTGTAGTGCCAAAAACAGACGCTAATGCAACGGTATGTTATCAAGGTTTCTGGTTTCCTGTCAAGTAGAGGTTATGCTCAAGAACATGCATGGCTACTAAACAGTTGAAATGACATGCATAGAGGAGATATTTTTTTAAAGAGACAGTGTAGACTTTAAGGTGAGGAGATATTGTTTTTAAAGACAGCGTAGACTACAAGGTGAGTCAAATAGACTAGGCCAGGTGACTAAAAAAGATACAGGGATAGAATACAGGACATAGGAGGAAAAGAAAATGAGAATGTAAGAAAAGGAAGAATGAGATTGAATGTGTGTGTATGTGTGTGTGTGTGTGTGTGTGTGTGTGTGTGTGTGTGTGTGTGTGTGTGTGTTTGTGCATGTGTGTGTATGTGTGTGTGAGAGAGAGAGAGAGATAGCAGGAAGACAGAGGGAGAGAGGTGCAGAAGTGCAGAGTACAGAAAGGAGGATGAAATGGAGGACAGTGATCGATGGCACACTGGCAGCTTCCATTTGTCACTGTGTTATTGGAGGACGGGAGGCAAAATGGGGACTGATGGGATTGAAGAATTACATAACCAGCCCCGGAGGTTCAGGGTCAGTCAGGGTGGACACCCCGAGTCCAGAGAGGAGCTGATAAGCCTGGACAGACGAGGAGATCAGCTCCCTGCGGCAGATGCCCTATCGCTCACTGTCCACTTCCACCTCCCTATGGACCCTGGACAGCGTTGTCAGTGATGCGGATGGCTATTTATGCACTATACATCTGTACAGTACAAGCCCTACATAGACACAGGAGTGTGTTCACAGAATGTGGAAGAGACAACCATTAAACTCAGTAGTGTGCAGGATTCAAAGCTTCATATATCGCACCATTGGGTCTCTTCTCAATCAATTTAACAGAATCTATATAACTAGTTACCTTTTACCCCCCCCCCCCCCCCCCAACATTAGTGCACCTATTGTAATTATTTTACTAAGAGGCATAGATGCCAGTCTCATTGACAGTTCTATGAAGCAATGTCATGAAACAAGATGGTTACTATTTAATGATGCTGACAGTTAATAGCGTTTTGTCTTTTTCAGGCCACCAGTGACTGGTAATGTAAAACAGGTAAGATAAATTCAACGTACTTTCATCAGCTATCTGAGGGTCTGTTTAGATGTCACCATGAAATAGGCCATCATTTGTAGGGCATCCCAAAGGAACCCACGATGCTCTCAAGCCTACTTTAGTCAATCTTTGACTAAATTGGCTGGTCCTTTTTTTTATGACTTGTGAATAAAGAGCAAGGAGCATGTCAATGATGAAACAAATGGTTGTGCAATATATTATACAAACACAGTTTGGGAAACCTACATTTCACAGAGCAGGGCCTGGTGGAAAAATTGCATTATTTTTTTCAAGTGTCTTCTGACGAGTGGTTGTATTAGAGCAAGATTGCAAACCCAAAGTCATAAACAATTTCAAACAATTTCAACACACCACACAGTGTGTCAAAAAACAATGACAGAGAGATCAAAGTGATGAAGGAGTAGAATGCCGATCAGCATTCTACTGAAGTTTAATTGAGCCTAACTCTCTTCCTACTTATTTCTTCTAATCACTGTGTCAAGTGTTTTGAATGTAGTTAATATCCCCCCTCTGAAAAATATACAATCAGACACACATAATTAACCCCCCGCCCCCCCGTCCCCCAAACGTTAGCATTAGCACCAGGCAGGGACGTGAGTGGAGCAATGCAAAGGTGGCAGTGATGGATGGGGAGTGGGAAAATGGGGCAAGCATATGCACTACATGCTGCCATATCTGATGATGTACAAGTTGATCCACAACAATCGGGGCAGTGGTGGTGCAGGTGTTGCAGGTGCCAATCAGCAACTGGAGGGTTACTGGTTTGAGCCTCACTCTGCCTGACCCCATCGAAGTGTCCTTGAGCAAGACACTGAACCCCAAACTGCTCCCAGTGGCAGGCTGGCACCTTGCATAGCAGCCTCTTCCACCGGTGTGTGAAGGGGTGAATGTGTGGCATAAGTTGTAAAGCACTTTGAGTGCTTGTAGGAGTAGAAAAGTGCTATATAAATGCGGTCTATTTACAACAAACAGTTAAACCACATTTTACCTAACGCAACTGACTTTTGAGATACGACATGTCTAACAAGCTTATTTTAGAGCTTAAAAGGGCTGTGCATTATTGCCTATGTCCATGATGTACCAGGTAGGGCAATGTTTTATCATCTATTACACTGTGACTGACACAAGATTTGATTTAGATTTAGTTGAACTGTTTAGCATTCTTATAGCATTCTTATTTTTTGAACATTATGCTGTGTGCTGGCAAAACATGGATGATTAGATATGAAATTGGAAAACATTGGTTTTACTGGATAAAATAATTGTAGTGCGGGCAGAGACAGACATATGATATGAAAGACTATATAGTGTCAGTGTCACAGAGATCATTTGACCAGACTGTAAGTATGTAATGTAAGTATGATGGAGTTTAGATGGAGGTGTCAGAGGGTTCAAATTCATATAAGATGAGGGATTTCGGGGAACTATATAAAAGTCCAATGAAAAGTTGCAGAGGGTTATGAGGGAACAGATTTGAATGTGATTTCTAGCCAAACTGCCCTGAGCCGCCGACTTAATTAAGATATCCAGCAATAATTTTGTTAAGTTATTCCTGCAATCTCTCTTGTGGCACAGTTGCCAGTTTCATTTAAGCTTACAGCGCAAAGTCCTAATTGTCCCAATTTTGAGAAATGCCCCCCCCCCCCCAAAAAAAAAAACTAAATAAATAAATAAAAACTAAATGAAGGACAACTTTGACAGCCACATATCCCTTGTGAAAATGGAACTTGCCTCTGGCTGATCATGTCACTGTCTGCTCAGTGGAAAACCTGAGAGTCCTCCTGCAGGGCTACAAAATGTCTTTGGCTTTGCTCACAAAGGCCACCTGGTTACACTGACACTGTTTTCAAAAGACACAAAATATAGAAACATTCTAGATACTAGATATTACTTAAAAAATCACTTTAGAGGTCTGAGAGGGGCTTGTCTGAAAACATGCAAAAGCAGACAGTAGAAGCAAAATAAAATAAAAAGAAATGTACACAGACAAACAAACAAAATGAAGAAGTGTATCAGTGCATGCATGATATGCCTTGGTACCAATTCTAGCGTACAGCAAGGTTAAACCTGCTTCTTAAATGTGTCTAAAGATGAGTATTAATCAGAGGTCAGCTCTGATCATATCTCATCCTAGCCATTAATCAAGGAGCCAACAGTGACCTATAAAAAGAGCAGCTACCTTATTTCCCATGTGCTTTGTGGGTTTTGTTTGTACTGGGTGGAAGCCAAGCAAAGTAGTCATAAAATGCCACATTCATAAAATTCTAAATCATGGTGCAGTGATGTCAGCTCATTCATGAGGACAATATGGCAGTGATCGCTGAAACACCATCTCAGCAATGCTGTGTTCCTGCCAACAGCGTCCCTGGAGAGCCAATGAAAATTGACCTGCTAAGGAGGTGATACATATTTAAGACCCATGCTTACTATAGACCTGCTGGAGTGCCAATGCGATACAAACCAAAACTGAGTACTACAAAGGTACAACATACTGCTGTTTTAATAGGGACAGCACTTCAAGGGCATCTGTCTGCATGTCACTTCTCTTGGTTTAACCATCGCTGAATGATATTGTTTTTTTGATTCTGACAGTCGTCTGCCACCTTGCATTCCAACATAGTCTCAAAAGTAAGATTTTTGTGTTATTAACAAATAATATGTGTTTTTTGTGGTTGAAGTGAACTAAAACAAGCAAAGATATCTAGTAAAATAATAATTACTCTTAGACATCATGTCAGTAAATAATATTAGGCAATATACGCTAATAGCTAGTTACAACATGCATCTGTGTTTTCTATAAATCAATCACATTTCACAATTGCTGACTTGAGATAAATAGATAGATAGATAGATAGATAGATAGATAGATAGATAGATAGATAGATAGATAGATAGATAGATAGATAGATAGATAGATAGATAGATACTTTATGTAACCATACTGTATACCCAATGTATAATGTATACCCAATGTAGCCAAAGGCACAGAAAAAGTTGGGGGGCTGAGTACAGGCTTAGGGTGGACAGTTATATATAATAAAACACGTTCTCTTGTTCACAGTGCAGGGTGCATTTATGATTCTCTTACAATGCATGCTGATGATAACACAGTGCGGTAGTGGCACATTAAACTGAAACAGTAAAAATTCCCCTGATAGCCACCATTAATGGGCAAGCGCAGCAATGCAGCTGCAATCTACCCTTAATGTAATATTAAATTTAGCGTTGCATTTTATGAAAAATGTCATAATACATATGGACAAGAACAGAGTTTATTGGTAAGATAAACCGCTTGAGATGGATCATCTTATTTTTAAGGAGGTCCTTGAAAAGTCTCCCCTTGAGTTTGTGTAAAGCTGTAAGGGACTGGATGCACTCACAACAAGGACGAGGATGTTGATTACAATTCAGGCTCAACTGCATTAAAGCAGTGGGAGTTGTCTTTTAAGGCTGAAAAAGAAACTATTTTGTAGATAAAGATGAAAAAGAAATCACCCTCTTTAGAATTTTTTTTTTTTTAGCTTTCAGGTAGGAAACATGATGGAAGGAACGGCTTTCCGATTGTCCTATTCTTGACATCAAGTATATCTACTGATCTCCCCTAAAATAAATCACTGCTATCACGGCTGACAAATGCCCAAAACAATACTATTATGACTTTAAATACATATGTAGAGCCAGTGAAAACTGCAGCTTTGACAGTTTATCTCCTGCCATCTGAAATCTCAAGTCATAGTCCAGCGAGACAGAACCATGTCCCAGTGCAGCCAAGGCAATCCCGATAAAGGAGAATTCATTACCCTGTGGGTAGGACACAAGGAGCAACAGCGTACCTTCACAGGCGCTTCAGGCACATCGACAGGCCTGGCACGCATTTTATCTACTGATGCCACACACACACAGACACGCACGCGTCTGTGCGTCTGTTTAACAAAAAAAGCAATATGGCAATATGAAGCTTGGCTGACGCCTCCCAAATAGCTCTTGATTCAATCTGACCACATGCTGTGCTTGCTGACAAAGGGATATGCTGAAAAGAATAGGTTTCACGGGCACAAAAACAACAAAAAAGACTTCTAGTGCACGAAAAGCCGTTTTTATAAGCAAAGGTAGACGGAGTCCACATGCTGTTGCAGATCGCATTGTTTTCAAGAATCTGCAGAAAACAACAAATAAGTATTCTTCACATACTTTTTTTTTTCTCAAACTAAGAATTAAAGAAGCAGATGAAAAAAACAGCTCTCTATTGATAATAGATAATGTTACTTTGTTTAATGCAGGCCTGCTAAATTCTGCTTAATGTTGTTGTTTGGGCTTTGCTTTGCTTTTTTGCTTTGCTGAATATTTCTATGCTCATAGAGATTATCTTATTAGCACCATGCAGATTTGTTTTCAATCATTAATGTAGTGTAAATGGACAAGCTGAGCCTACTGTTTTACATAGATAGATAGATAGATATGGCATGCTCCTGAATCTCATACTAGCTTTATTTTCTGTCCAAATGAATATGATATAAACTGCTCTTTGCACCTAAACAAATATAACAAGACTACTGCACAGATTGGACTGAATTTCTAAGAAATCTGATGGCAAACTTGCATGTGAACTGCAGTAACCCGACCAATTTCCATCATTCAAAAAGCGGGCCTGTCTATATTTCTTTGGAGATGGGTGCCTATACACATTCACGGCAGTGGTTTGATGTGTCTCTCTATGGGTCCAGCAGCTCACTGAAGCCTATGACCTACCTGCTCTTACATGGCTTCCTTTTAATCTCACAGCCAGAACCACTAATAGCCTCCCACTCAAAAGTCAGGGAGGAGAGACCTTGGTGAAGATGGCTAAGAGTTTCTCAACAAGGGGACTTCACATGTCAAGGCAGACAAGTAGGACAACAGTACAACTGATCTGTTTCCCTTTCTACTCAGGCACTAAACACTTCACTCTGATAACAAGATAAAAAACCCAACAGTCAGCTCGACTGCAGTGAAAAGACGGGAGATAGGACCTATACGCTATGCCATGTGGATGTTAAGACAAGCACACTTCAACCTTTACTTAAAGGGGGATGTATACACACAAAAGAATTTATGCATGCACAAACACACACACACACACACACACACACACACACACACACACACACCATCTCTGGAGATTGATGAGAATACATGTAGGCGCTATTTCTATGTTTAGCTACTTCACTACCCACGAACTGATTGGCTGTTTTATGTTCATCTTTTGTCTGCATTCATCTTTGTGTTTGTTTTAAGCGCTTTGTTTTAAGTGACATTTGTGTCAAAAAATGCGTTGTATAATTGTTAGACAATTTGTTGTCAAAGAACCAATAAACATAAACATATCTCTCATTATGGAGGAACTGGTCCTCTTTTGCAACTATAACAGATTCCACTCATCAGGGAAGGCTTTCCTCCAAATTTTAGAGCAGTGGCTCAACCTTTTTTAAACAAACACCCCCTTAGGTCCTAAACGACACCCCTTACTGCCCCCTAACCACACACACACACACACACCACCACCACCACCACCACCACCCCACACACAAACAACACTCAATACTAATGGTATGAGTAAATACCATGTGCAGTAGGGTGATCAGTGAGCAAACCATTAGATTACAACGAATCACAGACTTCAGTGTATTGTCAACTGACACTTGTAAAAATTTTTAGATTGCAAACGTTTTTGAGTATACCTGCATTAACAGCAGTCTACCTAAACTGTTCTTAATCATACAATTTATGGGTATAAATGATGCTTCTGTAGCACATGTTGCCTTAATCAAGTGTGTAGTCTATGTGGTGTGAGTGGCAGCACTGATTGATAAATAGGCCTACACACAAAATACAAAATTCAGATGCTTGAAGAAGTGCTTGCAGAGTTTTAAAATTTGTGATAACAAATTGACATCCATGACCCCTATTTGTGGCCACCCTTTCAGCTGGCTCTTTCCTAGTGCCCCCAGCACTATCCGAACACCCCCGTTGAGAAACGCTGATTTAGAGGGTCTGGGGGAGTTTCGGCCCACGTCTAGAAAAGCAACGGTAAGACACTGATACTGGATCAGAAGACCTGGCTTGCAATGTCTGTTACTGTTCATCCCAAAGGAGTTTGAGGGTTAGGAATATCCTGTTCTCTATACCCAAATCACTTAAACATGTCTTTCTGGACCTTGTGCACTGAGTACAGTGGAGTGCTGGTGCAGCGGTATTGATGTACTGATTCATTTATTTCCCAAAGGCAAGGGTTGGGCTTGGATCAGGGAAGGGGAAATATCAGCACTTCAGGACAATTCTGTGCTTACTTTTGGGAACTGTTCAAGTTCAAGGAACCTCGTTCATTTTTTGTTAATGCATGACTGTAATCCAGTGCGAAAAGATCCTTGAAGATATTGCTTGGCAAGATTGGTGAAGCATAAACTTCACCAGCCCAAAGAGAGCAAACTTACATGAGGGATAAAAGTCCCCAAAGTGTCCATCTACATGGAATGAATTGGCGAGGTGGAGGCAAAACCCCCTATGATATGACCTGGAATGGACGTGTGGATGTGCCTCCGCCAATCATAGAGCATTATTTTTTTTCTCTGGGGGATAAATGCATTCATTGTATGCCATATTTGTATCCCATTAATCCACCATTTTCACAATGTAGTTGTAATGGTATGGGTTCCTTTTTAAAAAAAAAAAAGAAGAAAGGAAAATATGTAACAGAATGCCTGTCAGACAGACTAATTCAATTCCATTTTAATTACATAAGCCTTTAATTCTGTCTAGCAATCAGAGGAGATCCTGGGCCACTGCCTTGAAGGAAATGTAATTCTACAAAGCTTCCAAAGCAGGATAATAGCTAATGCATTTCTCAGTTCATTTACTATTTATTAATTTCTGATTATGAATATAACTCATAGTCTCTCTGTCTAATACAGTAGCTGTAGTATGAATAAAGACTTCATCCCAGACATTTTGCTATATAATGGATTAAATATATAATTTACCTCTTTCAACATCAGAGGATGATGTCCATGGTGATGATTATGAAAAATCTATACATATTGTATAAAAACTTTTCTGGTCTGCTGATTTTTATGATGTGTCCATATATGGGATTACTTGTGTGCATATACTGCACAAGTTTGTCTGCGCATTCATTTTTGTGTCTTATGCAGATTTTTGCTCCCTTTATGCAGATGTCTGCATTAACAGCACCTGTTTGTGTGTGTGTGTGTGTGTGTGTGTATGCAGCTTGTGTGAGTACTTCTGTCTGCAGACATTGCAGACATTGGCATACCTGGTGAATAAAGCTTTGAGCAGCCTGGGGACTGAGCAGCAAGATGGCCCGTCGCAGGGTGTCCCTGTAGCGGTTCAGCTCCTCCATACGCATGGTGCTGAAGAGAGTGGAGAATACCTTACTAACATTACGGTCCACCATCTGCAAGGACACATCCAGACCTAGCCGAGATGCCTGGTCCAGAAATGTCTGCAGTCCACGGATGTCTGCAGAGAAAATAAGAAAGAGAGAGAGAGACAGAGAGAAATATATTCAGAAGTTTGCTGAGAATACTTGGAGAGAGTTGTATATCTTCGTTATTAATTTATCAATATAAAAATAAAACATTCATACTTTCATATTTCACACTCTCTATTCCATCCCATTTTTCATGACGAAATATAAAACAATATTTCCAAATGACTCTCTAGCAGTATATATTTGACAGGGGTACATTTAGTTAGTCTGTTGTTTAATTTCCATGACAACAAGGGGCTAGAAGAGATCTCTTTGAGCTGAGACAATGTGAGAGCACAATGGCAGATAGATTTGGGCAGTAAGAAGAGTTTATTTAAACTGCCAGAGTGCTGTTCTTCACACGTTGTGTCTTGCTCATCAAAAGTGCTGTCAGTAATAATGCACTTAGACTTGCGAAGAGGAGAGCAGAGACATTTTTACGACAAATAACGTACAACTGAAAGGGCTCTGGAGAAAACAACCCTAGCACTGGTACTGAGAAAAAAAGCCCTAGCTTCACATTGCGGTGCCAAGCAGAAGGCAGGTGTACTTTACCAATACGTATTGTACGCAACCAAAATAGTCAACATTTTTCTATCTAGCCCACACAATGTGCTCAGGTGCACTGCACTGGTATAACTGCAAATGATTATGACATTAAACAAGAAAACCTGGTCTAAAGTTTGAGACCCCATTATAGTGACCCCATTAGCCACATTTAAACCACTGATGTTTTTTTTTTTTTTTATCATCCTTATTTGGTAGCCCTTTCTATGAACCCAGTATTCTTAAAGCATTACAAATGCATTCATAAAGGGTTATAATACATTCACAATGCTTTATAACTAATGACATTAGTATTCATAACTGTTTATACATTCTCATGACTGTACTCATAGGGCATTATAAAGTTTTTACCTTTACCTTTACAGCTTCAATTTGTTAATTGTCCTTTTATATGTCCAATTCCTCATGCCAAATAATGAACAGTTACAAGCGCTCAATGCAAGTTGTAAAGGCTTATATGATAACTTTATAATGCCCTATGAGTACAGTCATGAGAATGTAATGCCAATAACATTGTAATGTAGTATGAATAGAGTCACTGGAATGTACAAACAGTTCTGAACACTAATGTCACTAGTTATAAGGATTTAAGAATGCATTACAATCCTTTATGAATGTGTTCATAATGCTTTATGAATACTGGGTTCATAGAAAGTCTTACCCATTATTTTCTTGTCATGTCTTCAACATCAAAATGTTCAAGACAGTGCTGTCAAAGTAAAGGCAGTACTGTGAAAGCACAGTAAATCTAAATGCTTTGTGCTGTTGCCTACAAACTCTATAGACTAGGTGGATGTAGAATAGTATACTTGTGTGATGCACTCCTTACATTTTTCTAAAAGTTGTGGGTGTATATTTAAGACATTTACATTTACATTTACGAATTTAGCAGACGCTTTTATCCAAAGTGACTTACAAAAGAGGAAGAGGAAAAGAAAATGCTGTCGATCATTTCTGACTGTTGCTTAAATCTGCACTCATAAACACAGATTCCTCCAATGTCATTATCTGATTTGCCATCTGCTGAAGGATTCATTTGGCAGGAAGGTGTTATTATTAACTACATAAGTTTTGCTGTGACATTGACAGTTCACAATAAATGCAGTGTTTCTTTTTCACTGCAACTAAGTCTAAAAATATATACATCTTGTTACATTTATTACTCCTTTTTGCTCCTTGACAAAAAAAAAACCAGGTGCATAGAAAGCAGTAAATACACAGGAGGACTTTTACTGTCTGAAGCTGGACTCATTTCCTGTATGGTCCACGTTTCCCAGTGGTAGCACCTGGGGTAAGAGCAGCACTGTAAGTCTTGACTGCCAGAGCTGCTGCAACATTCTCTTGGCCTTCTGCCCAGCCTGGCATGCATGATCGTCTGTGGTCACCTTGAAGGCTGGGTGGGTGTGGAACAACATCTTATAGGGGACAGTGACAGCCAACTTAGTGAAAAGGTTGATTTCAGGCAGCCTCTGGGTAACACACCATGTCACATTGCAGCATGTAACTTCTCACAGATGCGTGATGTGTTATTAGCCAGTTTGATTTGTCATGCACTCCCAGACCAATTGCTGTTTGGTAGTGTGAGGCTCAAGTGCTCTTTCTGTTAAGCCCTTCTGGTCTCACAGCAATACTTACATTACAGTTATTATTTTTTTGCCACTGAGCTGATCTTGTAGACTGTACTTTTTTTGTGAAATCGCAGTGTCCTTCATGCATGTCCTTCAGATCACAGTGTCACTACACACTATTGGAACCCTCGTTGTCTCTGACACACTAATTGTCCTATTCTGTCAGCTCTCCCTTGACCACTGCAAGACACTTGTCATGGAATGATGAAGAAGTTAAGAGCTTTGCAACCGTATTGAGAAAAGATGTGGTCAAAATATTACAAGTATTAAGTAAGACACACGAGACAGCTGGTTAAACTGAGTCTGTAAGACAAAGTAATGTCATATTCATGATGAAGGCTAAACAGCAAACAGGTAAATCTCACTGTAGCCAAACGTGACAACAACAGCTTGAAATGTGCACTCTGTGCAAACCGAGGTGAAAGGAACTTGTGTCAATCATCATCAATGGTTAATCATGTGTGAGTGATTTATTGCCACTCATAATTAGCATTTTATGTGATTAGTCTTCTACATGTGCCATCACCCTAGCAACATCCTCAGCCTGACACTCTGGAACATGTAAACCCATTGTCACCCTGATTGGGTTTTCAGGCAGGTAGGGCTTGAACAAAGGAGAAACCGTTACAGAGAAAGGGTGAGAGATAGAGAGAGAGAGAGAGAGTGCCTCTGCCTCTAAAGTTTTTCCAACTTTGCAAAACTGCCAACTGAACAGCCATAATCTTTTCTGTTCGCCTGTGATGATGGCCATTTTACATAAGTACAGCTGGGATGCTTGAGAAAAAAAAGCTGTACCATTAAGGGACACACTTACATTACCCTCCAAAAAAAAAATATAGTGGCGTTTACTCGAGAGCACTCGACTGTGTGCTTGTGCATTTTTGCAGGCTTATAATCGACAGCAGCATTGGTCACACAGCTGTTCTGAGAGCCTGGTGCTCCTGCCGGGGCTCTACATTGGGGAGCACTGGCTCCAGCTTGGTGCCTCTTTGGCAGCTGGGGCGGCCCTGGAGAGAGGCAAGAGCCTCCACAACGGGGGCCCCGGTGGAGCTCACTAAGAGCCTAATCAAAGAGGGAACGCACAGAGCCATCTCTCTTATATGTCCCTCCCTCCTAGCCTCTCTTTCTTTCTCTCTCTTTTCTTGCTCTTTACTCGACTCTGTCTCTACATCCTCTTTTCTCTTGATTTTCCTCTTCTGTCCCTCTCTCTCTCTCTCTCTCTCTCTCTTTCTTTTTAGATAACTCCCCCTCTTGGCCTTTCTGCCCCTGAATCTCCTTCCTTTTTTTCTCTCTCCACTCCTCTCTGCTCTCCGTCAGTCTTTTTCAGTCCGAGTCAGGCACAGCAGAGTGTGAAGAGAGGTGAAGCGCTCCATTTGAGCATGGTCACCCTGAGCGCAAGACGACATGTGTGTCTACATGTGTCTTCCTCCATAAGGGACAGGGAGATGGAGAAGAGAGAGGGAAGGAAGGAGGGAGAGAGAGAGAGAGAGGGAGGGAGGGAGAGAAGTGAAAGGGAAGGAGGAAGTAGGAATGGCTAGAAAGAGGGAGAGGGAAAAGAAAAAAAACCCTGAAGAATATATGAGTCGCACTAACCTATACCTCCTATGGCGGCTGAACATAACAGTCTTGCTGACACGCATAAACCTACAGAATTACAGTATTTCACACAACAGAAACTGATGGAAGCAATGGATTGTAATTATAATCCAATCATGTGTTTTCTCCCTCTCTTTCTCTCTCTCTCTCACAGACACACACACACACACACACACTAATCTGATCTACACTAATGACAGGAATACGAAGTAAATAGGTAAATCAAAACAAACCTCCACCATTATATTATACTGTTATTATACTACACATGTATAACTACATGCAAAAAATGTTTACTTCCTTCCTTTTAAAATGCTGTTCATCTGCAACACCTAAGTTAGTTCCTTTACGTAGGCAGCACTGAAAGAATGCACATAGTGAAGAGATATTTATGTTCTTGTTGTTTTTTATATGTACTGGGATGTCAAGAAATCCCATCATCAGTGCCCATTATATTTTTTACTCAGTGGTTCGGTAAAGCAAAAAGATAATAACATTAATGACATCTCAGCATGTCCTTAAAAAAAAAAAAAAAATCTGTGAAGTCCTATATTGAAGTGCTTTTCCAACCATCACACTGACAGCTAATTTTGTTCTCATCATCTGCTAGGGAATGCTTTTAATTTTAATTTCAATTTCTCTTTCAGTCGAGTACTGAGAGAGATGTTTTATTGTTTTCAGTTGCATTTGCTTTTTTGCTCAGCTGTCGGGCAGCATATTGCAGTATTTTTTTCAGAGTTAAATAATTGATTGGGTGCTTCTGAAGAAAGAGACAAAGGTGTTGAGAAAATGCACTGTCTACTGAATGATAACTAAGCAAAGTAAGGTGCCCACACTTAACAGTTTTAGAATAGAGATACATTCCAATACATCTCGATTTGTTTGTGTGTGTGTGTGTGTGTGTTATGCAAGAACAGATAAAATCAAGTTCAGGTGATACTTATAGTACTTATGAATACAATCATGTTAGAGATTTTATTGACATGACTATTCATAGGAATGTGAGTGAGGTAGGTCTGTTACATAACAGTAGAATGACACTTGGATGCTGTCTGAGCCACCTGGATGAGGGTGCCTGTTTTGAGATCTAAAGCATCTGAGGACTCATCAAAATTTTCTCACCAAATTTGGTGTCTGAATGCTTTTCGTAAAATACCCCTGAGGTTTTGAACAAAGCCCTACAACACTTCAAAATCGGATGATAATGCAAAGGCTCTTTCTGAGAAAATGCACCTTAAGAATGCCTAACTGATATGCAACACAAGTTATATTCACTTATACTCCATCACATAATGAAAATCAAAAACGTTTCGCAGACAGACAACACATGTATCAAACTCTTCCCTGATCAATGCTTATTCACACATTACAGATCTCATCATTTCAAGGATAGGTGCATGTTAACTATTCACCCAAAGGACACTCAAAGGAAAAATTCAGTCAGTCAGTACATATTCCTGTTCTTTGAGGCTGCCGGTGCTGTTGATAGGTATAAGAACGACAGCATTTGGTACAACGTAGACCAAATTTGCAAACTGCCAGCTAACGCTAAGAGGTGGGGCCATAAGACTGAAACGTCCTTGCCCTCTGTTGTTCTCATATCAGCACTCAGCAATGTAAAACAACAGGGCTAAAGGGTGATTCACTCCAGATAATCCCTTTAGGATCATTCAAAACAACAGAGAGAACATAATGTGCTTTGTCCCTTGACAAAAGTGAACCTCATGCAGCTACATTCACAAGAGGCCACAGGCAGCTGCAGCGTACAACACACATGATACATAAACAGACCACTCAAGAGTCTGCATCAGTGGAGAACAAAGAGCAATTACCAGAAAAGACCTAAAGTCTCCCCAAAACAGTTAAGCTCTTTGATGAGGCTGAGCGCATAGAGAACTAGTTGCACTATGCTAAGCCCACTCTAGTGTGAATTGAAATATTTGACATGTTGATGGTACATTTTTACTTATTAAAATAAGCCATTATTGGATTACCAGTGTAAGGAGTTAATTCTGTCTTTAACTAAGTACATCCTGCAATTGTGTTCAGTTTTGTATTTTTTAAATGCCATTTCAGCACAAAATGGCTGTTTCTGATGCATGCTTAGTATGTTAATTGTGCTGTGGCCATGGAAACCTTTGAGTAAATTCTCTTGCTGTGAACAATCACCTTGTCAGGGAGTCTTTTCCATCATTTACCCTGCTTAATAAAATGTCAGAGGTGTGTATACTGTTTCCCATATAGACACAGTGAATGTAGGTTGAAGGGTGACTTTCATTAACAAACCATTCTTAGCTATGGACAATCTATTTATACTATACAAAATCACGTAAGCAAACACATGGACTCTTTCATAAACATTAGTATGCTTTGGAATTATTGAAAGTTATTAAAAAGTATTGCACCAGTTAAAGTAAAAAACAACACCATTGATTTTTCATCATATTTAGCTGATGACGCAAGGATGAAAACCGATAACTGTAGAAATGAATCATTTCTCTGGTGTAATTCATCACTAATTAGGCCATCAGGACATACAAAGTATCTGTGCAATAATAAACGCATTTACCTTCATTATGAGTTTTAGAGCACTATGCTCAATCTGTTCAAAGGTATTGGATAAACATAGAAAACACTATGGTGTCTCTTCCACTCTGGGGCAAAGGCATGTGACATCTGTACTTATCATACTATAGGGAACAATAAGACCAGGGGCCTGTGGTGGCCCTGACCAGGTGTTCCCCCCTCCACCCATCCTGGTCATGGGAGGGGCCCATGACTAGACACCCAGATGGCTAACAGCTTGAGCACCATTCATAAATAAATAAAATATTGCCTGATGTCTGCATGAATTCTTCAAAAAGGCATAATAAAAAGGTTGGCAAGTTAAGTTTGCTGAGGCCAATTGCGCACTAAGTTTCACAGATGATCATTGTTTTTTAAAGTGATGACCTCAAATGCCTCATTTAGTCCAAAGTTAAAAGTTGTTTGGTAACTGTGGGAGTAAGTAAACCATAAAATACACAAGTTTATTGCAAGATCTTATGGTGATATTCTGGAGTACTTCCAACTATAGCCCTGTTGTTCAACTCACCTTATGCTGTAGGAAGAAGAATTAGAGAATTAGGTATAACATAGACCAAATAGTGTCAGCTAACGGCAACTGAAATAAATTCACTTTTCACTTTCTTTTCTTACAGCCTCACTCAGTCAGTGTAAGCGATCAGTTCGCTAAGAGCTATGATTTTGAACAACAGGCCTATGGTTGGAAGTACTCTTGAATATCGCTTTTACTGTAAGATCTTTAGGAACATATGTCAAGTTTCAATGTAGCCAAAAGCAAGAGAAGTGTCTCAAAAACACCTGTAGCAGCCGACTCGAGGCAAAATCGTTGACCAGCATTGTTTTACCATGAGGTCTTTTCCTGGAAAATGCAACTCCAGCGGAGTGTCTCCATAATGTTTCTGAGAGCTTGAAAGCTGAACTGATAAGCACCTCAGACTTCCCCATTGATGCCTATTAACTGATGAGTACACAGTCCTATAAAAGTCAGAAACATTGCCTCTCCTTGATGGATTTACATGAACAAACACAACAACATAAAGGCAACAATGGCCTTTTTCAGTGATTAGCAATAGCTGTGTTTTGGCTGGTGCACTCATTGTACCTCCACTTCTGTTTAGTGAAACCGTTTAGTTGAATGAATCCACCAGGTGGTGAGTGCTATAAATAAGATTAAATGCATGCTATCCTGGGAAGACTTTTCTCTTCCAGGATCATACTTTTTGTGGCGCAGTGCCCTGGAGGATCCCACCCATGTGTGTGTTGTGTTCACAGCCACTACTGTGCTTTCATTCAATTATCACGGTGCCTCCCTCAGACAGGAGAGAGAATTGGGATTCTCTCAAGGACACAGAGAAATATATGCATGAGAGTGGATGTCACATGCGATGACAGACATTATTTTTCTGTCACTATTTAATTGCATTTTACCAAGGGCTGTCAAAGTTAAGGTATTAATAGTGCATTAATGCAGTCTCACTTTGTCGCGATTAAAAATGCAGGGTATTTAAACAACCGTGAACTAGGTTCATCTTGATAAGGAACAATGCAGGTTTTTGCAGGTGACTAGCAGAGAAAATATTATATATTTATTATAATTGACATGAACATGCAAACATATATTCAAGAAATTAAACTGGTGTGCTGAAGATAAAGTCTGCTGCTATGTTGTACATAGGTCTGATCTTCAGATCTAGCATTTTCCATAAAAATGTATTTGAGTACAATGTTGATGTTTAAAGTGTTTTTTCCTCGATTGGTCACAATTAACTACAAAATTTTATGAGATTAATCACAATTAAAAATTGTAATCGTTTGACAGCACTAATTTTTCCTTATTTTATTTATATTTTGGGCAGCCAAGATATTCATTAAAATGTTGGTTGTCATGGGCTGTATTCCAAAATAAATAAATAAATATAATCAAATGTCCCAGTAGAATGTAGTGTGGAGGAGTGAGAGCCATTGGGAGGAAAATCATTAATTTTTAGTAGAATAAGCTGAGAGAGAGAAAAAAAAAAAAGATTTACCTGTGCCATTGCTAAAATTTCACATACAGCACAGGCAAAGCCACATTTGTGTTTAGTGGGTGCATCTAATTAAAATGTAGTCCACAGACACCTCATCTCCTTGAAGTCTTCCTTCACCCTCATCTCGGCATCTCTCTCTAAGCGGCATGTCCAAAATAATGCCATTTAGCACCTGCTTATGGGGATGAAGAATGAAGGTGAAACCACTAATAGAATGCTGATGTTTGTCACTCTTAGTCCAATGCAGCATACTTCAAGAAGCCTGGCTCTTGCAGGTCAGATAACGTGACCTGACCTGTGGGCCAGGCTCCTCAAAGTATGTCCACTGCCAGGTTTAATTAAATACAGGCGGTACTTCAAAATCATTCAACATTCAGCACATTTCCAACAAACTGAGTGAATGGAATATTTTTCCATCTGGGCGATATTTTTTTTCTCTTTTTTTGCAGTGGGGAGACAAGGGGCTGTGGGCCACCAAAGGGCTGTGTTAGTTAGCGATGGAATAATTATCTCATGTTCAATGGCCTGGGGGGCCTGTGTAGACTGACTGCTTGGTGTAGACTGATTGGTTCTCATTTGGCAACCCTCCAGGTTTCTGCACATGCTCGCTTTGTGATCCGTTTAGCAATTTTTGACATCAACAGCTCTGAGCCATTTACAATGCTGATCGTTTGCGAAAAATTTAACTCTTTTCTTGATTGAATTTCTCTCAGTCTCATGACTTTTTTTATGCTTCTTCTCTACTTCAGCCAACCACACCAACCCCCACCCTGACATCCGCTGCTCCTGTCTGTATCTCTCTCAAACGCTTGGAGACCAATTAAGGGCAGGTCATCATCTTCCTGTTCATATGCAGAAAATTATAACACAAGCCCCATAATTATGGGTCCAAGATGACTTGTGCCAGGCTTCAGGGCTAACTAGGCCTGATGGGAGGGCTGAAGACTCCCTTTGCGATCACATGGATCACTGCAGAAGAGTAGCTGGCTGCCAGAGGAAGCAAATTCCGCAAATCTGTGGAATTCATGGCAAACGGATCTACATGTCAATGCAAATCAACAGAAGAGTTCACTCTGAGTGTAAGGTCTAATACTCTATTCCTGTCTAACAACATTGCGTTTTTTATTTTATCTTGAAGTATGCCAAGCATCACCACACTGGCCTCTTACAGATGACTCACTTTCACAGATACTTTGATGAACATGATTTTGCTTCTGCTTCCTAAGATAATAATTCCTCAACATTGCCAACTTCAGTAGATGGCAAATATGACAAGCATGTTTAAAAGTCCCCAAGCTCTGTGTTGGTGACTGTGTACAGCTTCATAGTCCGTTTCGTTTATGTGAAAAGCCCTTGTCTTCATGACCACAACAGCATGCTCCACTATGCAGGCATTTTGAGAAATTTTAGCAGTAAAGAAAATATAAATGTATAAATGATGTATTAAAACATCCATACATTAGCCATCAGCCTTCAACATGATGCTTTGCCCTGGCCTAAAGCCACTACATTCCAAGAAACATGGAGTTTCAAGTCAAACCTTAATTATTCTTTACCAGCATGTTTTAATTGTCAACTCTACTGCAGGCCAACAAGGTAAGATAACTTGTACAGTTAATTTGAAATGCTTAATGAAATGGGTAAAAAAAAAATCTAGTTGATAAACCTTGTATGCACAAAAGTTCATGGTTGCACACACAAAACCTCATAGTTAAGTGTCTGTCTGTGATAGGGTGATCAGACATCCCTGATTTCCAGAGACAGCCCCTGGTTTTGGTGGTCTGTCCCCAGTAAAATACCTTAATTTTTGAAGCTAAAACATCACTTATACAGAGGTCTGGTCACCTTAGTCTGTGATGAACTCAGTCCACACAAACTCACTAAATACTATTATATATACAATACTAAAATACTAAGATACTACAATACATACACTAAAGATCCAGGCACACCACACCTCTCTTTGATTTGAGTCTTTGTGTTGAGGGGCAGAGGGAACCAAGAACCTCATAAGAAATGTGACACCTTGCCAAAGAGATAAGTTTACCATGTTTCAGTAGCCGACCACCCTAGACTAAAAACATTCAAACGTCCATCTGGAGTTGGCCAATTGGGCTTCCTGTCTTTTCACATTGGATTAAGACTGGTTTTTCTCAACCATATTCCACCTGCTCCAGTGTCTGGTCTGGTGAACACCAGATGTTGATCCCTTGTGCTTTTTATTTTTATGGCAACTGATGGCAAAGAATGAAAAGGCATGTTTGATCCACTCTGAATTGTAAAATGGCATACCAACTGAGATTCACAGGAGGGGAAAAATATATGGCTACTGATTTATTCTTGGTTGAAAAATGAATGGTTCAATATCTGAAGTTTAAACTAGACCTGAGCTGGTCTGTCAGTGAATAATGGCTGTATTTGGCTTCTGCCAGCTCTGTGTTGACACAGAGTGAGAGGAGAGTCAAGTTATGGGAGTGATAGTGGGGGTGATGATGGGACCATGGAGGCTGGTCAGACATATTAGTGTGGATACAAAGACTGAGAGGTACTTGAAAGCTTGAAACTTGAAAGAAACTTAAAAGAAAGTTTGCCACTTGAACACCATCTATCTGTGCACTATGTTACTAATGTCTACAGTATGTACATGCAATTGCATAGTGCACAATAGCATGTTAGGTATGTGCAATTTGAGTTTGTTAACAGACAAAGAAAAACATATAATGGACATAGATCAAAGTGGATCTATGTAAATTCAAAACTTGGTTAATTCAAAAGTTAAAGCAAATGCTCTGCATCATCACAGCATTATCTTCTACATTTTCATCATATTTTTCAGCAGTCCACCATTTTAAGGTTTACTTTGGCCTAAAAGTGTGGGCTTGGATTTCCTACCTGAGGTTACACATGCCCTTGACTGGTTATACAACTGAGGAGGAGCGGATAATGTCATGTTCATCACATCAACTCTGGTAACAAAAGGGGGTTTCAAGACCACAAAGCTTGTTGAGAAAATGTGATCCAGAGAAGTGACATTCCCAAGTTCAAGGTGGTGAGTTAACTTGAAAAACAAAACAAAACAAAATGAAAGATTCTTTGCCATCCCCCACCGTGTCACACCCTACCAGCCAACCACCCTTAGGCCTCCACCCCCCTCTCTTTCACACACACACACACACACACACACACACACACACACACATACACACACACTCTCCTCTCCCAGTCAAAGCTGGGCAGACTCCTGCAGCGATTCAGCATGAAATCATTGAAAGGACTTTTTGGGACCTAGGCCCGGATACTTTGGCAAATAAAATTTGCTGTCAATCACACTGTAGACCTTGCTTGGGATAAAAAATTCTAAAATGGGAATGTCTGTGTCTGTGTCTGTGTGTGTGTGTGTGTGTGCGTGTGCGTGTGCGTGTGCGTGTGCGTGAGTGAGTGTGTGTGTGTGATAAAATGCTTTGAGGCAGATACGTTTTGGTTAGGTGACTAGATATCTACCATGAGTGTGTAATTGCTGCCAGAGGAAAGATGATTTAGCACTATGCAAAAAAGAGGGGCTTTTATCTTGAATTGTTAGTGTAACATAATTTAAATTGAAAGTAGTCCAAACAAAATGCCATTTAAAGGTGCTGGGATTAATGGTGTTCATGGTTTGTTCAAAGTATATAAAACTACATTATCTCATTTGAATGATTTTACAGACTCTGCTGATCAAACATCTATCACCTTCTGACAGGAAATAAAGGGTTGCTGGGAAATCACTTATTAAATCCATCCATCCCCAATAAATGTCTAGTAAGCCAAACCCACAGGATGACATTGTCTAAAATTAAGTGTTTATGTATGTGTATATGTCTGCTTTTAACTTGCTAAGTAATTTAATTTGTCTGCTTTTAATTTGGCTAATTTCTATATCAGATGATTAAGGAAGTGAAATCATCAGACCAAAACAGCAGCTGTCATTCATTTAATGACAGTTGGAGAAGATGATTGGTGTTCTTTTCAGGTCATTTTACGTAGGCTAGCCTATAAAAACTCTGTTGCATATTATCAATGACTGTGCACCCTCCTCCCCCATACACATTTCCCTTTCTCCCTCAGCTTTTAAAGAGGTCGAAATGTGCTGTCAAGTGCACAGAGGTCTTTAAACAATGTTTACTGTAAACACCTAAACACCAGTGCCATGAGCATTATATGCCTCACAGCACTATATGAATGTGAGAAAGCCAGACAGGGTGAAAAAAAAATGCTGCTGCTAGACGCCTCTGGTCAGCCTCCTGTTCAAGGATTTCAGGGAACAGTGGTATGTATAATGCCTCTGACAATACAGTGTGCTTTCTGATCATTAGTAACTTGCGTTTTACCAATTACCGCCCATTGACTGGCTCCTGCTTGGCATTCTAAGCTTGATTTCTTCAGTTAATTGTATACTACACACTGAAAAGGACTTAATTTTTTCAAGTTTTATTGCAAGATTTGTAAAATGAGCTCAAACTAGATTCCCCCTTATCTGATAACAGAGATTAGCATTGGCAGTTAATGCAACACTAAGCACAACCTATTTAATCCATCTAAAAAAGCCATTAACTTCAGCAAGCTTGTTAAATTTAACCATTTTGCATTAACTATATTTTTACTCACTTTCATTTCCCTCGCTTCATCTGACCCTTTGAAATTCAAACAACTGTCTGATTCCATATTGCCACTTTATTAACTTTAGCCCTCTCTGTTCATTTGGAATAGGAGGGGCAGGATGGGATTTCAGTGCCACTAACAGAACTAAAAGAACACGGAACATTCCAATTAACTACCACACTCATTTAATAAAGAGCAAACTCAGCATGCATTGTAGGAGAAAATGTGGTAATTATATTGTTGAAGCTTTCTTAATTAACAGGCCAGAGAACTAGTGACAATAAAAAAATCTTCCTCCAGGCTTTATAAACATTTAATTTGCTGTAAAGGTTACAATTGTGATTTCTGACATTTTTTGTTGCTTACAGATATGTAATCAATTAGATCATGTTAAAACATAATTGATTTTAACTAGTGCTTTCAATCGACTAAAAACAAATATTCTAATGAATCATTATAAAAAATTTTAGAGAAAAGTTAATCACAATTAATCACAATTAATCACACAATTAAAAAGTTCTAGAATTCTCCTTTATTTCTTGTGTAGAAACAATGTCACACATGCCCCTGGTTAGCGCAGGCCTCAGTAAAGTGGCATTCCTCAGTTTCCAGTGTAGCTGCCACAGGTTGTCTATGACCTTTTCGGCTTGTGAGCTACTTTTGAAATTACGGGGTCAAAATGATCGACCACATGATTTTTAATCATCCCTCCACTGCGCCTGCTTCAGATTATGAAGCATCTACAACTGTCATTATGCTGCTTGTATTCTGAGAATAATGTCAAAGAGAAACTGTGTCATCCCCTGAAAAGCCCTTGAAATCTTAACAGGAACTTGAGACTAGTCCAAGAGTCCAAGAGCAGCTGCAGACCACTTTTATGTCAACTGTGTATCAAAGCCAGAGCGAGGAAGGCACTGGTGGGAACTGTGCATATGTGTCTGCGTTATTAATTATATATTTGCGTTATTAATTTGCGTTAAAAAATAATTTAAAAAAATAATTTTTAATTTTTTTTTTGCATTAATCATATGTGTTAATACATTAACATTTGCAGCACTAATTTTAACATATACCATCAGACACAGACAGTCTGAGACCCTTAAAGTGATGCAGATGAAAGCATACACAGTTATATCTCCCTGGACCCTTTGGTCAATCTCACAAAATTACCTTTTATCCTTAATCTAGCCAAATCAATGACAGACACACAATAAAGATATCATGCAGCTGATGCATCTCAAATAACTAAAAAGTTAAATAAAGACAAATTTGTTCACTGTTGAATAAACCATCCGTCTGCGTAAGATTCAGAGTTTTGTTTAAGGGCATACCAGGCAAGTCTGCGATTTTTGTTACTAACACCAATTTTCTCCATTCTCACCAATACATACGCATTTGTCTGCAAACCAGTTGGGAGTTATGCTGACTGACAATGTAATAAATGCAATTTCATTAGGCTTATAAGTAAAACAGTTTTCATTTTATTTATCTGGGAGCCATTGTACATTATAGATTCGTGAAGTGGCAGTAGTCTAGAGGGAACAGAGAGCCTTCATTTATCCCGTAGTGAGCCATTTAAGTAACTACAAAACTGGTAAATTAACCTAGCATAAAATGTTGCCTGGCATGCCTTTAATGAAGCTATAAGCTATTGTTTTATATTCCCTCCACTAATCAAAGTCCATGATGTTTGCTGCAGTCCCTGAACTCCAGAACAGTGATTCACAAGTAGTTGGCTATTAACCAAAAGGAGTAGTACAAATGAGAAAATTAGAGAGTGCAGCAAAGGACCTGAGATCTAAGACTGCTGCTTTACTGGGTGCTTCTCTGGAGGTATTGGTAGACTGCTTGCTAAAGTGTGAGAGAATGGATACCATGTGTTAGTATTCCTCTTCTAATCTCTCTCTCTTTCTCTGTGTGTGTGTGTGTGTGTGTGTGTGTGTAAGCCCAATGTGTATGCTTGATATGATGGATGGTTCTGATACAGCATCATAATAAGCCTTCATTCATATGAGACTGTTGTTAGACTGTATGTGTGGACACTAGTCTCAGGTGGGTTAAATGCAGAGGAGAATATTCCTTCAAGATAAATGAACTCTTAACTCTTAACTCCACTCTTACCAACACACACACAGACATATCCTGGTATTAGTGTCAGAGACTAATTAACTTAGTTTGTTCAGCTCAATATCGGTTTACTGGTTCACAGCCTACAAACAATCATTGTAATGGTTGACAATATCTCAATATTGGTAATTGTTCCATAACGTGAATCGCATACTCAATACTTTAAAGCAACAATTTAAGAGAATCGATATGCCCCTTGGTGTCAGCAATCAATGTCATTTACCACTCAATCCTACTGGAAAGACAAAAATGTTACAAAGTATTGGTAATAAGGTTATATAGCTATCAAATGTTCCATACAGACTCATTTTCAACCTAATATTTTTAAATAAAAATTCATCATTTAAATATGATTATTGTCATTGTTCTAAGCTGCTTTAGACAAAAGTGTCAGAACTATAAACAACAAATCACTGTAAGCTATGGCCTTGCATGTCTATTGCTTCTCTAAAATGGCTACTGCATAGGCCTACACATGCGTTCAGAAAGTAAACAGAAAAGCAGTAGTATATATTACACTGCCATTCTTCCACCAAACCGGTAGTTCTTTAGCAATACTGATTGCCATACAACAAAAGACAAAAGCGGTTATGCTTGGCGCAGTAGTATTCATGGAATGTGGTTGAGGATGACATTGTAAAGCTAATTATAATCAAAGAGCAAAGCTCTCCATTTGGAGAAACAGGCATAAAGGAGAGAGCAAAGAGGGGCATAAGTAAGATTTTACTCAGTCTGACACAGCGCACAGCATTAGGGTGAAACACACACACATACACACACACACACACACACACACACACACATCTCAATTCCACGATGAGCAAACACCTTTCCAGGACCAACCACCAGGGAGAGAATGGGAGAATTCATCTTAATAACAGCTGCTTTTCACTTTAGATGGACAACCATGGCAGAGTTAATAGCTGTCCCCCCATACCTGTCAATCTCCTCTAAGCCCTTGGAGCGGGTCTACCGCAAGAGTAACCTTAAGAAGGAAATAGAAGAGATTAACCTTAAGACATTGAGAGGGGCCAGCAAAGTGGAGGATAACACACACCTGTCTCACCAAACATTGGATTAGATCTAAACACACCTCCTGCTTCACGCAATGCAACAAATCAGTGTTGTCAATCTAATTTGCAAAGAAAACTGATGGCCGAATGAACATTCACAGCTGACTGACCTCGGCTTTGACAACCAGTTTTGTATAATTAATATAATGTTCTTCAGAGTAAATGATACGTAACAACATATTTTGATATAATGCTTAAAATGAGTGTTTTCACTTCTTTACTCTTAAAACTACCACTGTTGACAACAGCTCTTTTGGCCATTATCTAATACACAGTACTATTTCGTTTTACTGAAGGCAGACTATAAACCCTCTACAACAGAAGACTTTTGTGCCAGACTTTATGACAGAACCTCTATTGCAATCATAAGTTACATTATATTATAGATGTCTCAAGCACATGAAGAATAGTCAGAAATATCTACTTAAATGCCCAGACAGGACTAAAGGTGCTTATGAAGACCAGAAATAGATGAAGGAGTAGGAATACAATAGGTGCATAATCAGGGGGTGAGCTCTATATTTCTACACTGGAGGCAAGCCACCAGGTTTTCCTATAAAGCAAGCTCTAAACCATTCTAAGACTACAATGTGTCCAATTCATTTACCAAGTGCTCTCTTGTTGACTTTTTTTTCCCTCAGCAAAAATCACTGCAACAGTATTCTCATCTTTCTTTCATGTCTCTGTACTCTTTCTCAATCTGTCCATTAATTCTCGTGAGTCAACTCCTTTTTTCCCCCTAACATTGCTGTCTTGCTCCCATGTCTCTTTTCCCCCCTTCCCTTTTCCCACTCCAGTATCTTTCTGTATTCATCAAAGCCCATCCTATATTTTTTTTGCTCCCTCTCACTCTGTGCAGCCTGACACCTTTCTAAATAGGTTGGCGAAGGTCAGCTCTAGAGGGACCGTTTGGGGATTACCAACACTGACACGGAAGAGGCGCGGACTGCTTATCACACTGCTATGCTGGTGGAAGGTCTAATTAGGTGTGGTTATTCAAATTGCATGTGTTTGTGTGTGTGTATGTGAGTGTGTGTGTGAGAGAGAGAGAGAGAGCGAAAGAGAGAGAGAGAGTAAGAGTGTATGTGTCTGTGTGTGTGTGTATGTGTGTGCAGACATGTCAGTGTGTGGATGCCCTACACTTCACCCTGCTCTTGGGGGCCCTGACATTCTCATGATCGCAGTAATAATAGTCTGCCTTTTGACTTACACTCAAAACCCCATCATCAGATATTAATCCTCATCATCTGATAATAATAGAGTGGATTTTAACTCCAAAACTTCAGATATCCCATTTTAAGTTAATGTGCATATGGTGCAGTGCCATGCCCCCTCCCCTCCCCCCACTCTCACTTGGCTTGTGTTCAATTACATGAATCTAATAGGGTGAAACATGACCTAAATCTTGCTAAAGCATTAGTATAGAGCCGAAACGTTTGCAAACATGCTGAATTATGAAACACCCAGATGTTTTCATCTCAGTTGCTCACTATTACATCACACACACTAAATGTCATATTCCCATGTGTGTTGTGATGGAAATGTCTCCCCCAATGTCTCCAAGAGTTTGAGGATAAAAAAAACACAACAATCAAACACAAAACATATCCATCATAATGACTCACTTCATGGAGAGGTCCATAACTAACTGCCGTGTAATTTCCGTGTCAGATGTTTCATTTAAAAGTAAAAAAAATGGAGGCATTTCAAATTATGGCAATTAACCGCAACGAAATGAAAACGCAGGCTGTGTAGAATTGTTTACTTTGTCTCCTGAGGCAACTGGGTCACTAAATATGTATGGCAGCAAACAGTATGAAACCATATTATCCAGTAGCAGAATGTGGGTGATGTTTTTTACTGTTCACGAAATGGTATGTCAACACCCTCATTGCCAATAAACATATAAATGCTCACATAAACCCAACATAAACTCACACATTAACATTCATACACAGAGTTCATTGCAAAGAATCAAAACTACTGTACAACATACAGTATGCATTCACTCAAACACACATATATGCATTCACAAACACATGTGTATGCATACACGCACACACCAACACAAACACAGACACCAAAGTAGAAATAAGATGAGAAAGTTGTTAGGTATTTTGGTAGCTTTTACCACTACTTACCATATTCGCTGTCGTAGAAGACAATGAACTTGTGCCAATGGAGCTCGGAGACGAGGGCAAGCATGACGTCATTGAGACGCACGGGCGGTCGGGCGGCCAGAGTGTACCTCTCGCCATCAGGACTGGGGTTAAGCTGGCAGGCAGTGCGCGGGGTGCCATCGCCGTTGCGTTGGATGAACAGGTGGGGGATGTGCATAGCGTCAGTCAGAGATTGCAGGGCGTTGGCTGAAGCACAACCGGTGGACGAGACCAGCGCCAGGATCCCCTGGTTCATTAGCTCACATGCTGTAGTGCCATAGAGGGGGGAGAGAGGAGGGAAACGATGATGATGATGATGATGATGATGATGATGCCAGTAATGGTGTGTTTTGTGACAATGGATGTGACAGTGGTTACAATAAGGATTTGGAGACATGACAAGAGAGGGTGAGAAGACACAGAATTAGTGAGGACAAAATGGAGGTGGATGACAAGAACAAGAGTAGGAAACAGATGATAGAAGTGAAACCAAAAGGGATGGCATGAGAAATTATTAAAGAGAGAGAGTATACGATGATGTGCAAAAGTACAAAATGTTTGAAGAAGGAAGCAAAATAAAAAAGGAATCTCAAAACAGGGACAGAGAAAGAACATAATTGAGGATGGGATATAAAAGATGTAGTGTTGAGAGATAGAGGAAGGTGCAGAGAGGAGAGGAGAGGCGAGAGGTAGAGAGAGGGGGGGGAACAATGGGAGGGGGGGAACAGAGAGGATGAGTGAGATCCACACCACAAAGTACTCTGAGTAGCCAGCACTGACGAGAAGCTCATTCACACCACTTGAACATTGGAACAAACAGTCTTAAAAAAGGAAACAGTAGAATCTTCTAGTTAGCTATGAAATATTTTAATCTTTTCTTCCTTCTTTTCTATTTTCTTTCTTTCTTTTTATGAGGGGGGTCAAAAACATTGGACCACCATGGCATATTAGCGAAGCCATTTTTAAAAATGTAAAGGCAGTCTTATAATAGCATATGAATATTAAAATTTTAGCTAAAAAGCTGTCTATTTTAAGTGGCTATAAAAACTTGATGAGGTCCCCCATGTATGTATGTCAGTGATTTACTAGTTACAAAGGCTTGACTACCGACAAATCAACAGCGTAAATGACAAATCATCTGAGAGATTTCAGTTTTTCTTTCTTTTTCTTTTTCTGCTTTGATCCTGCAGTCACTTCAAAATCCATCCAGTTCAAAATCCACTCAGACCTAAACAGATTCATCAAATGTTGGTGCTTTGAGCTTTACGATGCTTTTAAAAACGGCTTTTTGTATTGGCACAATGACATTCTCCATGCACTGCCATTTTTGGTTAAAATCGCCACAAACAAACACAGACGTGATTGTGCTTCCAACTCAGCGTATGAACTCCTAATCATCCAAAAATAGCCCTAGAAAGCATTTTCTTTTGGATTTTTCCTTGAAGTGCATCTTGAGCAATCAAGAAAACTCTAATCAGAGGATATGGTAATTGCCTTTACTAAAACGTGTTTGACACTGCAGGCAAACACACATTGGTAAACTAAGGGGTTTGACAGGAAAAGGAGTATTGATTATAGTAGTAAGGTCCCTGATGTACTCATGGAGGCACTGTAGTCTTTGGAAGTGGGTACAAAGGATACCAGAGATGCAGCTTCTAATTGCATTTCCCCAATGGATAACCTTTATGTCTGAATGAGACAGTGTGGAGCTGAAGTGTGAGTAAGGGTGTGTATGTGTATGTGTTTGTGTGTGTTTGGATATGGTTTATGCACAATGTAAGAAAAGAGAAAGTGTGAATATGTGTGTGTGTGTGTGTGTGTACGCGGATACAGTTTGTGTGCAATGTGATAGAAGAGTAAGGATGATATTGTATGACTGTGTGTGTGTATGTGTCTGTCTGTCTGTGGGTGTGCATGTGTGTGTGTGTGTGTGTGTGTGTGTGTGTGTATGTGTGTGCAATGAAGCCATTCTGGAACGTCATTGTGAGGAGACTATTAATGTGACAAATGTGAAATTTATCTCCCAACCTACAGCTCAGCACTACATAATGCCTATGTAAATCAGAAACGAGGGAAACTACAGAGAGAGAGAAAAAAAAGAATGAGAGAAAGATTGAGTTAGAGAGAAGAGGGGGAAAGGGAGCAGCTTCAATAACTTCTTGTTACAGAACCTAGACTCCCGGACACTAGATTTTAATTAAAATATTTAATAAAGACATATCCATCTGTATGTAAAACAAACCAATGCTGTCTAAGAATGCCACACATCTCTTTTAGTAGCCTAAAGGCATATACCTAAGCTCTCATCTACATTCCAACTAACATCCACCCCAATGGAACCTGTGGGGCACAGCGAATTGAGCTAAGAGATATATGACTTTGGGTGTTTCCATGTACTTCATTGCCCATTTCCCAATCTATCAGAAGGAGATTTGCACAGGTATAGAGGGATGGAGCAGTCAGCAGAGACGATAACGATCTCATAACGATAATGAATTATGATAATAATGAATGGAAAATGGTCGCAAAGGAACAGGAGTGGGAAACCATCTATCTCCCTCGGAGCACCTTCGCCAGGAAAAAAAGGACATGAAAGGGAAACTCTAAGCCTCCAGGCCCCAAAAGGCCAGATCTGAGCTCCAGGATCCCCTTGATGCCGTTTGGCTTTGTCATTCAGCCCATGCTCCAGTCACATTCACTTTCTACTGCTCGGTGAGCATGTTAGGGCGAATTGTGTATCTGGGTAACCACACGCGGCTAATTAAATGCCTGCACCATTATCGAGCTGTCACAGGGTTTCGAAAAGCATTGTTCAAACGTTAATCCAAATCTAGCTTTTAAATCTCTTATACTCCTAAGCTCATAATTGAAAAGCATTTAAGGCACATCATCTGTCATGCAGATTTGGGGCTGGGTTATACAAACAGAGGTTTCGGATTTATTACTTTTTCATATTACCACGATTGGCATGAAATCAAAGCGGATTAAAGGCTTCCAAATAGGTGACAGAATCTGTATTGCCCCTCCATGGCGTACACTGCAATAACAAAATATTGCATGTTGGTGAGTGGCCAAGTGCTTGTGGGAAAGAAAAAAGAAAAAAAACAGCCATTTGTGAATCTAAAGTGGCATGGCAATGTGACAAAAATGTCAGAATAATAATAACAAAAATACTCGCCCCACCAAAGAATACAAACTGCTGTATGGGACATGGCTGAAAAAGGGCTCTATAACCAGTGCATCAAGTTGATTTCATGGTGCTAAGTGGACTTTTCTATTTTTCTCTGCTGTCACAGTATGTCACAGTACTCTGCACGATTTCACTCTATGCCAAACAGTCCTGCTTAGAGACATCCTACAGCAACAGCACTGACAAATAAAAAAAAAAGAAAAATCCCATCCCCCTTAATTTTTCCCTCTCTCAGACTAAGGTTTCAAACATCAGACAGAATCATACAGAGTGTGTGTTGTGACATGACCAATGAAACAGATTAAAAGATTAACCCCCCCCCCCCCCCCCAAATTCCACATTTCAAGTCTAATCCCAATGGTGGCCTACGAGCTTTTTCACGGCCTGCCCGAGACATTCTGAAGTTTTGAAAGAAGACAGAGGTAGATGGTGAAGCAATTGTATTTACAGTAGACTGAATAATGTATTTATGTTTGATAATGCCTGCAAGTCAGAGCATTTATTCTTCCCCAAACAGACAGGCCAGGAGACTGGTGCGGCGTCTTCAAAACTCACTTCAGCATGAAAGGCGCTGTCGTCTCTATGTATTGTTTACCATCCTTGTATCTTGAGCCCTATCAATTATCCAATGTGTTTGCTAGTCAAAATCAAAGTGTGGTGATTATGCTTCCTTTATAATGCAAATGCTGCTTGTGAGAGAGCTTTCCCCTGCAGCCTTGTGCTCTACACAAAAGGTGTCTCGTCTCTGGAAAGACTCATTATAACTCAAGAACAATCTGAATATGGGATGGTTTGACAATGAAAGGAAGTGTGCCCAAGCAATTTTAAAAGCAACTGATAGGAAGAAATGCTACCATCCATCTTCTGTCAGACTGTCTAATCACAAGTACCGAGAAACAATTTCAAAATGAATTCATTTATAATTAATTAATACCTTTAGAAAACAACATTCTGATTAAAATGTGTTAATATCCTTGAATTATTAGACAAAACAACAAGCACTTTTAACAGTTTCTAATGTTACTAACTACTTTGCAATATCACAAGAAAGTGCCTACATTCAAATACAGTAGACTTCCATAAACATAGCAGTCTAACAGTATATCCACACTTGGGATAAACATATGTTGCTTACACACAGCAACTTTCTTTGACAGACGTGGCTTCAGACTGGCAATATATATATATATATTGCAGCTAACAGAAAAAGGAACAAGAGACTGTATAATGGGTGAACTTTTTTTTATCTGCGGCAGTTGTTTTTAGTCATGTAAACTACAAATAATTATTGCAGTCATTCAGTGAACTGCACACAACTTTTTATTTTAGGCTAGGATCAAGACTTTGCCCTTCAGGCTCACAGTAGCGTGTCTTTAAAACAGCAGCTTTGGATGAAGGTATCAATGGCTGCATTAGAAGCTGCAATTTTAGGTCAATAGAAGTTCATACTAAATTCCTACTTTTTCAAGCTCAGTTATCAATACTCTGTGTATGTATAGCATAAGGCACACACAGTGTGCATTTTAGGCACCAGAGATAAGAGACACTTCACCAGGGCATATGTCCTCAGTTGTAAGTACTGAGTGTTTGGACCCTACTGGATTTGCAATACATGACATTACATTTATGCATTTAGCAAGTGCTTTTATCCAAAGTGATTTACAAAAGAGGATGACCATTCAAGCTACTGCACAATGACAACTAACTGAGAGTGCATGTTGCTAACATGAAATATGCAGTATTTTGAGATGAATGTGCAACAGTATAATAAAAAAGTGCAATATAAAGAGAGTGCAGTATGGAGAGAGTGCAGTATGGACAGAGTGCAGTATGGAGAGAGTTAGATTAAGAGCATTCCTGGTATTCAGAAATTTGAGCCAGGAGATACTCGGAGGAGCTGGGTCTTCAGGAATTTCTTGGAGGTGGAGAAGGTATCTGTTGCTCTGGTAGCACTTGGAAGGTCATTCGACCAGTGAGGAACAAAACATGAGAAGAGTCTGGACAGACCTGTGCGAGGTGTTTGCTGTGCAAGATAACGTTCCTTGGAGGAGTGAAGTGGCCGGCGGGTGACATAGGGCTTTAAGAGAGTATTAAGGTAAATGGGAGCAGATCAATCAGTCACCCTGTAGGCCAACATCAGTGCTTTGAATCTGATGCGAGCGGCTAAAGGTAGCCAGTGGAATTCAGTGAACAGAGGTGTGATGTGCTCTTTTTGGCTGGTTGAAAACCAGAAATGCAGTTGCATTCTGGATCATCTGTAGGGGTCTCACAGCACAGGCTGGAGGACCTGATAGGAGGGCACTGCAATAGTCAAGGTGAGAGATAACCAGGGTCTGTACCAGGAGTTGGGTTGCATGTTGGGTTAGGTACAGCCTAATCTTCCTTTTGTTGAATAAAGAAAAAAGGCACAACCGAGCTACAGAGGCAACGTGATCTGCAAAGGTCAGCTGGTCATCAGTCATCACACCCAGGTTTCTTGCAACTTTGGTGCAAGCAACAGATCTATCTTGATGCTGATGTAAAGATAATACTTGGTTAATTACAAATCAAACACTATTAATCTTTAGTTCCTTCAAATTTGAGGATCATTTGTACAGTTTGCACTGTTGCAAAATGTACTGCCATTTTTTGTCCCAGCTAACGTTATTTATTTATTTTTAATAATGGTGGACGATGTCCATAACAGTCGCGTAAACAAAGTAGATGTCCATTAACATCAGCATAAGCTTACTTTCCCATTGACATGCCTAACTTTTCACCCTGACGATTACGTCTAAGCTGAGTCATGCTCAAACCTAAGCCTAAAGTGTCATTTTTCAATCAGTATGGAGTGACTGTTGAATACACCAAGATTCAGTGGCTCAGCACTGGCTCAGCAAATACTGCCAGACTGAAGGTTGACATGAACCCGAGGTGTAGCACAATGAATTACTAGTGGGTGCGAATGTGTGTGTGTGTGTCTGTGTGTGTGTGTAATCGTCAGGAAGACAGGGCTCTGTAAATCACTGCCCATCATCATTCATCACCCTCTCAGATCATTGCATTCCTTGTGGCCCGGCCCACTCCTCCCCATTGTGGACAAAATAGCCTCATTATCAGTTTCTGTGTCACGGGACGACCAATGTCAGCCCATGGAGAAGGGAGGCAAACACGCTTTCGCGCGGAAACGCTAACATCCCATTACCCCGACTCAACAGTGCCTGTCTCCCTGAGAACAGGTTATTTACCATTGCGTCTGCTGCCCTTCATCAATATATAATGTGGAGTGATGTCTGGGAGCGAGATGAAATTCAATATGCAAAGGAATTTCATTTTTTTTTCGTTTTGTTTTTGCCTTTTCTGGTCTTGGCATCCCGTAGCTCAGTCTGACATATTCCCTGTTGAAACGTGAGTAATTGAAACATGGCTGCCTCTGTAGCTTCCTCTTCTCTCTTTTCTTTCTCTCTCTCTTTTTCAAAATGCACGGTAAAATAAGATGTAATGTCACACATCGATGTGAAATGAAAAATAAAAGTTACAACCAGAGCGTATCCTTTAGCCACTTCAGGGGCCTGAAAAATCACTTCACAGTTGACCGAGAATGGCTGAAAATGGCCTGGCCATTGTAAGACACTGGGAGTTTAATGCGCCTTGTATAACTGTTGCTGTCGCCCTCCTTAATACCAAACTGCGGGGCTGCTTACTTCTGGATGATTAACCAATTAGTCTCCCTTGGTTAGTGTGTGGGACTGCAGGGCCTTTAACAGCTCACTCATGGGGGATTAGGCTTCACCTTCAGCAGAAAGGTCAGTGTATGGTCTCCTGGAGAGGCACACAGTCTGGAAGCCCAGAGCAGTCAGGAGATAAAATAAGGGGGATGCAAAATACAATAAAAGCGAAATCCAGCTAAGCAGACAGCAAGAGCACCTGCTGTGGTGTGTGTGTGTGTGTGTGTGTGTATGAGTGTGTTTCTTTGTGCATGTGTGTCTGTGTGTCAGTGTGTGTGTGTGTGTCTGTTTGCATGTCTGTGTCTGTGTGTCAGTATGTGTGCGTGTGCGTGAGTGTGTGTGTGTGCACATATATGCATGTACATCTGTGTGTGTCTTGATGGTCAACAGCAGTGCATCAGGTTTGATATTGGATCCAGAGAATTTTAATAACACAGACATGAAAGCCAATTTAGTAATTTCCTACAATGTACAGCATCTTTGGTATAACCCATTCATAAAGGGTTATAATGCATTCATTAAGTTTTGTAACCATTGCCATTAGTGTTCATAACTCTTTATACATTGTCATGACTGTACTTATAAGGTATTACAATGTTCTCTTATAAGTGCTTAAGGGTCAAAAAACATTATAAAGCATAAAACTTGTATCTTGCATTGTATTATATTTTATTCATTACATTGTACTCACTCAGTGGGAACCATTAATACTGGCTGAATGTCTTCTTTTGTCGCTTATGAGTGAAGACTCAGACTGAGCATTACCCGGTGCATAAACATACTAACAGAACCTGACCAACCCACACAAGCCTTTCTATTTGAGCCTGAAATACAAATGCCCCCCTCTAAGGGCCTCTATTACATATCATTTGCCTTCTGGGGGCTTCTAAACTCTGCTAATGCTCCTAACTCACAGTGATGCTGTTTAGCACAACATTTTTGTCCTCTGTTAGCAGTTGTTTCTTTTTTTTTCTCAACATGACCCATATAACTGGGTGAATTAAATTTCACACAGAAGGCATATTTACATACCCATTGGCTATATGATGAATATTTCCAGGGATTTGCGCTCAGGTGTGGACCATGTTTGAATTATTACCTCACAATGAATCATCACTTACACTAATCTTTGCATAATTCAAGCCTTGTATTTGTTTCACCCACATGTTACCTGAAGTAGAAGCTGTTCACATCACAGAATAAAAAGGTACATAAACCCTGTTATGAGTTAGATATGAGAGAAGACAGAAAGTATACATTTTGCCTCATACATATCTCATATGGACCAGGATATATGTTTGCCATTGAGACTATAGCCACCATGGATATATGCATTTGGGAACTCAATCATCAGTGTAAATATGCAAATAATGGATGTTAATCAGCACTAACCACTTATCTTATGTGGCAATTACTGGAAGTTTGGCAGTCACTTGTTTCACATGAACATGGTAGATTTCTATACAGACAGTATATAAATACATACATAACATGGCCATGTCAGATGTTTTCACCAAATCTCAAAATGATTAAATATGACTGAACAAATCGTACCCTTTTGCCACTGAGATTTCATGCTTTATCTAGTAGGTAAAAAAAAGACTTTGCACTGCTTCAGACAAACATTTAGTTATCTTAATAGATTTGTCAAACCCACAGGACTAAACTGATTTGAGGTTGTTGCATAATTCTAATTGTTGGCTTTTCAGTTCATAATAATGACAGGAAAATATGATACAGAAAGGTTAAGTAACAGACTACCTAATGTGTATTTCATACACAATAACCTTTTCCTTTTTTATGAATATATTAACTGGCATTTGTAGACTGGCGGGGAGAAGTGTCAGCAGAATTTTAAAAACAAAGGACGATGATCACAAAATAGATTGGAATACAGCTCACTAGCACAACTTCCTGGGGGATGGAATAACGCTGACGGCCAAAAACAAGTAATGCAGTCACTGCCCAGAGAAACCCTTAAAGCAAAAGTGAATCACTGTTTGAGCAGGAATAACAAACAGGAAGTGCGGGGCAGTCTATGGGGGTTATTTCCATATTTTTCAAAACCATCATGCTTACCCTTCTGAGAAAAGTGTGTTGGTGTTTAAAGATGACACTAATATACTGCACAGTTGCAGACAAGCAAAGCAATAACCAAGTTATGAAAATAATGACTGCACCATTAACTCTTCTCAGGATCATAACTGTACTCAGTTAATCCCAATTGTTGTGACAATATCATCCTTACATATGACACCAATGTTGATTCTAATCCTGTAACTCTTGAAAGTTGTGAACACACATCATCAACTTTTCATCCATCAGACAAATTATATTATAGGAGACTGTTAATTGGTGTCAGTCAGACCTATTGTCTTGTCTTGTTTTACAGAATTCTAGTGGTACAGGTACATCAACTGCATAGATGGATACTGTGACTGTATAATTCACTAAAAGGACAAAGAGGGACACAATTGCAGTAAACAGCATACAATTTCTGCGTGCTGAGAGGACAGAAGAAAGAGAGTAAACCAGCATGAGCTTACATACCATGTCCTTATGCAAACAACATCTTCAACTTCAACTTCATTCAATAAATATCCAAGAAGGATTAAGAGGACAATGTCATCCATACCAGATGCTCAGGATAAGACTTGTTTGCCGAGCTAATGTGGGAGTTGATTTTTAACAGTATTTTGAGCTTTCCATATCATCCCAGAGTCAACAAAAGATGCCAGATGCAAGGTGAGCACATAATTAATACTTTGCAGTGCCATAACTCCACTGTATCGTTCCACAGTGCAGTCATCAGAAAATAAACAGCCAGCAGGGGGGCACCCCTAACACATCAGCAGTCAGAAATCTATCTTTCTCTTGCCTTACTAAATTTCAATCTCCCCATTAGCTACAATTCTCTCTTCAATTTTCTCTTTCTCTCTCTCTCTGTCTTTCTCCTGCTCCTTCATATCTTGATCGTGAACTCCTCATTTCCCCTAAGGATCGCCCATTTTCTGGTCTTTACGTTATGCTTCCATGCTGCAGCGCTTTCTTGCCACATAATGGGTGAATTCAATCATGCAATTGAATGGTTAATTGCTATTGGGCTATGCCATTTCAAGCATCTAGTTTTTAAAAGGGCCTTTGGTTTTAAGCAATTAATACGGGACATGACTGCAGATCAAGCAAGTAAAAAAAAAATTGCCAATAATGTTATATTCAGCACAGTCCTTTGGCACTTTGGCACAAATTTCTCTCAACTAGGCAATTGTTTTCACATACAAAGCTGTTTGGACATCACATCACAATGCAATCAGTCACTTGTGCCCTTTGGAAAGTGACAGCAGACACTGTTTTCATGATAGTTTCTTGACATTTTTCATTAGGTTTCAATAATTTAATCTATAAATAATTTAACAGTAAAAGAGCATAAAGAGCATATTTGTGATTGTTGATCATTCAGAATTTGACAGAAAAATAATAACATTATACACTGTGTTTCTGAAACAAAATGATGGCTATTCTTTTTTTTTTTTTTAAAAAAGCATCATCATAGTAATAAACAGGTATTGTTTCAAGGGCTCTTCACAAAGAAAAAGAAATGAAAGGAAATGATCAGAGACCCAGGAATCATTCACCACAACATAACCATTAAAGTTAATCTCTAATGATACACTCTAAATAAGCACTAAACACTTCATATCCAACCAAGATATTCAGTTCTTTTCTTTCTTGTGCATAACACAGCTGGAGGAAACACAGGAATAATCTCAGCATCACATGTCAAAAATGAAGCAACACATCATGAAATTTCAATCAGGTTATGAGCAAGACATCAGATGGCAACACATCAAACTCCACAGGTGATCATTACCAAGCTTGGGGACAGGAATGAGAGCTGATGTGATCACGGGTGTAATGAAACACATTTGCCTGGCTTAAAGCTACTCCTCCATCATACATCATGAGAAATGACAGTTTGCTTCTATGACAAATAAATGCCGTCATATTGCCACTCTATAATCTGTCTGCTTGAATCTAGGGCTCATCAACGAAACAGATGTTAGGTTTTGCCTCAACCATCTCAATCTCTTGTCCCGTTGAATTCTTTGTCCAGTTGGGAAATCCTATGCACTTAATGCATCACACAATTCACACAATGTCATGCTCTGTCACAGAACAACAAAAAAAAACAATTGTTTGACCAAATGACTAGAAAACAGTCTAGCTTGTACTAGGGCCCTGCAAAGCATCAAATTGCTTCAAAGCTTTCCCACTTCATCGCCACCACTCAGATTCAATTAAGATAATGCCTTAATACCTCTTTACAAAGGACCCTGGCCCTCAGGCATGTCTGGCTCAGTAGTCTGGAAGTGCAAGAGAAAGCTACAGTTTCATTATGGTACGCGGAGAGCCTGTTGCATTGTGGGCATGAATGGGCCAAGTCACGTGTCAGTCAGATCTGCTCTGCATGCTTTGATGGCAGAGAGCTGAGACAAAGCTGAGGAGAGGCTTGATGGTGTCAAACATCACAGGGAAAAAACAAGTCTCTCCATGACCAGACTCTGGCAGAATTCACTCATCCTTCTGTGCACCTGGTTGACAGGGCGAAGCAGAGTGTGTGTGTGTGTGTGCGTGTGTGTGTGTGTGTGTGCGTGTGTGCACTTCAACTAACATGGGGAGGGGAGGAATACAAGCCCATAACAATAGAGGTGACTAAGAAAAAGAAGAACAGCAGACTGTTTAGCAGACTGACAAAACAATAAAGGGCACTCCCTCCACAAATGCTCCCACAAAGGCTGACAAAAAGAGGCAGAAGCTGTTGAGAAAGTCTGAAAAAAAGCACTCCAGACAGAAGTGCAGCGTATACAGTCTGGTGAGGACATGACAAGAGGGAACATCCAGGGAGATTTCCCTCCAACACTACCAATGGGTGGCATATCTTAAGTGACACTCAAGGTATGGCTGGCTTGTTTACCGGCTAATGCTAGCTGACAGTATACTCTGTCCTTTCCTCTCTGCTCTCCAGCGATGTGCTTTGTATGGCAAAGCCACTCCATCTGACGCTAAGCCTGGGGAAAGAACAGTGCCTTTCCCCGGAAATAATTCATTGTGATTTCCTTCTGTTCAATAGAAGCCAAACACTGGAAAGCGTCGATGCTTTTTCATGTCTGACAAGCTCCCATTCTCTTACCCATCTCTCCAGCCTGGTTAGGTCTATGGGTGGCCTGTACTCTTTTTTCCCTCAGCAACACCACACAAATTGGTTGCCCAAATATGTCAATGCTTACATGACACTTTACACCCTAATCTGAGAACAAAGCACAGCTGGTAATTGGTGATGTTAATGATTAGCCAACCTTGGACATGATTACACAGGGTATTATGAGCTGCCTCCTATAGACAAGTATACAAAGAGCTGAAAAAAATATATACTATACAAGAGTTGTTGTGGAGTAAAGGTTCCTGTGAGTTTCATTTTCTTGATTAATGGAGTGGCTCAAGTTTTAAACAAGCTCTTCCCAATTTGCATATGCCTTCCTAGGCATTTATTAGAAAAAAACTGATATTATAAAATGAGGCCCTATTTTTAGCCCTATTTTTAGTTATGGTTTAGAGCATTATGTTTTCATTAGACCAGCCAGAACAGTCACTGTACTCCACAGGCGGTTCACTTACAGGAAGTGTTGCTGAGCCTGTGACTCAGCAATAATGACATTAGCAGAAGCAAAAGGAAGACATAGCCACAGATATATTCGTGCTTCCCACACACATTGCGCACACACACACACACACACATACACACAATGTACATACAGTGTTCACACACACCTCCCACACACACAGAAGGTGTCTTCTGAGCTACAACTCATACGCCCAACAAGTACAAATGGTTAAAGCCATAAAGCCATACAGGTTTATTTTCTCAAAGCCATACAGGTGCATTTGCCAGATATATTGGTACTGGCCTAAAGTTAAATTCAGTCCAGCGCTATTTAGATAGCCTTTTAACTCTCAAGGCATCTCACAGCACTTTACAGAGTTGTGCTCGCATTGGAGCAGTCATTCCCACTTCAGTGGTTTGCTGTATAATGTTCATCATGCAGATGATTAGGTACTTTAAAAAGTCTCTGAATCAGTCCTGTATGTGAAATGACTTCAGGGACATGCTTTCTTGAAAGCTCCTCGACAGTTGTGTGAACACAACCCCCTCCATTTGCAACCTAATGGCCTTGCCTCCATGGCTGGCATTAAATAGCAGGCATATGTTGCACTAAAGCAGAACAAAGCCAAATCCAACGGGAAAAGAGGCGGGATAGTGTGTGTGTATGCCCGTGTGTGTGTGTGTGTGTGTGTATGTGTGTGTGTAGCTAACCTCAATGACTGAACCACTAATTGGGTCTGCATGGTCGAGATTTAATTACAGCCAATGTAAATTATTAATACGTATAATGTGCTGTTTCTGTAATGTACCTTCATCAGAGCAACACAGCTGGCATTTTCCACAGCTTAATATCTAAAAAGTGAACTGCATTACAAGCCCTGTGCCCCACTGAAGCCAAACTGGAGTCTTGCCGGACAGCTTGCTATTATTCTGCCCAGGACAAACAGAGGTGCATCTGGATTAGGCCTACATTTGTTTAAGAAACACACTCATTATAACTGACACAATGTAAAAACAAACAGAAGTGCATCTGGATTAGGCCTACATCTGGTTACCAAACACACTCATTATAGCTGACATAATGCAACAACAAAATGCAAACATTTTGTCTTAAAATCTAAGCAAAACATGACCCATTAAGCCTGAGTGCTTTATTTATTACATGCATAAATGACAACATTGGAGTGGACTTAATGGGGATCTTTTGGTTGCCTCTGTTAAATGGGGTTTCTTAATGTGAAGCCATAGACAGGCAGGTCACTAATGTTTTCATCCTGGAAACAAGGGTGTTGGCATGACGACAATGCAGGAACTACAGGTACCCAGTCTCTTGCAGATAATAGAATCAACAGCACTGCAACAGCAAACCAAAACTCAGACACAGACCCAGACTCAGCAGATGATAAATATGACTTTTCTATGATGTTATGTTTTCTATTTTGTCCTTAATGCACTTTCTATAGCCTAATCTCTGTAAAATATCAGAATCATCAGAAAACACATTCATAACAATTCTTAAAATCAGAATGTTTCCAGGGTATCAACTACACTGCCCTCCACATTTCACTGCAACCCCTGGAAAGTTGTTAGAAAAAAAGTATTTAACAATATTTTTTTGACAATTCTCTGTCTTGGTCCCACAATAAAAACAATGAAAAGAAATCCAGCCCTGAGGGGAAACAAAGCTCCTAGGGCCTTTAGAAGAGCAGCTCCACAAGATCATAGAACCTCCACCATATCTAGTAGTGGGCATGGAATTCATTTCATTAGTCATTCTTCAAACCGCCTTCACTGTATGCTGCTGTTCAATCAATTTCCATTCCATCTGACCACAGAACACAAGCCCAAGAAAAGTCGCATAGTATTTCATAATTCTAGACACTTACATTTGTAATAACAGTGAGGGCTGGATCTAATAGCAACGTCTTAAGGTTCAATGCTTAATTGTTGATTTAACTGTAACGTATTAAAGACAATGAACTGAATACTAGTATAGATACTGTACAATAATAATTAGTAGCATTTTGTTTATAGGATTTAAGGGTGCCAATAATTGTGGTCTGTTAAATATATTCTTTCCCCGAATAAATGAACTTCCCTTTAAGAGGTTGGTATGCTATGCTATGCTCACATTGTTAGGTGTAAGGTAACTCTTAAACGGATTTGGGTTGCCAATAAATGTGAAGGACACTTTTTTTTTTTGTCCTCTCCCAAACTTTAGACTCTAACGCAGAATACAATCTGGCTTAATAACGTGACTGAAGTTTAAAAAGGATGGTAACAATGATTGTGGCAAAGGTTGGAATTTTTGTGAAGAAAGGGTTACATTTTGATTGTGTTTTTTTTTTGGCAATTGTGTGATTTGTTCTCAGTTCTCAGTAGTTCACAGCTTTGGTACTTTTGTATCTGGAAATAACAGTCTGACAATCTAAATACCTTCTGACACAGTAACAAGGTATTTACATGTAGATAACCAAACAAAATATCTTAAGACAACATCAGAGAGTACAGGGAAAGAGCTAAGTACCTTTCAGTAATGTGTCAAGAAATTATGAAATGATGCACTGGTATACAGCATCTTAAAGAAACATCCAAAAAATTATGATTTTGTCGTTATTGCCCTGTGCCTAAGTTTAGCCTGTGGACATAAAAAAACAGATGGAAAGGTGTTGATGTTTAATGACATCCAATCAAGGACCTGCCAGTTACTTTAGTCAAATCTCCCAGAAGGCCTACCTGTACTGTGAGCAAACCCAAAGTCTAGCGATTAACGTTGTGGAAAATAGCATTTAGGGGCAGTTATATTAAAAATTAGAACTCTAATGGGTGTAATTAGCACATTCATTTCACCCAGCAGATGTGCGGTGGACATTAATTGTTGACTCATGCAGGCTTTCGATGCATGCTCGTCACTGATTAAGCTACAGTCTTGCGGCCGTAAACAAATGTGAGGTGCATTCACATGTACGAAGAGAACTGCAAATCTGATTGATAGGTTTTCCGTCCACCTCTTGTTCCACCAGGACGCACACAAAAAAAGTGTGGAGCGTGGGGTGTGCTTATAAAATTTATTTGATTTATGTTTGGTGATAAAAAAAAAAAATTGTGTCATAAATACACTGTGGGCAAGCTCAGCTCTTTGACAGCCCCTACACCTATATGCATATGTGCAGTTGTAAGTTATGCAAGGGTCTTGAATTAATCATCAACAGTAATGGAATGTCCTTTCAGTCAAATATTCACGCAGGTTACAGAGCTTGAAAGACAAGTCCAGTGGCACAGGTCCAAAGCCATGCACTCTCAGCAACATCTCAAAGGCCTCCCCCTAATGAGATCTGCCGTTTTTTATCGAACAGTTGTTCATCTTTATGGAGTATGCTTAATCAGTACACAGCAAAGCTCATTCCTGAGGGCTCTTGTGCTTATATTTACATCCATGCGTGTGTGTGTGTGTGTGTGTGTGTATGTGTGCACGTGTGTGTGTGCCTGTGGTGAGAGAGTGATGTTAGAGACGGCTAAAGGAAAGAGTAAGTAGTTATGTGGCTAAAAGAGCACATTCGGCAGCCTGTCCATGTGAACCCGCTGTGATTGACAGGCACGTCTTGGGCTCAGTCTGTCAGGGATAGGCGGTTGCAACACCATTTCTCCTATCGATCCCGAAGCGCTATGCACGAGGCCTGCCGCAATGAGCCTGACTAAATTTAGCTGCTTGTGCAGTGATGAATTCCGCAGCTCACTCCGGCCCTTTTCATTAGAGTGATGGAGACAACCCTGATAGGTCATCCATGCTGACAAGCTCTGCCAGGGAAAGTCCTGACTCAAGCACTTCAAACCACTCCCCCGAACCACATACACTAACCCCAGTAACACCCCCACACACCCTGGTCTCTCCAGATATTCTATGTTTTTGTTTGTTTTTATTTTATTTATTTATTTATTTTTTTTTTTTTGGGGGGGGGGGGGGGGGGGTGTTAACTTCATCTTACTTAATGCTAAGGCCTGATGGGGTCTGAGCAGGACATGCCAGGGATGTCATTTTCCTTAACAAAGGCAACTGTGAAGTGGTTCAACTCAGCAGTCAGATTATAAATTTTAAGTTTCTGTGTTATGGCCAGTGGTTTAGCATAACTGTACTGAATGAAGGACCTGGCGGGTATTCCAAGTAGATGATTTAGTGATAAACCTGGGTAAATTAACCTAGAGGAAGTTCACACTCCTTCATAACTCCGACTAGAGTAGTCCTCTTGATTTGTTTACTCAAGAGAATGAGGATTCCAGGTTCTTCTATTATCAGGTTTACCACAATACTCTGTCTTATGTTATCATACCACCTACTTGCAATAACCCCCTGTTTATTATAATGAAGGAAACATGCTACAAAACATCTGTGTCTGTAGTATGCGGTGGTTTCACTACCAAGGACCTGCCCCCAGTAAAGATTGATCATCTACTGAGCCCTTTCTTGATGGATTAATGCAGTTGGCTTTAATGAAGCAGAGCATTTAGTTCTCAAAAATCCATCTGGTAAAGGCCACCACAATGTGTTACTAGCCAGATAAAATTATTAGTGACAGTTTTTTTGTTCTTTTTTTTGTGAACAGCTGCATTCCCAAGAGAGACATAAATGCCTTAACATTAATATTCATGATTATGTAAATACTTAATAGTACTAAAGTGTTATAGTAACTCATTCATTTTTTAAGTAAAACGAATAACTACTAAGATGAAGACAGGGAGGGGTTGAGAGCACAGGAAGCGGTAAATGTCTTTTTGCTGGGTCTCACCAGCGAGCCATTTTTCCTCCTAAGAACACTATTTGACTTCAGCACCGGCCAAAATAAGATGCCTGGGCCTGCCGCCGATTGTCGTGCCGAGATACCATCGCAGACAGTCCTGCATCACAAGGTGGCCCCTTCACAATATTGGCCATCGTCATGGCAGCGTAATGGTGTTATCAGGTCGTCCTAAAGGGACCGATGACTCACGAGCCTGCCCGCAGATGCCTCTCTTCCTGAAGCCATGCTGGCTAATAGGCCCTCCACAGGCTGTGGTGTCCGGGCCAGAAGCTGATAACACACACACACACACACAGCAGCAGCAGCACTGCTCCAGGGGAAAAAATTACTCCTTACAGGGTGGTAGAGATACACCAAAGGAACTAGAAAAAAGGGTAAAGATAAAAAAAAAACATGGTGGAAAAGGCTATGTAAGAGCTATAACTCACTGTGCTATATGAAGACAAATGTTCTTTGGCACCATATGGCATCTGTGCCATGGCACATGCAGCATGAATACAGAACAGCATGATAAATGGGAGAGTAAACAATACATTGACAAGAAGGGGGAGAGGAAAAAAAACACAATGCTAATTTATGAGAGAAATATTCAAACATTCATAAAATTTGAATGGGGTGGATTAAACCCATTTGTTTGGATTCATCAAGCGCAGGCGTTTGTTTTTTTTGTTTGTTTTTTCTGCCAACAGACACAGCAATAGGGCTAAAGGGTGATGAGACACCAACACAGCAAACAGACCATTGTGGGATGAAAAAAGACAAGATGTGACTTCTAATTCTTTCACACCACACAGGCTGCAATCACCACAACACCAAACCAATGCAGCAGATGAAAATGGCCCACAATTATCCAGCAAGAATGCCAGCAGATATCATTCAATAACAATGTCAAAATCAATCATGCTGATCCTCGAACAGGTGCCATGGATAACAAGAGGTGTCTACATTATATATGCGTGTGGCACTTCCACATTAACCTGTGTGCAACTTGTCATAACAACACCCTGGCTGTTACTGATACTAAGCTATTTTGCAGGCCATGAGAGAGGTGTCCTTGACAGAACAGGGAAACATTGACGGGGACCATATGATTCAAGAACACTCTCAGAGGAGTACTTGTCTGAAGGATGGTCAATATGCTATTACAAAAGAAAATGGTAAATGTTCTAGCTTGGAGTGCCTTGTTTTTTGCTCGTGCCCTCTGTATTCTCCAGTGACCAAAGAACAGTCAATACAAATGAGTAATAATTTAACCAACTCATGTATCTTTTTCCAGCAATAAAAACTCTTGGTGTGACGTGAGAAAGAAGTTTCATAGCTTTACGTCACACTCCTTCATAACTCAATTTCTATGCATTGCCTAATTAGGTGCTCTCACCCTGCCCAAAGGTCAGTAAAGCAGGGGGCAGAAATTCGTTATGACCTAAAGGGATATTCCATCATAATTCAACCCATAGTCCTGCTGTTCATGGTCACAGAGTAGGAAAAATAACATGAATGGTAACCTCAAACAACAGGGCTATGGGTTGAAATATGCTTTACCGTAAGTCAAGAGCTTCATATGAGGCTCTACTTTTCAAACATGATAACAAGCTTAAAAAGCTCATGACAGATGAACACTACAAATGCCTGCATCCTCTCCATAGTACACAGATGGAAGAATCCTTGCTACTGTGTTGATTGTATTGTACTGCCAGATTAGACTGCAATTGAGATCAAGTAAAGAAATCCCTGTCTCTCATACTTCTCTCAGATGTCCCACTACATGTTTATATATAGCTATAGTTATAGTTTTTGTATAGTTTTATAACTATTGTTATATCACGCTTTTATTTTGTTAGTTTTTTATCATTTTATTGTAAATATCTAAAAAAATTAATTGAAAGCACATTAAAACATCACATGTTGCTTTTAACGTAAATAGGCTACAGCTAATCAAATGTAAATGTAAAACAGCTGACTTGATGAAAATTGACTTGATGAGAACTCGACGGCAGCTGTTGTGTTTGGAGTCAAAGCTGAGCACCACAGTGCTCATTTCCAGCGGTTTCCTCTTAATCTCCTCCTCCTTGCTTAGGCTGTAATCTTCATTGCTTATACATAACATTCAGCATTTGCCAAATGTATATTTGGAAAATGTAAACTATACACAAACACACACACAAAAAAAATTGTAGGTCATTTCAGAAACATGTGGAGAGTCACATGGTGCCAGCTGTGAGGCAGTATCACATGGAGCAAGCTAGAGCACTGCATGACTCAGGATGCCACCCAGGCAGATGTTTCATGGACATCTCAACACCCCCAATGGCTCTTACACCCCCATTTATGGGATTCGGTGTGCGCAGGTTTTCAGTATACCTGCTGAAAATCAGTACACACACATGCACTACACACCTGTGTCGTTTTCTGTGAATGTCTTAATAGGTGGGGAGGTTCTGTATAAGGTGCTGTTACAAGAACATGGTTTTCACCTACAAAAATGCAAGAGTTCTAAAGTAGGGAGCAACAAAAACATGCAAAGTTGAAACTGATTATCTTGTTGCTATGACAGCATATATTTGGCCAAACGGCTAACTCACTGGTTTAAGCAATGACCCATTCAAGAAAACACAGCCTCAAAAGTTTAACTATTTTGAGCCTTCTTTTTCATCCTGCACATCGCTCATATTCAACGCAAGGTGCGTAGCAACGGTCATGTTGCATCGTTCCATTGGTAAACAACTGACTTTGGCCGCTTGGTGGTGAAAAAAGCGTGTCAGTCTGAATGCCGACTAATACAGGCAAACGGAATAACGCAGGCCTGAGAAGTGGCTGGGCGCGCCAGCCTCCAACTCACTAGCAGCAATGAGCGTTGTTTGCGGGATAATCACATCCCTCGGTGGTTCACCCCCCACTTCAGAATCAGCTTCTCTTTTCTACCCTCGCTCTTCTAACGGAGTCCCTCCGGCACCGCTACTGAAGTGATATTTTCTTGTAACTAAGCCGCGTTTTCATCTGAAGGAAAGGCTAAGACGCTCGGGTTCAGCAATGTTTAAACTAGCTGGAACGGAAAAGAGGGGATATGGGGTGGGGTGTTCTGAGTGATGTGTTTGTCAAACCTTTCCATCAAGAGAATAATGTAGCTCTTTGAAGCCAACAAGGCATTAAAATTTCAGTAAGCAGGTGAGAGAGGGCTGAGTGAGCTCCCTTGGATTTGTAGCTACGTTTGTTATTGCTTAATTCTTTGTAATGGAATCATAAGATGTGGCTCCCATATTTCCAAGATAACGTTCCATCCTGCTGTGGCTTAGTGTCTGTATACCTGTCTCATCTGAATCCGTCATATCATATCAATATTCTACATGCTTTCATGAAATACTGTTGCTAAGGCAATATAGTCTGAATAAAGTTTTTAAAAGATAGTCATTACCTTATCAATATGACATCTTTAATGATCACATCAATATTCTAAAGTAATAGATATCATCTGGGTATCAGTCCCGGTTAGTCAATTGTCTTGTTTACTTCTACTAACCATCCAGCCATTACTAAACCATTTTTGATGCAATTGATGGCTTACTACCAATGGATTGTAAAACTAATCATTACACACTAATGCCTATTTCACACCACTGGTTGCTGTTCTTTCTCAGAAGTAATTTAAAGTTTGTATTGATCACTTCCAAGCAACTACATAGTCTGACACTTCACTACATCTTGGATTTATTAACACCATTAAAAAGTTAGTAACAGGCATCTATGATGTTAGACCAGGGGCCTATGGTTTATTGTTTGTAGTATAGTCTGGCTGAAGGCAATTAATTGCATTTGATACATGATTTAGTGTGTTTGCTTTAAGCATCCTCTCAAATCTTCAAATAAAAATGAAACAGGTAGCCTACGGAATTTGGTAAAACATGCCCACATAAACCTTACAGTATGGTCAAGGAACAGGAGGGCAGTACAATCACAAAGACTTTTAGTCAGTTGAGGACTTCAAGATTAAGACAATTTTGTTTTCAAAAGCATCTCTGTCACACTTCTAGGTGGGTGGTGCACGTAGCTTCCTATCACTATGATGCACCACCACCCACCCCTATCTCTTCCTGGATGCCTCCTCATGAAAGATTTAGTTGAATGGGGATGGGGGGTGGGTCTCGCAGAATGAATCTTGGCATCGCCTCTGATGCCACACTTCACGTATGGGTGACTAAATTTCTCATTTCCATTGCGTCCTTCCCTGTGAATACCCTCATTTGAGGACTCGGAATGGCAGAGGGTTGCTGCAAGAGTGAGAGATGTATTCTCTCCATTCTCATAATGGCTAATGAGTCTGTACGTGCCGGGAAGCCGGGAAAAACAGCCCTGCTCATAAACACTCCTCTCTTATAAGCACTTAATATGATCCTGATATAGCAGTAATGCTTTCAGTCTCTGCACAAACACATCATCCCACCATTAGCATATTCACCTGGCCTTACACAGGCAATGCGAGATACACATAATGATGTATACACACACACACACCACACACACACACACACAAAAGCACACATCCCTCAAGAGGGGCTTGATTACCACATGAACTAGAGTAGTGCTCTAGATGGGCACAGCCTGTGAGCTTAAGGTCACAAGGTCAGAGATAATGCATGTACACTAAGCTTACACCTTTCAGCCTGCAAATCCATATGTGTGTGGATGATAGCAACTCTTATGTATGGCGTTGAGGCTATGATTACTGCCAAGTTACATGGCATCTAGCTGCCGTGAGCAGAATGAGACAAGATGGGCTTGGAAACAAAGACATAATGCAGTAGTGTATAGATCTGTGTTTACTGGGCCATAGAGGAGATGCAGCGGGGGACAAGTGCATGATTTGTTAAAATCAGGCTGAATAATAAATATTCTGCTGACAGAATGCATTGACTAACTATTTGACAATGACAAAGTATCATTTATAAGATGATATGATCATCTCATCATAGGTATTCAATGCCGAGGCTTTTATTTATATTTGTAGCTATCTATCTATGTAAAGACAGAGAGAGAGAGAGAGAGAGAGGGAGAGAGAGAGAGGGAGAGAGAGAAAGGCAGAATGGGGGAGGAACTGATGTAAGTGAATTCTCAACACCTATCGCTCCACTTGGCACCATACATTCTCATTAGAGAGAGTGCTGTGGCAAAACGCACACACGCAAAGCACAGACACAGAGACAGATACACACACACACACACACACACACACTAACACACACATGCACAAAGTATCTTTAACAAACTGCTGAGTGTTTTGTCAATTAAGTACTAAAACAAAAATAACAGTTTTTTTTTTATTATTGTTAATATTTGCAAAAAAAAATCTAGCAATATGTGAAAACTGTGAAAATAATCTGTCAAGTGTGAAGGAAAATAAACCCATTCAAAGGAAGTGGCACCATATTCACAACTTGCACAATACTTTCCTCCATAAACATGACACAAATTACACAAATGCACACACACGTGCGCGTGCACACACACACACACACAGACAAGAAAAAGACTAAAGCAAAAGCATGTTGATCTGCAACCTGAGCAAGCACCAAGCAGTGACAACACCCAGTTGTCCACAAAAAGTGACACGTGTGCACACTCCCATCTCACATGGCTGTCCAAATATTCACAGGTCCCAGACTACTCTTCCCCCCACTGCCACGCACACAACACACACACAAACACACACACACAGGCACACACACACACACACACACACACATATACACACATACACACACCTTCTGCCTTCTCTGTTTCATCACCCTTGTCACCTCTCCCCTTTCAAATCCCCGTCCAGACTCCCGACAGGTTGTTTGTCCCATCCCAGCTAGTAATCTTGACGACCCTGCATGCTACTGACACTTGTCATTGTGTGTCAACAGAGAAGTCCCTGAAGTCCCTGCATTTTCCACTGCATGGAGCACGATGCTGTTAGCACTAAGACTCACTGGAAGAGAGGGGAGAGCACCTGAGAAAAAAAAAGAGAGAGGAAAGGGGGTGTTGCAAGGGGAGGGGAGGTGAGACTCCGGCACGAACCTGGCCTGGAGCCAAGATGGCTCCCATGCAGGAGCTGCTCCTGAGTCAGCTGCCGCCAGGAATGCTTCCTTGGCCTGTGTAAATGATCACTATGCATTGCGTTGGGCTAGGGTAGACATGCTGTGAATGTAAATGCAGCTGATGGGCTCACATTTTGGATATCTAGCACCAGACTCCCACTGGCCCAATTATGATGATAAACATTGCATACATACAGAGCTGTACATATGAGTACAGGTTTCATCCCCTTAAGTCTTCTGTAGGTGAGCTACCCCTCTGAGGCGACTTGACATATAAACTACACATGGTAATAATTTACAGGACTTAGGAGAGCCGTAGGAGGCTCTATGGATAATAAGCAAAGACCAGAACTTGTAAAGTAGAAGCGTTAACAAAAGGGAAGAAAGATCAAACCAAATTACGAACAAAAGCAAATTGGGGAAGGGAAAGAGCTTCAAAAATTATATCAAAAATCAATCCAAGATGGTGATTACTGCCCCAGGGCATCTAACCAAGGAAAATAGGTTCACCAGGTAACAGGCACAACAGTGACTACAACAAATTTTAGATTCCCAATCATTCTGAGGCATCTTTGTTTTTAGTAAGACTCTATAAGATGCATAACTACCAGCCATATGGGTGTAGAACACATTTACACGCCTTGCAGTCTTTCCAACATCAGCTCAAAGTACAGTTTGTACCCATTTGTGTTTCACTGGCTCTTGTAAATGTAAATTTCCATTTTAATGATTAAAACGACAGACTCTCTGAAGATGACCCTAGGGCTCTACATGTGTGATGCTTTACAGGGTCATGAAGTGTAACTGGACGGTGAATTCCAGATTATGAAACAGTTGGACTATAAGGCCAGTTAACTGGGTCCACCACAGCACGAACCATTGCCACTTGTAAACGCCTTTTTATGTTATGCAAAGGCAAGAGAAAGAAATCTACAATAGCTGATTTCCTCTTTCTACATAAGACAAAAAGGAGAAAAAAAAAAACATTTCCATGTTCATGAGTTAGGATCACTGTTACTGTTACGCTCCACAAGAAATGAGCTCAAGACACACAGGAAATACATAATATGATATTTGGCAATTCCAAACCAGGCTCATTATCACTGTGTCGTCGCCTTGGATGACACCTCTCCAGCTAGCATAAATATGGGTAGAGTCAATTGAAAGTCAACAAGTGCCAGAAGCTCTGGGTGGTGAGTAGTGGGAGGCAGGGTTGCTATGACACGCACAGTGTTTGTGTAGGCTCTGGAGAGAGAAGTGTGTACTCTTTTGATCCCCTTTTCTGTTGCTGGGTCTAAGGTAATGGGTCTCTTTTGATTCACTCGTAGCAAAGTGGGAAAAAAGAAGGTGAGGGAGGGAGGTTGTGTGCATTTTGATTTCACACTGGAAAATGGAGGAGAGACGCACACACCCTCTCCGTCTCGGCTGTCTACTTCTCACAAAGTCGTGCGCAGTTAAGAAAACATACGAATGGCAGGAGAGACAAAATTGCAAACGTGAAGAGCAAATTATTTCTTCTCAGTCATCCAAATGCCCATAAATGTGATACACAAAAATGTACACACGCACACAAACACACACACACACACACACACATAAACATCTCTTTGCACTTGTCCAAGATTACAAGCAGAATGAGACAGAAAGAGACAGAGTGTGCGTGTGTGTGTGTGTGGTTGTGTTTGTGTTTATGAGAGAGAGAGAGAGAGAGACAGAAAGAGAGAAGCGATGACAGGGACGTTTGATGTTGCCGCACGATCAGACAGGGGTGACAAATATTAGTGAGATTCATGAACTCTGGAAAACCTCACAATTGCTGGTGCCAATGCAGGTGGTAATGATCCACAGAGAGATTGGAGAGAGATAGGAGCGCATGAGCCTGTTGATAAGAAGCTAGCAGAACGGGGATCAGCCACAGTGAATGGCTATCAAGCCCCCAGTGAATGACAGCCCGTCACAGTAATAACCTTGAGGACAGGAACATAATGGGAATGCTTCCAACAATATCAGATTGCTTGAACTCAGGGCCCTATGGTGCGATATGTTTTAATTGCACTGAAATTTCTTGTTATGTTTTGTTTTCGTGCTTGTTGGCATGTGTATGTGTGTGTGTGTTTCTTTCTCTCTTTGTGTGCCTATTCAATCTGATCTGCCAAAAAGTAGAATACTGAAAACAACACCACTGCACACATGCACACGCACACACACGCATACACACACACACACACACACACACACACACACACACACACACACACACAAACGCACAATCTTGCTTTGAGAGAAGCCAAAAGCAATACAGTCCTATTAAAAATGCAATTCTATTGCGACCACCCAAGTTCATCTTCCAATATTTTTTCCTTTTGATGAACTGATTCCGTTTACTATCTGAAGCCGGGGGAAGAAGCCACAGAGCTCCTGCTCCTTGCTGTGATGAAAGACTCAGGCTCCTACATTACAGGCCACTAATGAGTGTCTTTTTCACTATTTAGCGCAGAAAGGTCGTATAGCGTCTAGACAAGGTGGAGAGATCATTGCCAGCACTTCACGATGAGGAACATTTTTCCAGTTTTCACCAATTACAAGAGATCGATGGTGACCTCAATCAACTCGCCCACTCCCCCCCCCACACACAGTACACACACTCCACACACACACACACACACACACACACACACACACACACACTTAAACAATAACTTCCCCTACAGTCATACATGACCTGTGCACCTAACACAGCTTCCGATATGACAACTTCCGATATGACACATCAAAACAATCACATGATAACTGACTTTCAAAGATGACACCGCACCGATGCGTTTTTGTCTGAGGCATCTGGCTGTGAAGGATAAACCAGACAGAATTTATGGGAACCATTACAGTAACATTGAGATGGCTCTTGTTTCAGCTATGGTTGTGCTATACTGCTTCCTGGTGTGGAACGTGCACAGTCTATCAACAAGCAAAACTCTTGTGCATTATAGTAACTATAGCATGTAGCGTGTAGCATGTGGGGGAACTGAGCAGACTTATCCATATTTACTGTTAGGGTCTTGCCCATGATGTCAAATTGAAAACTGATTTATCCTTGCTATTAAATTAGCTTTGGCTAGACTTTGACATTTGCTTATTTTTGCTATCGGTCAACAAACAAAGTCAAAGATAAACACCAGAAAGCTCCAATACAAAGATTTTTTTTTTTGAGTGTTTCAAGCCATATGGCTTTTCCTCAGACCATTGCTACTGAGCTACCCTCTTCAATTCATCGCATTTCTTTTGTTCTCACACGGTTACAATTACATATCCCATTGTGCAAATGTTATGCAAATTCGATACACTTCTACAAATGTTTATTTTATCCAAATTCCTGTGTGGATAAAACTTTCAAATACACAACCGCACAAAAATAAGTGGATACAATTAGAGGCACACGTCTTGGGTGAGAGTGTGTTGTAATAAGAAAAGCCATTTTTGTCAGGAGCAGAAGTCAGGGTGTTGTAAGACCACTTCAAAGACTCACGGGCAGAGACCCCATTATGAGCTCACTCATTTTAACTTTGTTCCATTTAAAGTGATTAATTCAACTTATTATTTATGCAGAAAAAAACTGCTTGGAGAGCACATCCATCTTGTAATGACCAGGATGAGGAGACCACCGCTGTGCACAAAAATTGTTTTGCATGTAGCTCTATCATAATGCTAATGTTGTGAAGAAACATTACAACAAAATACCTTTACTTATTGAAGCACTCAAAGCTCAAGGATGTCAGTATGAATATGTGGTACCTTTTTTTATAAAGTATATTGACTGTTTTCCGTATCTGCTCTTACAATGACACTGTCCATCTATATGACCTTATACAAGTTAGCAATTTACTTGACCCAGGTGCACAGTACTGCAGTGTTAACCTTTGACAGAAAGTGTCAAAAAACTCAGTGATGGATATGGCTTGTCAAGGGACCCTTTCAGCACCAACCACACCCCCTGCACCCATCAGTCTTGCACAGAAACATGACATGGCAACAAACATCCGTGGACAAGACAAATAGGAAGAAAAATGTTTCCCTTGACTTATGGTATGCTATGTTATGCTGTGGTGGAATCTAAGTGGTTGTAATTCATCTCAAGGCTGGCATGGTGACTTGTAACACTCGATCACAGAAACAAAGAGGAGATTTTTTTGTCTTTTTTCCCTCCATCTCTGTGGTAACAGATACCACATGTTATCACATCAATCAACCATGCATAAATCTATCTCCTCAATGTAGAGAGTAGACCAATGCTCAACACTAATGATAAAATGGTCAGATAAATTCTTTGCTCTGCACATCCTGCAGTTTTAAGACTTGTCTAGGGGCCTTTTTTCTTCCCCTAAACGTGAAGAACGAAACATTTTGTGGTGCATCAGTTTTCTGCCATCAGATTATTGATGGAATCTCATTGTCAAGGGTCATTTGAGGATCAGAATCAGTGCATCGTGTTGCTCAACATCTAAAAAGCAATTATTTATCTACACTTAGGGAAGAATTATGTAGGTATCAGACTACAAGCCTTGGTGATTTCACTGTTTTTGCTTCCCTTTACATCAAACCACGACAGGCTGAAACCTTTACAGACACACTCTCTGTGTGACAGAACTAAAAAAATCATCTGAGGGTGTGTCTGTCTATCTGTCTCTCTCTCTCTCTCAGTGAGCCTCTATTAACCAGCCAAGTGGTGTTACTGACCAACACATCTCATTGCAACTGCGACACAGAGCTGGCATAATCCTAATTAAAGTTTCGTAATGATAGGTTGCAGACATGTACACGAGCAAGTGAGAAGCAAAGAGAATCAGGAAGGGAGGGAGAGAGATACTGCTTGCGTCGTTTCCAGCCCACGATTACAGGCCTATCCATGCAAAACAGCAGGGGAGATGTCGCACATGGTCCGCAAGCAAAGAACACAGACGGTTGTGGGAGGAGTGGGGGTGGAAGTGGGGCGGGGGATTGAGGGGGCGGGGGGCAGGGAGGTGTAATAATCAAATTAAAACAGGTAAGGAGTGAGGGGAGGGAAAAGGTTTGCTCACAGGTGTAGCTCAGGTCTGATGGTGGCCTCCTCTATGCCAGGAAACAGTGGCACTCTAAATCCCTGTGATACTATAAAGGATTTCAAGTTTTTCCCTGGACACACACACACACACACAAATATGCTCCAGATATGTCTTCTTTTGTATGTGGTTTGAAAACTGTGCAGAGGATTTTTTAGTTGTTGTTGGAGGGGGAGAGGCATGTTGCGTTAGAGTAATACTGTATTGATTGACAACAACTGACTGGTGGAAATCGGAGCAGACTTGATAGCGTCTCAGGAGAGCATCTGGGCTTGCTGATAAGACGACCACATGACAAGGATAGAGCACTAGAAGTAGATGACTTCAATTTTCAAGAACGGGAGCAACAGTTACACCTTACAGTGGCACCACACCCAAACACACGCACACACACAAACACACATACACACACACACACACACACACACACACACACACACAAAAAAACATAAACAAATTTCAATGCAAAAAAACCCCACAACAGTCATGCGCTCCTACCAAATTCTGTTCCTCTCCTTCGAAATCTCACCCTGTGAGCTTCATGACTTGTGGGCATTCTAGTGTCATACAGCAGAAAATTGTATTCACCAAATGCGGCACTGAACCTAATTGAGTCCGCACACTCTAATAATAATGCCAAGCTATCATACTGAACTTAATTAAAGTTCACAGGGAGAAGTTATTGAATGTAAATGAGACTGCAATTACGGAGAGTTCTTGGTCACACTGTAAAATAACCATTTCGCCTGGCCGAACACTCACCTTTTCCCACTTTTAAAGAGAGAGAGAGAGAGAAAGAGAGAGAGAGAGAGAGAGAGAGAAGGAGACAGAGAGGCTAAGTAAAAGTGACACAGAATCATTCAAACATGCATTCCGGGATCAGAGTGTGAGTGTGGATCCCCTTTTAAGTAAATACACTTGTGGCAATGGCAGAAATTGTGAATAATATCAATCTAGAAAGGTTGGTTTCATTTAAATATAATTACAACTCCATCAAACATCAATTCACAAGGTCAGCTCACCTGGTTTGGCCATGGTTATCTCTGGCACAGTTGACAGTAATGAGCAAAATTAAATGAAAGATTTCCCAATTCTGCTCTACAAAGGGGTCCTTGGCACCTCTTCTTCTTTCGCATGACAGGCTAATCAGGATTTCACATGAACCTCTGGAACTCACTGAATCACCCAGGGTAACAGCTAGCCTATCTGGGATTAATTCAATTAAGGGGGCGGGTGGCTATCAAGCCTGATTCTAGACATCAACTCAACCACGGGTCATTGTGATTTGAATCAGTGAGACCCTACTGTCATGTTCCTCTCTCGCTAAAAATGGCGCCGCCACTGACAATAGCCAGTTTATTTAGGGGAAAGGGACACTTGGTGTATTAGATTCCCACACTGTACTCGCTAGAAGTTACGTCTCTGCTGGGTCGAAATATTTCGACATATACCCCGGTGGCTGAACTGCCAGCCAAGAAAGTGGAGGGAAAGGTCAGAAGAAATGAAGCCTCATTACCCCAGGGAGGGCTAAAGCCATCCGCTGCTTCCTCCACAAACCCAACTGCTTTTAATAAAGAAGAGAACGCAAGGAGGCTAAAAGTGCAAGGGCAGTCAATAACCGGGTCGTTAATTTTAAAACACGAATTAGCGTAAATCCTTGAGCCAAGAGAAGAACAATGAGAGAAGTTTGTCCCTGCATGCTGTAGAAATATCCTCACCATAGAAGACGAGATTGAGAGCAAAGTCTCTTAATTGTGACGTTAGGGGTGCTATTGGAAGTATCTTATTAACACAGACAATGAGAAATCATTCATTTGGAGCAATTTGCCTTACGACAGTTTTAATCAGAAAGGTCATATGAAGTAAATTATTATAAACATTTCTCTAAATTCTTGTGACCTGACTCTGACCTGCCTTAATTAAAATGATCCTACCATCTCTCTCTCTCTCTCTCTCTCTCTCTCTCTCTCACTCACTCCTTTACCCACCCACCCCTCCTCTCTCTCTCTCTCTCTCTCTCTCTCACTCTCTCTTTGGAAATGCAAATCCCAATGTCTTTGTTGGATCACATCCTGACAAATGTTCCATGAAACCAGTAATCTTGTCAGAACCATGGCCTTCCTAATACCTCTGCTTTGACTTATCCAACAGGGTTATCAGTAAAAGACCATGGGATATATAGAGAGAAAGACAGAAAATGAGGCCAAGCAGGAGGCCCCAAAAAAGAAGTGTAATTGGAGTTGCAGCTCCATTTGAACTTTGAATAGCAGCAGTCTGCGTAATGAGAGGCAGCAGTGATGCAGTGTGCTTCCTTTGTTCTTGCCAGTGGAATGCTCACGTTTCGTCAAACCACAGGTCTTCGGAACCTTTTATCACAGTCTGTAGTCGCCCCCTCCGCCGCCTTTCACACACACGCACGCACACATACACACACACACACACACACACACATACACACACACTGAACTGACAGTCTCTGTGGCAGTGTCGGCATGGAGCGATGCAGACATTTAGATTAGGGACCCCTGGCTGGGATAATTCAGATCTCACAATGCTTATTACCAGAAGAAATGGCTTCATTATCTGTGGCCATCAGTAAAATGACAAACCTCAAAGATCTTCATCTCTCTGCTGGAGAGACCCACCCAGAGTCAAAGAGGTCCTGGCCGTCTTTTTTGCACTCAGTGACAGACATTTGTTTCCTATTACCTAATTACCAGCTGCATTAGTACACTATTCTGCATAAGTATACTATTCTCCATTAACACACTTCTTTTTTTTGGGTTTCACTCATTATATATTAGCGAAAACACAGAGGTCAGCTGACTGGTACAGACCCCATGATGGACAACATCTGCTCTCGCATATGTCTGTGTCCGTATGAATGGCCAACGACACCATGGGATGTCTTGTGATTCTGATTGGTAAATGAATTCATGAGTTTTGCCTACAGTGCAGTTGAAGTGCAAATCTTTTCTCTGCCAAAACAAAGTAAACAAGCCTGGTGGAGAGCGGCAAAACAAATACATACCTATCAATTTACAATGTATGAGCAAAGTGACAAGGCCAGGCTAATCAGACTAAAGCCTCCAGTGCTTTTGAAGAAGTGGGAATGAATGATGTTAGCCAGTGTGCTGGCACTCATACATGTACACAGTCAATCAAACGCAGTAATGTAGAGAATCTCCTCTTTTGCTCTCTCTCTTTCTTTCGCGCACTTACTCCAATTTCTTCTCCACACACACATACACACCCACTCACACACACACACACACACACGTTCACTCACCCATCTGCCCACACATTCAAAACTACACACCAGTGGTCCAGTAGTCTGTGCGTGCTTGTGTATGATGGATAGCACAGATGTAGTGTGTGTGTGTGTGTGTGTGTGTGTATGTATGTGTGTTGAGTAATGGTGCGTTTACACCCACTCCTGCTGCCTGCGACATGGGATTAACACAGAATTTATGTGTTTTCACAGCTCATCACATGCTCAGGTGACGGTGTGTGTTTGTCCGAGTTCGGTGCGAGCTTGGCTCGGTGCAGCTGCTATGCGCTGTGACTAATAGCCAAAGTGTTGGACAAATCCACGTTTCGCAGGAGGACAGAGCCATGAACGAATGAGAAGAGAAGTGGATTACTCCCTCTCTCTCAGCCTACTCCTTTCTTAAAAAAAAAAACTCCCCCACTGTTTTCTCCATCTCTCTCTCTCTCTCTCTGAGTCCTATTTTTTTCTGGAATAGCAACACACCACACAAGGACTCCTTTTCATCCGCTCCTCATAAAAATGCGGAGCAGGAAGGAGCTCGCTCCTAGCCTTCCTTCCCTCTTCTCTTCTCTTCCCCCACATCTTCTCTCCCTCCCTCTCTCTCCCCCTCCCCAGACTCTCTTACACTTCCAATGTGCACCCTTCTCTCCTGCTCACTCTTGTGCTTTCTCTCTCCCTCTTATTCCCCCCCTCCTCCTTTTCACACATGCACCAGGGCCCCCTGAAAAAAAAAAAAAAAAACCCTAAGCACAGCAGTTATCAGTGCTTCCAATTACACCCGTCGGTAATTAGAAAAGATTCAGTGATCCCCCGGTTACCTCTGCAGCCGGGGCGACGACTTCGACTCCCCCACCTTGGTGCACCTAGCCTCCCACCCCCACCTAATTAGTTTCCGAATGCTCGGCGAGAGATTCGGTCCCCGACCACAAATGGAATTAAATTACTCCTGTCACCGCGGCAGTCAGAATATAGAAACTTGACTCTCGTCAGGGCTGGACTGAACTAATTCGAAGGGGTCAGTGGAGGGGAAGGCAGGCGCTTTGAGCAGGGTCCCTGTTGAATCTGTGGCTCCCTGCCAACTGACGCTTTTTATGGGTTTTAGAGTTGGAAATTGGTGTTCCTTACACACACATACACACACACACACATACACACGTAGGTTATACATACACAGAGACAGACAGAGAGAGAGAGACAGACAGACAGACAGACAGACAGACAGACAGACAGACAGACAGAGATATAGAGAGAGAAGTGGCAAAGCTTTACACTGACTTTTTGTTGTTTATGTTTGTGGATACTACAGCCATGTGTTAATCTGATTCTGCTCACCTAGTTCCACAGCTCATTTATGTCTAACTGTGATGCTGGTTTGGCACTGATCAATACTTTTCACTCAGCCACCAGGATGGAGAGCCAGCCAGAAACCAGAGGACATGATGCTTTGAAATCAAAAGTGACAGTAGATATTGGTATCTTGCAAACATCAAAAACTGCAGTAAGGAGAATGAAAAATGTAACATTTCTGTAACATCTCATGACTGGGTAGCTCTCCAAGCTTTGAGAACACTGTAAAAAAATCCCAGTGTTCTTACATAACAATGGTTCTATAAACTGAAAATTGAGTGGGGGGCAGTCTGTTCCTCTAGCAATAACTAAAATAAACATGTCAGTTGTTTCTCAGGCCCCGTTCACATGTAGCATGTAGAAAAAATATAGTTTCATGTGGCTGCGCCTATCACCTACACGCAAACCAGCTGAAACCGGCTACTTTTGAAAGGCCAAAATGGAGATCTCTGTAGAACTCTTTAGTCACAACTTCAGTCACTACGTGTGGACTTTGGCATAGTGGCATGACGGCCTCTCTTCGGTTTTCCAATCTCTGGTTGGCTATCTATTTCTTGGACAAGTTTTTGACAGATTTCCCAAGCTAATTTTGAGCATTGTGTGAACGGAACAAAAGTAGGAAAATATATCAGTTTTCATAGATAGCCAGCTATGTGTAAATGTAGCCTCAAAGAGAACTGAAGTGAAAGTTCAACTATCTCTCTCTAGTGTTTTTTGCTTGGTCTTTGGTTCAAAGGCACGATACTTTGGACAAACACATCCACTGAGAACCCAAATACATAAACATGAACACAGTGTTGTTCGGCATCACTTACCCCACCTATAAGCAACCAGCAAATAAAAGAACTGTGGTTAGTGTACAATGTTTATGTTTATGTTTATGCATTTAGCAGACGCTTTTATCCAAAGCGACTTACAACTCATCAACTATCAATTGTTCCGGGCCAGTCTCCCCTAGAGCAACTTAGGGTTAAGTGCCTTGCTCAAGGGCACAACGGTGGCAGCCGGGATTCGAACCCACAACTTTTCAGGCTACTTACACACTAGCCAGGTTCCTTAACCACTACGCTACCACCACCCTACTAAACTAAATTCACTTTTTGCTGATTATAACCATCTGGTTGAGTGCAATTGGTCTTTTTGAGGCTAACAACAACAGACAAAAGGTCCATCCCTGCATACATTTGCAGAATCCCCACCTTAATCCTTCACTGTCTGCTTCTCCTTTCTTGAGTTTTTCCTCCTTCATCCACCAGTAAGGCCTCGGTTTAATGCTGAGTTGGTCTGCAGCACAATTCATGGTGCAAGACAGCTCAGCTAAGCTCAGGATTTAAGATTCAAAGCCTGCAGGTGCACACACACACACACACACACACTCTCTCTCTCTCTCTCTCTCTCTGTCTCTCTCTCTTCTTTTTAATTTCTGAAGAGAACACAAGCACCAGATTCTCTGAAACAGGGCCAGGGTGCAGAGGAGAGTTTAAGAAGAACAAGGGACAGGGGCTGTGTGTGTGTGTGTGTGTGTGTCGTAGTATGAATTCTTTAGCAAAGCAAAATTACATATTTTTACCCTTAAAAAAGGGCAGCCCAGATTTTCACTTTGCCTTACTATAGTTCAGTAACATTAACAGTGGTATTCAAGGGTGAGATAATGCCTGTACTTGCATCAGAAATGCCAACATTTGGGAAGACCTACCCAGAAACCCAAAGTGAAAATCCCCCTTCGGGGTTACACACAGATATTAGGCTAGTATGTTTCAGCTCTATTTTTTATTTCCTTTGTGATTTTCCTTGGTTTTTCTCAGTCTTATCATCAGAGTCATGAATTGCCTCAAAACAAACCTCAGGCAACAGAGAGATGGGGGTCTCTCAGGGTGTCAGTACAAAAAAGACAGTAGTAGAGAGGCCCTTAGATTTATGGGTACCCTCATAGGCTGGCATTTCCACGCCTGGCGTCACCCATAGGAACCGACAGTCATTATCACTGCACTGATTTAACAAAGTACTGCCAGGGTTGATGGTTTCCATGGCGACCAGACTCGTCATCGAGACTCAGGTTGGAGAGGGTCTTTGGTGACTCCTTTTGTGTGTGTATGTGTGTGTGTGTGTGTGTGTGAGGGGGGGGGTTCTACTGTGCTTTGTCACCATTAATGCATGGTTGTCTAATATTTCCAACAAAAAAATACCTGTAAAGTCTACCATACATAAAAAAGGCACAACATAATCATTCTACCATCATCCTTGGCATAACCACTGCGATGGTCATCGATGGGCAACAGGTAACAGGAAATAAAGAAAAAACAAAAACATACATACATCACAAGGTCATGATGGTGCTGACGAAATTGTATGCACAGTGGCTGTAGTTATTTTTCCTCATCATTAATTTGTTTTAAGAGAAATGACTTTAAAGACTTTAAAATTACTGTGACAAGATCAGGAGCTCCAGAGCCTCTGCTAGTGACTGAATGACATATATTTCACCTGAGAAACACTGGACCACTACCCACCAGTGTGCTATGGAGGACAGGAGAGGCAGTGGGAGAAAACATGGTGCTTAGCTGTGCTCTGCCCAAGCTACCCAACACTTCACACACACACACACACACACACACGTTCTCTTTTACTGTGACGGTAACCTTGAGTTGATTGGATAGGATTGATGAGCCCACAGAAAAGTGGCACTCCCAGTCACATACCTACACACACACACAAACACTCACACACACACACCGACATGGAGGACACCACAGCCAAACATGTCGGCAAAAAAACAGCGGCAATTAGCCTTGGGCTCAAAGTCAAAAAAGGAGGTAAAACTATAAACTGCTCAGTGCCAAACTCTTTTTGTCATGAATTTGGATACCAGTAGCCATTACAGATGACCCTACAGGTCTGGCACATTTTCATTGAGGCATTCCCTTATGTCCTCTCTCTCTCTCTTTCTCTCTCTCTCTCTCTCTCTCTCTCTCTCCATCATGATAATTCCTTTCCCATCCCAAATGGGTTTCCTAACTGAAGTGAGAGAGACACAGTGTCACAGAAGGAGGTCAGAGGATGCCTCTCTGTCTTCGTTCCATTAGAGCGAGCCCGAGACTAGAGGCCTTTTCATTCACACTTCTTCTTCTTCTTCTTCTTTTTTTCTGAGACCATCCTGCCAAATCCCTGATCCTAGTCCAAGCTTAATATGCCAGCCGTCTCCCATCCTCCCGTTGCTATTGGTCATTCCAGCACTGTGCCAAGCGCTTTGAAGGTGACTTTTGGACCAGCATTTAAGGCACAGATACAAAACCCCCTTAACTATGGGATAAATGAGCTCCCTTAGTATCTTAAGAATTATTAAGGGCAGAGCTTGGCTTCACAGGGGTGTATCAAGTGCCACTTCAATTAAAAAAAATGCATTTAGGTGAGCCCTGTCTCAAATTACAAGGCACAGTAAAAATTCACAGGGACTGCTGCCGTGCTGTGTTTGAATTGGCAGCACCTGTGCACAGTGCTTAAGGGATCTGGTGGTTATCGGACATCTAGAGGCTCTCGTCTCCCATATCTCTACACTCTAGAAAGGATTCACTACGCTGATAGATAAATTTGCCTCAGAGAGCAACCCCACCACAATGCCATCATCATCTCACCATCCTTCATCTTGTCACGCTCTTTTGTCTTGGGCTGCATACAATGACATTGTGAAAAGGACAAGTTACAGCCCTAATGCTCATGAAACACACACACACACACACACACACACACACACACACACACACACGTAATAAGCACAAACACTCACAAATGTGTCCTCTCACTAATTCTCCAACACACATACATACATACACACAGAGACACACACAAACACACAGACACACACACACACACCAGTGTGAGTGATGAAATTTCTTCTCAACAGTAGACTTCTATACACATGACTGATTGTTTCACACAGTATTGCTCCACTGCAAGACATAATGACTAAAAGATGTCACTGCGTGACTGAAGACTGAGTGAACACTTCTGATCAAAGACACACATCGGGTAGCTGATTTTCACCTGTCTTTTACTTTCTTGTTCTTGATAGCAGTCGCAGTCTACATCATCATTAACTTAACATTTCAAGAGCTCCCTCTGCTCCTGCAACTTCTCTTTCTTCTTTTGGGACCTTTTATGTTCCAATTCACTCTATACACTACTGCTAGACAACGAAATGTTCAATAGAAATGGATTAAATGAATCAATTAACTGTAGTTGCTGACCGTGAAGTTTGACGAATGAATAAAGCTGAGAACTTGAACCTGTTTGGCTGTACACGTCTTAACACTTCCATCAGTAGGCATTATGGAGTCGTAGTCAAACTAATTCTTATAGATATGCACTAGAGATGCAAAAAGCTCCTGTAGCACCTTCTCACAGCATAGCATGACGATTCAAAACAATCCATGGCAAATATGTGGGAAAACTGTAATGGAAGATACAAAATCATCCACAAGCTTCTAATGACCCAGCAAAATGTCCATATCTGTAAAACAACATTTTTTTATGATGCCTGGAAGCGTCCGAGAGGGACCCTGGGAAGAGATGGGAATTGCATGTGAAACACAACAACGAGGGAGGGAAGGGGGGGTTAGATCAAGAGATAGGCAGGTCAACGAATCAATTTGCTACTGTTCTGGGCAGCGCTTAAATGGTTTTAACCTCTAATAGTTAAGCGCAGCTGTTGCAGATTGCAGCGGCGTGGTAATCTAATCTGCAGCCTGCTGCTGTGCTGACCGCCCGTCCACCTTCTCTGGATGCACTCAGGGTCCCTGTGCCCTTGACCAGAATCATGCACACAAAGACACAGTGCACCTCACACACATATGAGCAACTAGCATGGTCTCTCCCAGTGATGCTCTTCCATCTCTTTCTCTCGCTCTCTTTCATCATCTAATGACTGATTTGCTCCATAACCATTAAAATTGCGTTGTCCCATTTAATTAGCCTAGACGAATGGCCAAGGCCCAGGTTTGCGAGAAGTGTGGTGTTCCTGGTATGAAAATGGGGAGCAGAGCTAGGGCTGCCGTGTGGAGGTCTGTTAGATGCGAAGGCTTCAGGGAGGAGACGATGACTTGTGAAGGAGCCTCTGCCCATGGCTCGCGTGCTCCTCCACAACACAGGGATAAGGGAGCTGGGTGTAACGCCTCAGTGAGCATGAGGCATAACTATCTTTTAGGATTAAGATCCGGTGCAAATGATTAGAGAGGGCACACTTGGACTTTGCCACATGACTACACAGAGAGAAAGACAGAGACATCATAGCGTGCCTTGGATTTTTATTTCACAAGTTTGATATGACTATCTAGTTAGGATTGGGCCATTTGAATATACTGTTGCTTGCTGTGTGCACCTTGCATTAACAGGATTTGCTGAGGTAAGGAACACTGGCTTTTAGCCATCTAACGTCATTCAGCCAGCCTGTATGTTATACTCAAGAGAGTGCTATAAAGTGATATAAAAACTCAAAGTTCTGTCGGAGCAAGGCCAATCAAAATGAATTCGTCAAGGTGAGAAGGGGCACAAAAAAGGATCAGGAGAAAAAAAAGATACACAGAGAAAGTGACAGAAATAGAAAAAGGTCTGTGTACACAAGACTAGTGTCAGACAAATAAAAAATTTCACATAAGGTGTTTTGCACTAAAATAAAAAAAATAGCCATTTGCTTTTCCAGGGTGACCTTAAGCAACCCTTGCTTTTGCCCTATAAACACACTCCACACAGGGTGGTCACGGACTTTATTTTTAAGACAAAGAAAAAAAAAATAAAGGCAAAGACAAGACTCATATCATATTTGGCTTCCTACGTGAGAGAATTGTTGCTTATTAGTTTAATGTAATTTCATGTCCATATTTGTTGAAATACACACACACACACACTCTGCCCTATCAGAGACATGGGAAAACTATAACCTATCCAGAACAACATATAATTTCATTGCAAACAGTGTATTTTTGATCGCTACCAGTAATTAATTAAAATGAAAGGGAATTTATTTGCTGGTTTTGGAGAATTTTGAATCTTCCAGCCTCAAGGAACTTTTTATGTTCTTCTCTGCCTCGTTCTAATTAACTTACTATGGGTTGTTTTCTTATTGTAGTCTAAATGAAAAGTATGTCTTTAACTGCAAAACTGTGCTTTGATAATACATACCAAAATAAATAGAATGAATGAATAAATAAATGAATTAAAAAAAAAAAAAACACAGTGGTTTTGCATTTCTGTAGACGTCAGCAAAATACTCAGTCAAACATATGCTCAACTTAAGACCACAAAACATTCTGTTTACCTTTTCAATCTCAGCTCTCTTTATTTCCCATGATGGGTCTTTAGGAGAGAGAGGGGTCAGATGTGGGTGGGGTGTGAGATGTGAAATTTTGCCTCACTGTGGCTTCAGACAGCGTCCCTGTGATGGTCTAAAATCCATAGCTTTCAAGGTAAAGCACTGACATTTCAACATGTCATTTTATTGTACTGCACTGGCATTTCGCTTTGTTGTTAGTAATTGGTAGTGCCACATTTTCTCAGTGAAAGGGAATATGGATAAGGCTTTTTTTTTTTTTTCTAACATTTCAACCCAGTGTCAGTGCTTAATTTTATTCTATGCCACTCTAAAGAGCGCAGTGAAATAAGGCTGGCATGGCTGAGTTGGTTTACATATTTGGCCGTATGTGTTAGTGGAGGTACAGTCATGCCTTGATATTACTGAAAAGGCAAGCCTATCACTCTCCCCATATCTCTGCAACGTCTCTATGATTCATAACCAGGCTAGTCAGAAATCCCTAGTGCCACCAATTACAAGAGGAGGAGGAAAAATATTTTGGCCTTCATTTATCTCCCTCATGAATATCACTAATTGATTTCATCTATCCTGTGTTGTAGAGCGGGGACGCAGAGTTTATGAAACTAACCTATGCCAATATGCGTGTGTGTGTGTGTGTGTGTGTGTATTTCAGGGCGTGGGGAATTATTCCTTCTAAAAGAATTACTTCTGTGGAATGGAAGCCAAACAGTAAGAACAGGCTTGCATGCACACAGTACCACAATCTGGAAGATAAACAAAAATGACACCATTTCTTCCTGTGTGCACATTTCATGGGATCAGCAAGTCTGTAGCCATACAGGAACACTTTCAAGGTGTTGAAGTTGCTTCCAGAATGCAAAAATTGTAAGTGTCAAATCAGCAAGTAACAACAGATAACTCTGAAAGGGCATAAATGTGTGTGTGTGTGCCTGTGTGTGTGTGTGCGTGCACGCGTGCATACTTTATTCAACAAGGGGTATTGTTTAGAAATGCATTTCCTTGACAGGTACATCCTTGAACTGGCCTATGCTTGACAGACAGCCGTCAGTCAGCCCATGCACCATTCAGTACCTTTTATTCATATTTCATGACCAGCATCCTCATCTCCTCCTTGTCAGAATACTATTTAATTGCTATAGGGTTAGAGTTAGAATCACAGAATTTGCATTCTGTCTATGTTTTTATGACAACAGTAGTCAATTATTCAAGAGTTTGCTGGCCTTTCCCTATGGAGTGATTTTTACGCTGATGCAGGGCAGGGGGCTGTGCTCTGCTGGGGATTATGGGCTTTGCTGGCTGTCATAATCACCCAGTTTCCCTATCATGAGTTTATGAAAATCACTCAGTCCACTATTGCTCTATCTCTCCCATTGTTTATTTGACAACAGTACCACTGAATGAAGCTGTGTGCTCCAACCATATAATGTCTGTGGCTCCAACTGGCAGATGGACAGCTTGAGCTCTGCTAAACACTGAGGGAGCACCCTGTTCTCTGTATTATAAAGGCAAAAGATGCTGATATGTCTAATGTGGACATGTCCATTTTTGTAGCAGTAGTAGACTAGCGTAGTAGAGTAGTAGAAGTAGTAGTCAACAGACAGTCAAAGATAGTCTTTCAAAAAAAAAAAAATTGTCCACATGTTCTTCATTGTGTGCTTCTGATCAAAAATGGCAAGCCCAATGAGTGAAACACCTAACAGATGGATCTGCTGTTCTGGTGGGGCTGATTTAGCTTAACTTGAACACTTAAGTGTTTAAGTGTTAAATTGGTTCAAATTGATTGTATTTTTTAAATGAGTAGTGTTTATTAAAAAGCCTACAGTTCAACAGTAAAAATGGAAGCTTTATCAGGACACAAATATGCAGATTTATACTAGTTCTGAACGAAGATGGCTGTTGCCAAGATCCATTTTAGTTACTAAAATTAAAAAAAAAGAATGATGATCATCTCTGTTCACACACTAAATAAAAGAATGAAAATATGACTCCTGTGAGGTTTTAACCTCAAGTTCAAATCTGCCTTCATAATTTCAGAGGTGATTATTTCAGTGAAGACTATGGAAATTATATCTACATACCCAACGCATCTCTCTGAGTCCATTCATTCTCTCCCTTCTGACCTACTTAGCTAAGACAATCAGACCCACATCAGTTAGGATGCAGTGAAAGAACCCATCAGGGCTGGTATTGCACTGATTTGCTCAAGGTCAGTTCGCCTAGTGATGTTTCCCTTAAGGCTGACTGGACCATGTTTGATTACTTAATGATGACCTGAAGTCTGTCTGGCTGACTGGCTGTCTGTCTGTCTCTCTGTGGTACAGGCTTGGTATGAATTATTTCACATTTTAAACAAATGTTGTTTTTAACTTTAACTTAGCTTCTACATTTTTTGGTTTCACATCAGCAAGGAAAAAAAGATCTGTGGCCACCGTGGCCAACCTTTTGCTTTAATTTAAACACACTCTAAACACAATATGTTCTCCTTTAAGATTAGGAACAATAATGCTTTACTAGTGGCCGTCAACTGAAGACCGAGGTCGCTAAAATTGCTACTTAGATATACTTTAAACCTGTATAGCAGTCCATCTACTGCACCATATGAAGGGAAACATGAAATCGGCAACACACAAACACGGACACATGAAATCAGCAACAAATACACACACACACACACATACACACACACACAGGGAAACGTGAAATCAGCAACAAACACACACAGACACACACACACACACACACACAGACACAGGGAAACGTGAAATCAGCAAGAAACACATACAGACACACACACACACACACACACACACACACAGAGCTTATACAAACTTACATGCAAAACACAAATATGCAGATAAATCATGAGCCTGTCACATGTCCCACCTAGTGTCTAGCCGAAGAGTCACCGTGTGTTAATGGAGGCAGGCACTACCCAAATGAGGTCATGACTTCTCACAAATGAGATGACTGTCTGTGTGGGCGTGTGGTTGGGGATGTGCACAGAAATATGCATACACTCATAAACACACAAGCCATCTCCTTGCACACATCACACAAATGACATTTCAAAAAAAGGTAGAAAATATGAATTCATGGGCTGATCACACACACACACAGCAGGATGAAGAGAAAGAGACAGATATACAGAGAGAGAGGGATAGAGTCATCAAAGGGACTAATGCGTTTATAATGACATGTGGAATTTTAAAAACTTTAAATCCCCAAATATCAAAGCTATTTTCAAGTCCCTTCCACACCCCTGACCAAAAAAAACATCCATCTTTGAAGGAAAAATAACAGAATAAATGAAAATCTAAGACCCTTTACTGAGTAATCAGGCCCTTAATTAAAATTTCAACTAGAGTAGCCATGGAATTCCAACACAGCAAACATCTGATTTGCTGGCTCTGCCTGTGTTTGTTTATTTGTTTGACAGTTTGCTTTTGCCCGTTGAAGGAAGACACTGTTGAAGGCTTAGCCTGGACCCATTTCTCGCTGCAATGCACGTTTACAAGACATGAGGAAGGCCTGGCGCCAGCCCAAAGAGCACTGGGTGAATGGCAAAAGGAAGCAAGCGTTCACATAATCTTTTTCCTCTTCTCTGTTGACGCATCCCTTCCTCCACCCTCTCCCTGTTTTGCTTTCTTAATTTCTCTCTCTCTCTCTCTCTTTCTCTCATTGGCACAAACAGCCAATCTCAATGGAACACTTACGCAAAGGGATATCAGTCAGTGAGTAAGACTGGGTTTATATCACACAAGTGGGAATGAGAACAGCTGGCAAAAGAGTATCCACAACGATGGATATGCCTTAGCCACAAAATCCCAAATCCTTCAAACTGCACCATGGTATTATTAATTGTAAAAACTCAAGCAAAGGGCCTTTTTTATGAATTCTTATGACTTTCTTGTTTTTTGTTTCTTTTTTTTCTTTTTTTCTCTCTGCGTCTCTCTCTCTCTCTCTCTCTCTCTCTCTCTCTGTGTGTATGTGTGTTTGTGTGTGCCTGTTTTCCCTGAGTATAGTTCAGAAAATAGTTGCAGCATTAAAAACAGGAGAATCTCATAAGCCTGTACAGAAGAGTTCAGCTCTGTACTAGAATACAAACATTTAGAGATCAAAAGAGATGTTTTGCCTGTTCTGTCATTTTGGTGATCGTTGGCTGCAGGTATGGCTCAGTAATGTGTTGATGGCTGCACATCAGAGGAAATTATCACAAAGGGAGTCAGTAATGACTCGCATATCATCAGAGAGAGACAGAGAGAGTTGCCGACATGGCAAAGGGAATTCAAACAGATATCCCTGCAAGCTGTGATGCGAGCAGACTGGATGTTTTCATTTCTGGATTTCATTTGGAGCTGTTTAGCCACTGAGTAGATATATCATGTCCCATCAGTTGCAACCATTACAGTCCTGGGATACATAATAGGTCAAAAAGAAAAGAGAGAAAGTAAGAGAGAGAGAGAAAGAGAGAGAGAGAGGGCTGCACACTGTCACTTGAGGAAAAAAGGAAAAAGGCAGAGCATGATGCACAAGAGAAACAGAGTGAACGGTAGGTGACGAAGTAATAAACACCAACAAAAGGCGAGAGTATGAAAGAGAAAGAGACGAATCTCGGGACACAGACAGTCAGGGAGACAGAGGAGAGTGAGGCATGGCCGTACACAATTACACGCTTGACATGCTAAAAGAAAATGGCTCAGCGAGAAGCGCCTTGTTCCCACTCCAGTCGGCCTCGGAGAAGAAGTTCTTTAATGACACCGCCCTGGTGGGCAGATATTAATAGAATAACCACAGGCTGAAGAACCCCCCTCTGCAGTCTTATTATTACATATATGAGAGGAACAATGGCAGACGTGTCGGCAATGATTAGGGCTACCGGACATGGATGACAGCTCAGAACTTATGGTGAGTTTAAGAACTATGTGTGTGTGTGTGTGTGTGTGTGTGTGTGTGTGTGTGTGTGTGTGTGTGCATGTGTGTGTGTGTGTGAGACAGAGAGAGAGAAAGAGAGAGAGAGTGTATCATGTATGAAAAGGTCATCACATGCATAGGCCGTTATGCTCATGCGATATCAGAAAAGCAATTGTGTGAATGTCTGACTGTCTGAAGTAATCAAGTCATCAAAACTAGTATAATTTCCATAGAATGATAACGCTAACATACTATCCTGTAAAAAAGAAAAAGCAAGTAAAATGCAAGTAAAAAGTAAAATGTTTCCTCAAAGTAAACTAGTCTCATATTCTTTTTTAAACTTAAAACTTAACTAGTCTCTTTAAAGTACACTTTATTAAATGAGTAAGTAAAGCTTACTTGAAAAATTGGTGGAAACCCATTGCTTCAACTGAGTTCAGTAAACGAGTCTCGTACTCTTTTTTTACAATGGTTGGTGACCTAATGACGACTGCTACGGACTAGCACATCTAACACGGAAGTCTGAAAGCTGTGAAGTTTGATATGGTAAATGTAGCAAAATTCACTGTTTAAAGATAACATCAGGAGGCTTAATAGTATCCAAACTAGGTCAGTGTCAATTAACATTAGATCATGCATTACATTCATTGGTTGGAGACAATCTGGTTTTAAAACTTGTAGGGCCCTTCTCCAACACACCAACACACATATACGTGTGCGCGCACACACACACACACACACACACACACACACACACACACACACACACACACACAATGCCTGCGGGAGCAAATCTGTGCTTCTGCACAGTGTCACATCACAACACAGAGTGGGAAACTGCTAGTGGCTGGCAAGCTCTGGCACCTTTTGGCCTATGATATATTCTGGCAATATCATTGAGCCTATCTAGCCCATGACTTCTTGTAAAATCTCAAGCATGAAGACAAAAAGCCCTGTGCTCCCAAAAGAATGAATGAATGAATGAACGAATGAATAAATAAATAAATGAAAGACCTGTGTGTCCACGTGATTTGTAGTTATTTGTTTTGTGTTTGCCTCCCCTGTTAGATTATTTATTTCCAGCTTCAAGTAAGAGCTTACTGTTTGCCAGTGGCAATCCCTGGAGAGCAGCCAGGACCACTGACACTCAAAAATCTCCTCATTATGGGCAAGTCTACCAAGTCCACTGGCACCCTGACGTCATTACAGAGGTACGGGTGCTGAAGCACAACACTGTTGCCAACATCATTTAGGATTGGGGGGGGGGGGGGGGGGGGGGTTGAGCTAAAAAAGCAAGCCAGCTCATCTACACAATGCATTGCTACATGTCCATCTCACATCCGAGACACAGACAGCAAGTCTAGGGTAGACAAAGGCATTGTTTTAACTTTAACTCCAACATTCAGATTTGTTCCAGCACTGTTGGATATTTCTCGAGAGAAGCAACTAGACGAAGGGGGAAAAAAAAAAAAAAACAGCTTCTGGTGCCAACAGTGCAGGACATTGCACTAGGAAAGGGACATGGTGCTGTTTTTAGCGACGCATGGCTCATTACACCCGTGGAGAGCGGGCGAGCGGTGTGTCCGCTCCGTGCCCTGACAAGCATCAATCCTCATCGGCTCGGCCGACCTCACCACTCACCCTCACCGCACAGCACTCGCATCTAATGAGTACACAGGGCTCTCACTGGCTCTTCACAGACACACACACACACACGAATATACACAAATTCAAACAATCTCACCACAAACGCCCACAAACACATGCACATTCACACACACTTAGATGAGCTGCATGGAGTCTAGAGGGCTTCGCATGCTCTGCCCTGCCCTACACATCCCACAGTGCCTTTGGGGCTGTGTGTGCTCCCTGCCCCTCACTTCTGAGATTACCACTGCTCAGTCCACATGGTCGCACGGACCAAATAATGTATTCAACTGACGGAGCCCATGCAGAAGGTAAAGTGAGAGAAACAGTGCCTCCTTTCATGCGTGACTTACTGGCACGGGTTACCTGACACAACTCGAAGGTGGCATTCCATGATGTGTTCCTGTGCTTAACACATACTATTGTCTGCCAAAATACAAATGACAAATAAGCTGTTCCCTCTTATTTACAGTGTTACTTCGTGTATCCACATATGAAGGACAATCACTGTTTTTTTGTTGTTTTTTTTCCCTCAAACATGCATTATTGTTGTCTGTGATTTCACATACTGGTATTTAGATTCAAATGGTAATCTAACTTGACTCACTACACCCACACCCACTAAATTAAACAAATGCCATGACCTTTAATTGAAACTGTACACCAGTCAGAATCTGTCTTATACTCATACTGTGTCTGAATGAGTTCTTTGATAATTTCATTTGAATTCATTTGTGTATGTATTTATCAGTATAAACCTCAATAATGTATGCAGTATTGTGCTTCAGACACTGTGTATAAAGCAGTGATATTTTCAAGCAGATTGTCTGGCAACCCACCTAAACACACAATGTGGTAATGCATACATCCAAGTGCCTATTCAATCAAATGGATGGCATAGGATTGAGACATAGGTCAAGTGAATGGCTGTAAAGAAATGCCATCACTCATGTCAGATGTCAAATGCCAGCACTGTCACATGATTAGACCACGAAATAAAGCAGGAAGCGGTTTGCTCCTAATGCCAGTAGTGCTGGTTTTGGCTTCAAAATGGTTGCTGTGGGTAAACATATGGGTTGGCTTAGATGAGGCCTGGACCAAAGCACCTGTTCATACCGTGGCACCCATGGAGGGGCTCTGGTTGTTTCTGTTGTCCTCTCCATCTGTCTCTCTCCCTCTCTTTTCTGACCGACTCTATTATTCCCCATTGCCATATGCCAATCTAGCGCACTACAGAACAGGGATCGATACTACGGGAGCCTGTAAGGCAAAACACTGGAAGAAAAAAAAAAAGCAACAACAACAAGTTGTCTCATAGCTCAATATGTCCATCAAGCACTGAGGCGAGCCTCAGATCTTCAGGGATTTCAGTGATGCAGAGACATGGCCAATGAGAGAGAGAGAGAGAGAGAGAGAGAGAGAGAGAGAGAGAGTGAAAGAGAAAGAGAGAGATTACTCCAAGCCCACTTCTCCCCCACAAGTCAATTTACTTGTATGAAGTCCAAGTGAGGTTTATCTCAGACCACATATATATTTCAGAAGCTGCACATGGGCCTTTGTGTGCAGGCACCTTACAAAGCCCCACATTCACAACCACTGATGTTAAGCACTACCCCAGAATCTGTGGCTACATGTGATGGCAGATAGGAAGTCTGCCCACTGTTTTCTTAGCAGATTCCGTCTTACTGCAATCCTCAAACAGGAGCAACAATGCAGAGGAGTCTCTGAGTGCTAAACAGATCTTCTGCTGTATCAAGCTTTTGAAACAATCATGTTCATTTGACACGCAAAACCTAGAAAACAACAATGCTTCCCAAAGAAAGCACAGTGGAATAAAACTTTTTCGACAAAATGCATCACTCGGCAGTGTTGCATCAAGTTGGGCTACAACGATGAACTGCGTGCCAGATTTTTTTTTTTTTTTTTTATTTCTTCTCCAAGAGATTGTGTAACTGACACAGCAAAACACAGTGATGTTAACTGAAGTTTTTCCTTTCTTTCTTTCTGTTCTCTGAAGGTGAGAGGCTGTCCCTCTTGGCTCTATTAAAACAATCTTTCCTGTTCACTGCCTAGTGTCAGAGCTACAATTATAGCTGCTCAGTCACTTTTTTTTTCTATCACTGTTAAAAAAAATCTTGTTGTGAAATCTGTATTTGCAACAGAACTCAAAAGACACCGTTGTACTAAAGGCTATAAATTGACTTTCATTAGATGAATCGCTCTGTTACTTCTCCACATTGAATTAAAAAAGAAAAACATTAAAATATCGAAAGAATGAGATCAGAGATGAAAAGCCTTGTACAGTGTGTTTTGAACTTCAATATAAATGATTCCATTCTCTCTGGGATTTTGCTTTTCACAGATAATGACAGGGTAGACTTCTAGTTTTACTTTCTCAATTCCTCAGTGGGAACAGACAAATCTAAAAAATACATTCAAACCCAACACACATGTGCACACACACGCACACACACACACACACACACACACACAGAGAATAGCATATTTTGCTTTTAAAGCAGATGTGGGACATAAGGAGACATAAAGGCATTTCACTTTACTCCAAAATAGGTCTGCTCAATCCTTGTGGATTTTTATCTCATGCTAACAGTGCTCTGAGGGCATATCCACCAAAGGCAGGAGTAGATTGAGAGTGTGCTCTCCACAAACATAAGGGCATCCCAATGCAACAAAAAAACATTTTCATTCACTGTACTATTTTACACATGCTCGCCTTGGAGTTGTCCATTTATCATGGTAGCTTTGCAGTATGACAAGCAAAGCTGCTAAAAAAATGTTTCCAAAACAACTGTTTTGTTTTGTTTTGTTTGTTTGTTTGTTTTTGTTATTATCGGTTTTTTTTTTGTTTTGTTTTTTTTTTTACAGTAAATCACTGCATCAACAGCCAGTGGGAATCACCAAAACAAATCACTCAAAACCACACACATTTCACACAACAGGTAACTAAGCCAATTATCTCCCTAAACTCCCAAAATTCCCCTATGTGGACATTCAGAAATACATTAGCTCCAGCTTCTCCCCAGCCGCTGGGGCTCTCCACTTAAATGCCACTTTGCTTGACTCTAGGCAGTGTCCCTCAGCATCACTGTATCATACCTCCAAATTGGGGAGTGGTGCTCGCTCACTCGAGCAGCTCGGACCGCTCCGGAGACACAAAAGTGCCTCTCGACAAAACATGTCCCCTTTAGTTTGCATTTCAAGCCTCCAGCCACACAGGAAGCAAGACCTGTGAAGCAGTGTGCTCAGTAGCATAGCGCATCAAACTATTAAAAGCCCTGGTGCTAGGGAGTCTTGTTTAAATATGCATGGCAAAGCCAAGGTCTCAGAGTCTTACTTGAATCTGAGTGCGTTGAACACTATAAACAGGTTTGGAAATCAATATCTCTGCGAAAAAGGATAGAGAAGCACACAGAACAAAAATGAAGCGCATATCCTAGTTGAGCCTGCTTATTTGTAAGGTTAAAAAATAAGCGATATACTCCTTGATCTGATGCAGTTGTTCACTTCTCAGAGTTCTGAAAATCTTTAAAACCTTGATTCAGAATATATGTGGGAAATGATTTTTCCTAAGTTTGAAGTAGTTTAGATTAGACACAGACAGACAAACACAGAGACAGACAGACAGACAGACAGACATGTAGGCATCTTACCTGTTTGGATGACACAGGTTTATGTATGCATGGAAAAGAAAAACAAAGTTAGCAAAATCGAAAAAATAAGTAAATTCACTCACTCATTTCCTGTGCACTGCCTAAACCATAATTCTTAGGTCATGGAAAAAAATAGGCAGGTAGATAGATGGATGAGCCCACCCATTCAATGAGTCTTTCTACAGACTTATCATATTTTTCAGACACAGAACTACATTAGACTCAGTCTATAGTTGAACCACGTATTCGACATTTCTCAATCCTTCTAGTTAAACTAATGTAGCCTAGTACCCTAAAGCAGTACATAATCCCCAGTTTTAAGGGTTCAATGCGTCACCATGCATTGATTTATCAGAGAAATATCACTTCAAGATCATCTGGACTGACAGATAAACATATAATGACAGTGAAACAAAATAAAAAAAATATGTACATTATTTCAAGCATTTCTTCAGAACCAAATTACTTTAATCTCCAAGGACACCAGCTACCGAACCACCTATTTAGATCAGTTTGCTATTCCACAGAATCCTGCACTACTTTTGGAACTCTTTTCTTTCAACTTCAATCACTGCTGTAGGCAGAGACTGCTTGGTACAGCTACCTGTGAACGGAGTAGAAAACCAACTAATTGGACACACACTTACAACATGGCCAAGCAACAGCAGGGAGAATAATGAATAAACTTCATTAAGTGTGCAAGTGGGCAACCCACATCAAAATGACAACCATTGATCTCCCGCGTATCATCCAACATTGACAGATTTGGCAAACTACACATTTTATTTCACCAGTGAACAGATGAAGCTGATTTTACCTAACAGTGTTTCTGATTAGCATAGCAGGTAAGCAAAGACTTAGTCTAAGTATTGTTCTTCAATATCTTCAATATGTTTATGTGTGTAGGGGCCTTTTTTCTTTCATTGCTAGGAAATACATCAGGCATTATTGTGATTACAAAGAGGTATATCAGCATAGGAGGAAAGTGACATTCATTATTGTTTACTCAAAAAATCATTATTTGGGCAATTCCACGCCAACTGTCATGTCAATAACGGCGACAAAATCCCATGGTATTTGTATGACGCGAATGATTATGTGAAAAGTTTCATAAAATGAGTTCTACAACCAATAAGAGTGAATGCTCAAATTTATGTGTAATCATCATTCACAACACACCCTACCATGGCATTGTGTAATGGCGTAATAGTCATGACAGTTTTGCGTAGAATTGCCCATTTACTTATTGTTTTCAGGTTGCATATGGTTTGGCATACAGCAGATGGCATACAGCAGAACACCGTTAATCATGCTTGCATGCTAAATTATCATTACTAGCAGCAGAGAGATATCTAATCTGTATTACTCTTGGCATAATATTTGTGCCTATCTTGTAATACATATAAGCCTACTAGAACCTCAAAGACCAATCCAAATATTTTTAAGCCCTTTACTTTTTGTTATTTCATTAGATTACATGACAAAGGATCAGCTCAACCTGCATAAATGGCATCAATACTGAAGTTGTTCATGACAGTCTGCATGTTTTATTTAGGACTGATTTTTAAATCTTGGTAACCTACCTGAATGCTATTTAAATTGAAGACCTGCCCTCATGACATTATCTAATCTAAGATTTAAATATAGCTTAAATGACTGACTAGTTTGAAAAGCTGGAAGTATGTTCTGAGTCAAGACACATGCTTGCTTAAGCAAAATGAATCCTGACACAGACAGATATTCCCTTGACAGATACCTACAGTAGTAAGGACATGTACGTGTCAGCTATGGTTCACTGGCTGGTAAAGCACGATGCCACAGGTTAATTTTGAAACCGTCAACTGCTATTAAGCTATTAACCTGTCAGAAAATAAGTCCTTTCAAACACGAGTCATTATTCCAGCCAATTGACCTCAAATGTCAAGCTCTATACATATTTAGTAGAATATGAAACTTTGAGCCTATATGTGATGTACCTCATAAGTTTCATATGGTGATACTGTCCATCAAGACATGATGGAAAATGATAGGTCAGAAACACATCACACTATGAAGTTTTATTTTAATTCTAAAAAAAAAAAGTTTGAGTAGAGACCACAGTCTTCACCATCACATCTAATAGTAACTTTTCACTAATTCTCAATTGGATTAAATGCAGAGACAAAATTTCCATCATGGGATCAAAAGAGTATATATTATTATTATTTATTTAAAAGTGTGATGAAAGTGTGGTAGTTTTACTGCAATATACATACAGCCTGCATGTGGTCAATACTAATACTAATCCCTAATAATATAATTCTCACATTTTGCCTGCATTTGTATAGATTTATTTTCCAGTTTTATCATGATTTGTTCTAATTCCTACCAAGAGCACTCAGCAACATAGGACAATAGGCCTATAGGTTGACTGATTCATCTAGGCTCTCTATTCCTTTAAGGCTCCTGATTTTCACCTAATGCAATAGTCAATATTAGAAATCATATTCATTCACGTAACGAAAAAATTTGGTCTTGCATAGTCCTGTTAAAACAGTAACACAATGGATCCAGGTACTTTAGTCACCTAAAACTAAACCTTTGCAGCATGGTATGTCGGTGGTGACGTGAGTCTCCAGAGTATTTTCTAACACTAGTCTTGAGGACACTGTGGCTTGTGCTGTTTCCTAATCCGAGAGGCATGTTAAGTACGCCATCCCTGATGCCTTGAACTTTAAAGCAAAGGAAAAGATTTTCTGTTTGCTTAAGTCCAGCCTGAGTGAAACACTCAAGTCTCAGAGGTTGCAGTGAGGAGTCCTGCTCTGAAATGATTAGTGATATGTGCAGGAATGTCACCAATTATCCTTCTGGCCTGAACATATCGTAAGTGTACAACACAGCATTTTTCAAAGGATCTGGACTGACAATGTCAAACATTCTGACTTGAATTTATGACAAATTCAGCTTTGTTTATTTTAATTAGTCTCTATTGTATTTTGATCATTATGCAGAATACAACACAATAGAATACCAATGGTTCTGATATCACATATTCAAGATGAGGAGGGACAGAAAACTCTCAGACTGAATCATGTCAAGCAAGGCAAACGCGGATGAAACTGCTGCAAAAACGGGTATCAAGCAAGACAAGTTGAGGCATAAAGAAAACAAAATAGGGGGCAAAGCACATATCGGCATTCATTAGCAATTCCCAAGTCTGTCTCTCCCCTTCTCCTCTCTGCCCCTTTATCTCAGGGCATTTCACTTGATGCCTTTTGGACCAAAGCTGCCAAATCGAAAACCATTTTTTGTCTGAACAATTCTAGCTGATGGAAGCAATGGCTCTCTACAAGTACACAGAATGAGAGACACAACATTCTACAACTCTTGCAGGTTCACATTGTCATCATTCAGCGGACACAGACTACAGCAAAGCTATTTATAGTGAAGTTGTATGCATGTATGTCGCTCCCTTGGAGCTGAATCCACAGTCCTGGTGCTGTAAGTACCCTGCCTTCCAAGTTGAGTTATTGCATGGAAAATGAAAGAGCTAACAAAGAAAGAAATGTATTATTTGAGCACACCCATTATAGAAACACTGTCTTCGGATTACGCAAATCATACTACAGGGACTAATATGGTCCTTGTATTATTCTATCTGGACAGATATGAATCATGTACATCATATACTAAATGTTTTCCACAGGACCTTTAAAGGGCAGTGTTGTCTAAAATATTTTTTGTTGCTTCCCACGACTCCAAGTCCCTCAATGTAAATTGTCTTGTTTGGCTGCTTTAGTTGTTGCTCTTGTGTGTTTTTTGAGTCACCACTTCCTATACCCAAGCACAGCTGCCATGCAGAGCAGATATTCTATGTTTCCTTTTCCTGGGAGTTTTTTGTTGATCAAAGACAAACTGAAAGATTTTCAAGTCAGTAGAGGAGACCTTTGTCATTTCTAAATATATGGCTCTCTTCCTGTGTGTGTGTGTGTGTGCGTGTGTGTGCGTGTGTCTGTGTGTGTGTGTGTGATGTGATGTGATGTGAAGGGACAAAGAGAGAGAAAGACAGATGGGTAGAGGGATAAACAGAGAGATATATAGACTGATGTGTGAATGTGAGCACTCAACTTTTCTTGAAACTCTTCAAGTATTTTAAGAAGAGGTTATTTTGGGACTATGATAAGGAAGGCCTCAGGTAAAACCTATTTGACCCAAACAGCCTGGTTTATCACTCTGTCCAATCAAAGTCCTCCAAAAATGATCTCACTTTGTCTCAGTCTTTCTCCTCTAGACACACACCGGCGGCGCAAAAAAGAAAAAGAGTGAGAGACTGGCCATCGCTTTAATAGGGCGACAAGGGACTGACCCATTAGGGAGGGCACCTACGCCAATAGAAGAGTGTGGCAGCAAGTGATAAGCTATCTCAGAGGTTTTGGTAAGGGGGGGAAGCAATAGCTATAGATTGCAGTTTTATGGGCTTTAAGAAAAATTGTGAATTTATAGACAAAAACAGAGGGAAAAAAAATCCGATTAAGAAACATGGAATTTAAAAAGAAATAGAGAAACTGATGCAGATTGAAAAGGTAATCTGAAATCAATGTCAATAATAGGAAACAGCAAATAAATGTTGAAGAGCAGTATCTTAAAAAAACACATTTAGCCTCATTTAAAAAAAAAAAAACGAATCAGGTATTCTTCACGCCAACAGACACATTGAATCGTGGTGTGTGTTGAGATCTCTCATGATGTTCAGTCTCATTGAATACAAATATTACCGAGCTGTAAGTAAGGCTGAGGGGGTTGAGTGTAGGCCAAAATAGACCTAAATTTTAAAAAATGCACATGTAACAAACTGCAACAAAAGTAAAGCAAAAGCAATCTTGACTGCACTTTGGATATGTAGGTTGTAGGAATCAATGAAAAGATCAAAGCTTGATAATACAAAGCTATAACAAGCAATTGCACTGAGAAACTAAAACACCTCCAACCCATCCAACACAAAACTACATAGTCAAAGAATTTACTTGCATTTGTCTTGAAAAATGAAGACCTCATGTTTAGTTTTCTATGAAAAATGAACAGCTTTTGATCATTAGCTTTCATGAGGATACTCTCAGAAATGTCAATGCAAAAATCACTGCAACAGTGACTATGTGTAACAAATATACTGGTCTGTAATCGAAGAATAGGTACTACTGGACTGGACTGACTCAGCTTCTATTGACAATGGCCTGTGTCTGTCTGTCTGTCTGTCTGTTGACTGCCTGGTCTGTCTCCTTCTCTCCATCAAGTGTGCTTTTCACACTCCAGCTGGTTTGCTCTGTGTGTGTGTGTGTGTGTGTGTACATGTGTGTGTTTGTGTGTGTGAGAGCGAGAGAGAGACAGAGAGAGAGAGAGAGAGAGAGAGGGAGAGAAAAAGAGAAACACAGAGTGTCTGTGCACCAGTGCGCTGCCTTGTGTCGTCTCACACTGGGCAGGTTGAGGGGCGTTTTGGCTTTCATCTTCCCGAAACACCCCTCTGAGCCCAAGAACATGACTGCAAACAAGCTCTTCAAATAAACAAGGCCAGATGACCAGCCTAAAACACACACACACACACACGCACACACACACACACACACCACACACACACACACACACACACACACACACACACACAGAAAAACACAAAAGGTTTGGGTTTTCTATTTTCCCCTTTGGTTTTCTCCCCCTGTGACTCGCACTCCCTCTCCCTCACTCTGCACACAAAGGGACACCTGTACCTTTTGTCTGGAGAACCACCGTTGCCACTTTATCAAATTAGTGTCTCCAATTCAAGGTCATCTTGCGTCCCGCTGTTATTTAAAACAAAGACAGAGAAACCAAATCAAAGACATGCAAATGCCATATTTGCTCCTCTCTCTTTTGGGGCAAAGAGACTGCGATATCAAAGCTCTCCTCACGTGAGTTTGACAAGTGCTGTGCACACCGACCAGAGCTGCTGAGGGCTGGGCAAGTGCTGATGAGGGTGGGAGTTGCAGGATATGCTCCAGTTGGGCCTGTGCACAGAGAGTGGCAGTGGGTGTCTCGCCAGGAGGGAGGGTACAAAAGAACGGGGAGGGGAGGGAGGAAGGGAGAGGGCGGAGAGGACAGGAATCGATGTGCGAAGGCTGCCATTCGGGATTACGGAGGCAGGACTGGTGTCGGTGCCAGCTGGTACCCCTGAATGGGCAGATTTTGCCAGCAAGAGGCGGTGAGGGTGTGCCAGGCTAGCAATACAGCATCCAACAGAACCAAGTGTCGAGCCGCCGCGGCACAGCCAAGGGAGTCATGAAGCCAGTCTGTTCGGCATAAACCATTGCCATACGCCATAAATCACACATGCCTGAGCCCCTGAAGTTAATGCCACAGTCACCATGTTTCCACAATCAGTGCCAAAACACTAATACTGTATCCAGCGTGGTTTTTGTGTGACGAGCGCAGTCATGTCAAAGCAGAATCGTTTAACTGATAACACTGATGATATTACTTTTTACTGCCCTCTGCAACTGACCCCGGACTGAAACTAACAATGGCCAGCACTCCGGCACAGTGCAAGCAATTACCTTCAGAAGGGGACCTTTGGTCTCGACTGATCAGAATAAAAGTCGTATTAAAGCCTTGAGACCTGGGGCTAGCTATCTTCTCAAGTATTCATGTAACATCCTCTCTCTCTCACTCTCTCTCGGTTTCTCTCCTTGCCTCTCTCTCTCTAGGAGTGTTTATGTCTGATGATGTTTTTTTGGGAGGGACGCTTAGTGCTCATATTTGAAACTCATTTCTAAAAAGTGAAGTTGAAGGGGGATGGGGGGATGGGGAGGGTAGCGTAGCAGCCTGGGGAAGAGAGAAGTGTTATCTCTGAATATTCATGGCTCCCCATCAGTGAGCAGACACCCCGGCCAAGGAGAGATCCCTCCTTGCTCATTTTCGTGCTGTCGTTTCATGCTGGAGGTCATAACTTCTAACAGTAGGCCAACCACAGCCAGACACGTACTGTGACATGCATTTCAATAGGATAAGGAAATCACACACACTCACATACAACCGCACGCACACACACACACACACACACACACTTAGAAAGACACTTGCAAGCACAGAGGGAAGAGGAATACAACATCTTTGACCCAGACTGGCCTTGGAATAGCCTATCAAGACAAGACAGGATATGACAAAGTGTGAAGTCTGCCTTAACTTGTCTTTTGCAGAACAAATACATATTAGCACTCACAGGAGATGGACAAGTCTTAAAGTCAGTGCAGAGGTGACAAGAACTTGCCTTTGCCCTTTGCAAACCACCAGAAATTAACTGCCAAAAAGAATCAAGGCCTTATGAAAATCAATTTCAGCAAGCTTTGCAGGCAAAATTAGAATCTTTACACTTTGAGTCATCAAGAATGAAAAAAAAAGATTTTTTTTAACCCTCTACTTGGTGAGAGTCAGACTTGCTCGTGTCATGAAAAATGGACTACAATACCCAATCGCCCTAAAAAGAACTACGAAGGAGTTTCACTAGACAAGCTGATGATTGTTCGCGTCCGAGCCTCACTCTGTCAAGCTGTCTCTTACTTTCCTCTTACCCTTTAAGGTAAGAGTGCCTTGCTTCAATCCAGCTAGAGTCTCCAGGGGGTAGGACTAATGCCTACTGTATGATTCATGGCATAACCTGAACTGCACTGATAACATATGGGGGGATGGGTGGGGGGGAGGTTGATAAGCCACTTGCTCTTCTTTTTCATTTTTGTTCCCTTTCCTGTTTTTTTTTTTTCTGACAGTTCTCAAATGGACTGTTTTTTTTCCGCCTCTTTTTTTTTTTTTTCTTCCTGCGCCACAGGCTGCCTCTGACCTCTGAGCTGAAAGGCATCGTTCCTTCCCCAGTTCCACAGGGGGGATTAAAATGAGCTCGGAACCAGGATAGGAGAGCCGCTGTGCTTTCCTTTCCTTTCGTCGCCTTGCCGTCAGTCTGCCAAATGGACCCGGTGACAAACGCCATTCAGAGAGGGCCTTAGCTGAAACACTTTAAATGTAAATCCAGGATTGTGAATGCTGTGCACAGCTCTGGGTGACACAGTACCATGGCACTCTCCACCCCCCACCCCCACCCCCCCTTTTAATTTAATTATATCTGTGCTGTCTGCATGACAGCAAGAAAAAAAAAAAGTTGTGCGAGGTGGATTATGTGCAACTCTGAGTCAGATACTCACATTTCAATTTATCTTAGCCCATCCCGGTGGCGGACCCTATAATTCCACTGTTGGCTGGAGAGCAGATTGTACGTGACAGTTTTCCACCAAGACAGAGTAGCTGGCTGAGGAAGAACAACTTTGTTTGCAAGGACAGCCTGGCACATTTTCGCTGACTGAATAGCCTTGGTAAGCCTCCATAGGCCATTGCCTGCCTAACAAAGGGTGCAGACTGGGTTGGAATGATAGCAGTGAAAATATAGGTCAGGATGCAAGGACTTTTAATCTTATTTATATCCTGGTTTACACTATGAGTACAACTTTGCATGGTGACGTTTGGCTGTGTGCTGGGCAGGGCTGATGTCATTCCCCATCCCCTGCGCTGGCAAACAGGTTGTGGCACATGTTTATGTATCACATGCTGTGATTGCACACAACCAGAGAACCGCTCTGCTTCTCACTCTCTGGCTTGGAGTCAGCCCTCAATCCATGTTGACAGACTTCACAACTACACAGAGCAAGAATGAGCCTTGCATATCCCAGCATGGGCTTTTTCTTCCACATCCTTTCAAGAGAAGCAAGTACCTCTCAAGGGTAGAAAGTAACCTCTGCTTACACCCTCTTTCCAGCCACACCACCATCACCATCACTGAGAATATAGAGGTGGTGAACCAATTCTTTTGGGCTATATGTCTCCAGAATACTGCTGTACTGTTCTGCTCTCTGATGTCAATATTCAGTGCATGGCTCTGACACCAGGCAGCCTTGAGGGGAAAATGAGGAGCTGACAAATCATCAAGTCACTTAGTTGGCAACACAAGGCGCAAGCCTGTCAATAGCATACTCATTTAGACGCTGTATGTATTTGCCACCGAGGTACTAAAGCAACCAATTTCTACCGCTCTATCTGAAATTGTGCTTGGGAAACAAACGAGACCTTAAATGAGTCAAGTTCTTCAAACAACTCAAGAGTGTGTGTGTGTGTGTGTGTGTAAGTGCGTGCGTGTGTGTGTGTGTGTGTGTGTCTGTGTGTGTCTGTGAGTGCCTGCGTATGCCAGAGAGAGAGGAAGAGTGTGTGAGGGGAAGAGAGAGAGAGACAGAGAGAGAGAGAGAGAGACAGAGAGAGAGAGAGGGATAGAGAGTCTTTCACTGACAGGCCAGGTTGTTTTTGAAGTTTGTTTGTGTGCATTTGGAATCCTCCCCCTCCTTTCCCACCGGAGTGTGAGTTGAGTTTTTATGACAGTAAAGTGTAAAGTGTGGCTTTTGAAGCCTGATGGCACCAGAGACAGCAGAGCACTCAGGGGAAGGCAATGCCTTGGAGGAGGCCTGCATAATTAAGTACCTGATTAGATTTACCCCTCCGCTCTGCTGCATCAGGAAGAATCCATATGCATGCTGGCGAAGAAAGACAAACTGATCACTTTTTCAGACTGAGCTGCATAGTATTTCAAAACTCTACTGTACAGTATGTCAAGGATGAAGAGTGTTTTTTTCCAGTGTTTTTTTTTTACTTTTTGAAAACAATCCTTTTATTTGGTACTTGACTTGCAATTGTGCACTGAGATTGCAAACAGCACACATGACACAGGCTGTGTGAAATTGCAAAGAGTTCACAGCTATTACTTAATCACAACAGTGGCAGTTGAAATCACATATTTCCACAGAGGCAGGTTCCAAGACAGACAAGTAATACATGTATATTTGTGGAGAGCGACAGTGCAATAGCCGCACACATGCAGGCACAAACATCAGGTTCCTCTCCAAAGCACACAAACACCCACACACGTCTCAGAAAAAGACCTTGGCAACCATATGGATTAGCAGAGCTTGGACTATATTTTTTCCTCCTATGACAGACTCCCTGAAGAGGTAAACAGAGAGACACAGCCGTGGCAAGCAAGTGGGTGGGTATGAGTGGGCACTCAGGTGTGTGTGTGTGTGTGGTGTGTTTGTGTACTGTATGTGTATGTGTTTGTGCATGCGTGCACATGTGTGCATGTGTGTGTGTGTATGTGTGTGTGTGTGTGTGTGTACATGTGCACCTACTGTGTCCATGCTAGCTGTTGTATCATATTTGTACACCACGTCAGCCTCAGCATTCACCCTCTTGCGCCCTCTCTCTCTCTTTTGGCCCTTCTTGGCAGATTGCCCGGCTCTGGCTTCTGATGCTGCCTGAAGTGTGTTGCAGGTGCAGCTGACCTGTGTGTGTACTTACACACACACACACACACACACACACACACACACAGCCTGTGCGCAGTGACAGGGAAACAATGGGCCTGGCACGCATGGATTATCACCTCTGTCACTCTGCAAAGTGACGCAGCTGACATGGTGGATGGCGTTGTGCACTGGAACACGACGAGAAGCGTCTTCAGCTGGTGCTAGGTGATGCTTTCACATCAGCTTTCTAGGACGGTCTCTATGTCTCCCAGTGCCACCACTGGAGTCATGTTACACCTTTCCTCCTTTCCTGTGTACAAATTCAACGTCCCAAGGATCTCCAAAAAGAATCTCATATCACTGGCAGAGTCCCCCAATTTAAAAATGTGTGTGTGTGTGTGTGTGTGTGTGTGTGTGTGTGAGTGAGTCTGTGTCTGTGTGTGTGTAGATGTGTGTGTGTGCGCATGCGTGCATGTATAGGTGTGTGTGTGTATGTGCGTGCATATGTGTGTATGATCCTAAAGATCGCCAAAAAGAACCTCATATCACTGGCAGACTCCCCCAATTTAAAAATGTGTGTGTGTGTGTGTCTGTATGTGTGTGTTTGTGTGTGTGTAAGTGTGTGTATGTGCATATGTGCACATGCGTGCGTGTGTGTGTGTGTGCGTGTGTGTGTGTGTGTGTGTGTGAGAGAGAGAGAGAGAGAGAGAGTTTGTGTGTATGTATGCCCAAGATAACATGTGTGATGTCCTGCAAGGATGCCATTTAGTGACAATCCCATCATCATCACAATGCAAAGGCAATCAAGTGATAGCCTGCACACTTCAGCTCTACTCAACAAACAACTTATTCCTAAGGCATGTGTGCTACATTTGCATATAAATAAGCATGCACATATAAACATACTTACTTGCCCATAGTGAACAATGAGGTTTGCCCTGATAAACTTCCACAGAAGATACGGCTCAGTAAACAGTATGCTCAGAAATGTTGTAGGTCATATGCCAATTTACATTTCTAAACAAAAGATAAAGCCTTTTCATGTTAATTACCACCGCTGGTTTCCAGCTTTCACTAGTCAGGCTAGAATACAATTTGATGTGTGTGTTCAGCATTATTGACTTTGGATTATTATAACAAGGAGGTATGATACAGTGCCTCCCATGGGAACATTAACAGATTGTATCTGTGAAGACTTAAATTTCTTAGAAGAAGAAAAGAATTAACCAAGAACTCATGATGGTTGTGCAGATATTTACACCCTAATTTGTGTTTTTTCCAATGCGGTGCTTTTTATTGTGTTATGAATGTGTGATAAAAGTAAAAAGATGTAGGAATGACCCCTTTCATAAATTCTCTCTCTCTGGGTACCCATTTGACGATAATTCGTCAAAACATTTTGAAAAGTGTTATGATCCTACTGTGACAACAGTGTTACACTGTGCAATATCAGACGATTTGCCCTGTAATGTCAGAGGCTCCATTTTGTGTGGATGGAATGGAATCAGTGTAGCATTGGAACAAAATTAGTTTTAAGCCTTTATTTTAAGGTAAAGGAACTACATTGTGGTGCTTCAGTATACTATTAAGAGAAAGACAATTGCACTGTTAAATGTACTGTGGTCTTTTACCACGCATTTTTCACCTAACATTCTATTCTTCGCACAAACACACACACACACACACACACACACACACACACACACACACACACACACACAACCACACAAAAAATACATCTTTACACTATTATTTGGCAAGTGTGTCCTCATCCAAAGACCAGAATTATCAGAGGACAGGATAGGGAGGGAGTTCACTGCTGACAACAGTCATTCTTCTTTCCTGGTTTTGCCAAGGTTTCAGGTTCTGGTGGGAAATACTCCCCCGATCACCTGCCTTCCTCAGCAAAGTCAAAGGAACAACTGCCCTGGCCTCAGACATGCTAGTCAGCTTAAGGCTTAGCAGTCCAATGTGATGATCCTCCGCTTTTCTTCTCAGAGAGAATCCAAGTTTGCTCTTTTCTGACTATTTTACACTTAGTATTAACCACATCAAAGAATGCCTAAAACAATACATTTTTTTTACTTCTATATATAGGTGATACAGGAATTACCCTTTGCAACCATTTCATTTTTAGTAAAATGTATGCAATCAAGCGGGCACTTTTCAAACCTTATTGTTTTAGATGATTGTTGCCATCCTCCTCATGACTGCTAATCATTTTTCATAACAGTTTACTGGTTCTCTCTGCATGTTTCTCATCCCATACACATATGTATACACATCTGTTTCCTTTCTGGAGAAAATGCTGCGTCATGACTTTCAGCTTGCTTGTCAGCGCAATACAGACACGGCACACACAGCATGACACAACGCAGGCCTTCACATCTAGCCTGTAACGAAACGCCATCCTTTAATCACGGCATCTGAATCTGTATCTTTCACTCGTGTCAGTGCACACATGTGAGGCACTGCCTAAGCTAGCGACTGCTCTTTGTGCCAAGTGTCTCAGCATCACAGAAATAGTCTCTACTAATGCAATAAGTGAGCAGCGGCGCTCTTGTTATTGTCTAGTGTGTGCAAGGCTATTAAAATGAGGCCCTGCAGTCTGAGTGCAGGGTCAGAAGCGGAGGCAGACTGATCACAGGCAGAGACAAGGTCACGACCTGCTGTGCTCCAGGTCAGATGCTCATGTATAATGGAGAAGGGTCTGCAGGCTCTCCTGCAGAGGGAAAAAGGTACAGAAATGATGGCAGTGTGAGAGCAAGCAAGGGAGCAAGAGAGAGAAAGAGAGAGAGAGAGAGAGAGGGGGGATAGCACAAAGGCAGAGAAGGAGGCTGGAAAGACAAGAAGGTCAGAGAAAAAAAAAAACAGAGAAAGTGGGAGAGGGGACAAGAAGTCTCATCTCATGCTTCCAACTAGCCTTTCATTTTTATCTACCTGCTAAGCTAACTCCCCTATACTGTTAAGCAGATACATATGCATGCTGCCTGTCATCTGTCCTCTGTTAAGAAGTACAGAACACACACATATACACACATACACACACATACAAACACACATTCAAATAAACAGTAACACACACCGCAAAATCACACACATACATGCGCACAGACCCCATCATCACCCACAAGACAGTAATAAAACATCAAGGTGTTGTGACCTTCAAGCATGAACTGCTGGCAATTTAGTGGAAGACCGGGCTAAAAGCAGATGAAAAGGTAAACAAATTTATGTGGTGTGTTATGAATCTCTCTCACACACACACACACATGCATAGACAAACAACACAAATGGGCAGAGAGACAGACAGAGGTCTAAATTTGCTTCATACAAAATTAATTGTGTGACATGATCCATGAAATATACTATTGAACTAAATTAATTTAAACCACTGCACATCATCCATTCTTACCTGGCAGTCACTCTCTGCACTCAAGGAATGTGATTGAGTCTCACTCATTCATAATGACTTCAAGTCTCTTTTATGATCCTTATACTTTCCTGTCAATGTGTCTCAGAAAATCTACCTGTTGTCACCTGTGTCAATGAATACCCACATTGCTAATTAACCTCACTGAAATGTTCTGGTAGAACGAAAAGGCATTTGCTGCCATGCAAATCACTGATATCATCATCACTCCCCACCACCCACATCACCTCCACCTCCACCACCCTCTCTCCTGTCTTTCTTCTCGATTTCTTTGTGTCTTTCCCTTCTCAGGCCTGGAGACTTTGTGAAGCCTCGTGTTGGCTAATGTGACAAGATCATCCATCTGCTTGTCTTTTTCGCCGGGCTGAGATGGGAGGTGACACCCGAGAGCCACTGTGTGCAGACTCAGTCTGTCTGCTTCTGCTAAGCTCCTCTCCTCCAGGGAGACGCGCTCAGATACTCCTGCTAATTCCCCATCAGGGCTCCCGTATGCTAGACGTATACGGCTCCCAGTGGAGGAGGACTGCCATAGGGCCCTGTCATGATCCACCAAGCTGTGCTGTTCAAGCACATTTAGATATTGATGAACAATAAGCAGACGCTACTGATGCATGCAATATGTCTTGAATTCATCCAGCAAATACCATTACAAATCAATAGGGTTCAGTTCAAAGTGGCTGAATAACATTAACCCACTACAAACCTGTCTCAATTACGACCACAGCCTGGCAAGATTACGTACTTAAGCATGCAGAAGAAAAGCATTTACCCCAGTCACAGTATCCCCCAAGAGCCAGGCCTGGTGCAATTTGTCATAGCAAAAAGAAAGCCACCACAGTATCTGTAATCTTTTATCAAATGCATCTTGCTTTCATGCTACTGAGAGACAGCAAGGGGGCAGAGAGAGACACAGAGAGAGAGAGAGAGAGATAAGGACAGAGACAGAGAGAGAGAGATAAAGAGAGAGACAGAGAGACAGAGGAGTAAAAAAAAAAATGCTTGTTGTGACAAAAGTCCATTATGCAGACAGGGACATTACAAATGGCCCCTGCCACATGTAGAAATGCACAGTTAAAAGGGCCTCAGCACAGAGCACTCACTCTGCCCCTCCCTCTCACTCAGCCCTCTTATGAGACCAGCTCCAGCATCCGCCTCATCTTGTCTCGCCTCGCCACCTCCCATCTCTTTCCATCTCTCCCCGATTGTCTCCAAGCGCACAGCTACTCAAAGCACACAGATATTAGCTCAGACACTAATTTTGCGAGAGTCATCTCTTTCATTATTCTCTTTTGGTTCCTCTTTTTTTTGCCCTATACATCTCTCTCTCTCTCTCCCGCCTCTAGGCTCCCTCGTCTACATTTCTTTTCATGACTGTTTTTCCATTTTACCCTGGAGAGACTGGACGTGTGTAAAAGCTCATGTCTCACTGATAGACAAGCTAATTATCCCCCCCCCCCCCCCCCAAACCCACCCACACACACACACACACACACACCCCGCCCTTGCCACCACCACACACCCACCACTAATACGCTCACTCCTCTTCATCTTACTTGACAAGACAACAGAGCGCGGATGGATGAATCTCACATGACCTCGTCTGTTAATGTTACTTTGCCATAGACAAAAAGAAATACGTACACAAGGCAGGATATGTGAAACTGCATTATTGGATTAAAAGTATGGAAATGAAATCTGAGCATATCATTTTTTTATTCCTATTAAATGGAATCATGTTAGAAATGCAAATGAGGCGTGCCTCATTTTGCTGTGAAAGTTTGAGCAATCAAATGAAGCAAGGCCTCAAACTATGCAAAAAAGACATGGATCAATGTAAGAGCCTCAATTATCATACTCTTCTGCAATTCTGACAAAGCCATTATTATCCATTTATAGATAACCCTTACTGTCAGCCATTGGAGCTACCGACAATTGCCTACATATTCTCTAAGACTCAAGACATGAACCGTTTACATTCCATATAGATAGACTTTAATTCTCCACTTAGAAATTTTCAAATAGGGATGATGTATTGCTTCACAGAACTGAGGACTCCTGTAGTTCACCTTGCTGCAGGCAAAGCCATGGTAGGTTATAATAGTGAATCCTTATATAACATGGCGATGTATTATTTCAATAAAGCATCTAATCAGTAACAAATCCATGTCTGCCACAAAATGGTATCATTCTTCACTGCTGAAGCTTAGCCCAAAGTCCAAATGCTACAGTTCAACAAGAAGGAAGGTCAGAAAGAAATTGGTCTACGGTCAAGAAAGTGAAGAAAACTGAAAATGAAACCCGTGTTTCTTTAGGAGCTCTCTTCACAAAAGACACCGTGGTCAACACTCGGGCAAGTGCCCGCCTGCATGTATCGTGGCACGGTGCCCAGCATGTTTGACTCTCACTGCAGGGAGGGTGGCATCACTCCCCTGCAAGGTCAGCCATGCGACACCTGAGTGGACTCAGTGGTAGAGAGGATGGGGAGAGGGGAGGTCAGAGAGGGCACTCTAGCAGCCTGAGTACCCTGAAGAAGAATCACTCGACTGAAATCTTCTGGAGGGATTGGAGGCAGTGGGGTTAGAGCATGGGAAAGGAGCATGGAAGAGAGTGGGTGGCAGTGAGAGACAGCCAAGGCAAAGCAACCAAAGCAAAGAGAGAGCGACCAGATTTGCACAGCAGGTAGGGACCCTTTCATCTCTGGAGCCTCTCCCTAATAAGTAGTGATCAGCATATCACTGCGCCACACTTCAAGGCGACGCTTGCTCACTCGCTCGTTTGCTCCCCAGCTCTCCTCCGCTGTGCCAAGGGGAGTGAGCTTGCTGCCTCACGTCTTCCCACTAACCCGTATTTAAACCACCGGCGTTAATTAGTTTGTTTAAGGGGTTAATTTCACTCCCCTGTAGCTGCGGCGCAGATGAGCGTGATCTGGGACGTTTGCGTTTGGTAAACCTGATGACGCTGCCCTATGGGCTTCCTTGCGTTACATCCTCCTTCACTCCCCTCAGCTTCTAAGCTTGCTTGGGCATCGCTAATAGATATTTACTTCTTGTAAAGATGCTAACTGCCTTATTGAGTTTCCCATCTGAGGCGCACTCAGTGCAGAAACTGCACTAAAAAATTCCAGATTCCTTAGACTATCCAAATTTAATTTGAATATACACAGCTAATTATTGCTCAACCTTCAGCAATATGACTCATTCCTGCGCACACAATTGCAAGTACTTGAAGAGCATTTTTATATTTAGCCTCCTTTTTAGCTCTACATGAAGGAAGTGGAGATAATCTTCCATAAGACAAACAGTGAAATCTATCGACACTATCAAGGGCGGGAGCTGATGAGTAGCTATGTATCCTCCATAGCAGAGTAGCTGCATACTGAGTGTGTTTATGGTGGAATCTAAAGGTGGTAGCAATGGAGAGACAGACAGTGCATAATGAAATTGGTTTTGGAGCTCTAAGCTCTTTTTTAAATAATGTTTTGCTGGAGTGTCTGGGTTCACTGAATTTGAATGGGGATCGAATTTAAGCTTTCTTGCCAAATGGCTTTTATAGGCAAATTTGTTTAGTTTCTAGTCTTTCTTTTTCTGTTTTTCTTTCCATCTTTCTTTTTGCTTTTCTTTTTTGTCTTTTCTTCCTTGCTTTGTCTTTTTTCCTTTCTTTCTTTCTCTTTCTTTATGCACAAATCACATGCGCTATTAGTCTTTGTATCTGCAGTGGCTGTTGTTTGTCCTGGCCTCCCTAGACACTGAATAGGGAGACCTAGACAGATACCAGCAGTGATGCCTTTCCTGAATGCCCAACTCTCCCCATTATTCCTCTCTCCTAATGTTCTTTCTCTCTCTCGCTCCCTCCTCCCATCTTTCTCCTCATCCCCATTTTTCCCTCTGGTCATTATTTTCTTTCCCCCATGCCCCCCTAACCTCCTCCGCCACCTTGTGCAGGGTGAAGTGCCCAGCTTCAAAGGGCTCCTGGCAGGGCACAAATCACCGGCGAGCGCAAACAAATTCTCCTCAGCCGGGCTTCATCAATTGCCAAACAGGCTCCAGATGTGGGGGCAGCGTGTGCCCTCATTTCAATAACGCGCCACGCTGTGCCTGCAGTCGGCAAGGAGAGGGCGCGCCCTGCCTCGCCAGGCTTTCTCCAATGCCCTGACACAGCATGGCCATTAGAGTTTAGATTATAGGCTGCAGTTTTTTTTTTTTTTTTTGCTTTGCTTTTTTTCCCTAAAAGAGTAGGGAGAGCCTTGCAAATGCAGGAACAACAAATAAGTGAGGAAGCCTGGCAGCCGACTGGTGTAATGCGCCACAGCACAGCCCGTTATGAGTTTTTTCCAGAGCTTAGGTTGTTTCTCAGCCTGAGTGGCAGGTGTGTGAGTGTGTGTGTGTGTGTGTGTGTGTGTGTGTGTGTGTGTGTGTGTGTGTGTGTGCGTATGTGTGTGTGGGACAGCACTGGCTTACATACACACACATATACTGGCACTGGCGGAGACAGTGGACACCTGTTTTGGGGAGAGCAGATGGCAACTGCAGGCCTGCCCTCTCTCAGCGCATCGTAGCACCAGTGCCAACCTCCACTCGGGTGCCCAGGCGACCACGCCAGCAGCAACACACCTGAAGAGCACGAACGAGTGGCGGACTGAGGCAGGTGTGGAACAGGCTGGGCAAACTGCCAGCGCAGCAGCCGACGACCGAGTCAAACCAAATGCAGACGAGATGCATGCCCCTGTTTGCCGTCATAATTTGGCCACGGCGGGGGCCTATCCATGTGCGCGGCTTCATTTATAGATCACTGGTAAGAGAGCGAGTTCGCCGCAGCGCCAAAAGTAATTGAATCATCTCAATCTTGTGCTTTCTGCAGCCCTCATGCATGCTATTCTTGGAGAAAGAACAGAAGGGAGAACGAAAGTTTCTGTGAGGCGTGTTTGTATATATGTAGGCACGTGGAAAACCACTTCATCATAGGCTACCACAAACTCCTATTTAAAAAACATAACATAATTGAAAAAGAAACAAGGATCACTGAGTTCAGTAACTTAAAAACCGAAACATCTCTTAAAAGTGACAGTCAAATGAACAAGGTCATTACACTTGAAGCCTCTGTCTATACAAGATTTCTTATGTCCATTTATGAGACTTATTACTATATAAGTTATTACTAAAGGTCATAACAAGAAGCCTGCACAGCCATTTGAATCACTTAAGTATATAACCTACTAACACCAAGGGTTTCATATTACAAATGATATCTGCCATTGAAGTCAAATCTCATATGTGAGAATGGTGTGCAAATCGTTTACGCAGAAATGAAGAACGACCTCAAGATCCCTCTGTGTCAAACAGCAGCAAATACCTTATGGGCCTATAATTAACTTTACGATTGGTTATTAAATTTACTTGTTCAATCTGAATGTTCCCACCGCTCATAGTCATTCTTCGACCGGGTCCAAGTAGACTTGGAACATCTTTGACAGGTCATAAGATTTTCTTTTCCCAAAGCGTGGGTGCTAAATCATTTTTTTTTTCTTCTTCTCCTCCTCCTGCTTTCCTTCCATGCTCACGGCCCGTGAGCAAATTTCCTCTTTTCCGAATGAGCAGAGCGGGCTGCCAGGCACATTTCACATATGTCCACCTGCTCCTGGACCTCTGCCGAGGCACCAAGTCCAGGAGTGCCTCCAGGGCCCTCTCCCAGAACTGATGACCCAAAAAGAGCCTCGGACCTTCTGCCCTCCACCAAGGGGCAACGCCCTTTTGGCTGGGCCTGAGCAGCTAACCTCACCGCCCCGACTCCACTCATCACCTAGAAGCGATGGCCATTGTTGGCACCATGTCTTGCCTCCATATGCCTGAAGACAGACTAGTTCTGCATTAGAGGGACAGTGAGAGAAGTCCCAGCATGGCTCATGGATGGCTGTGGATCCTCGCCTTGCCAATGTTTGACTGCTTGGCCAAGGCCAACATCATATGGAGCGCAAGGGTGCGACCTTGTGTTGCTGCACATGCTGCACATGCTGCAGACTGGAGCGGCTTGTAACCCAGACAACTAGGTTTGCCCCAGTGCCACAGATGACACAGAAATCACACCAAACAAACCAAACACATTCTCATTACAGCCAAGATTTTGGGAGGTTAGGAGGGATATGATTTCCTTGCTATGGCCCTGACGTCTGTGCCCACACAAACTGCTGGGTGCAACCACAACATGATAAGTGGCATATCAGAGGCTTTATCTCTTGAAAAAGTTGGCCCACAACATGCACCATTCATTACCACAGAGGTGTCGGCACAAACAAAATATGATCACTTAACTGAAAGGATTTTAAGGACTACCCCACACACGCTCCATAAATTCTCTTTGATGATAAACTACTGCCCTGCAGCAGATAGTTTTTGTGCGTGTGTGAGTGTGTGTGTATATGTGTGTGTGTGTGGGTGTGTGCTCACTGTGGGATATTTAGGTTTGTGGGAGTATAGCACCATGGGAAAATGAGAGCTTCACTCTCTCACACTCCCACCACCATTCCTCTCCTGTTAGAGGTAATTGTGGGAAGGAAAGCACACATATGAATAATAAAGAAAAACACACACACACACTCATTCTTCCTTAGCATTCAGTTCATGAATAAATATTTATGCTCTGGGCGCACATTCGTTTTGTGGGTTTGCTGGAGTGGGGTGCACAATATGATGTGGAACACAATGCATCAGGGTGGCACAGAAAAGTGAGTCATCTGGCAGGGATGTTGTTCTCTCTCTCTCTTTCCCTCTCTCTCTCTCTTTCTCTCTCTCCCACTCTCTCTCTCTGTCCCCTTCAAGACCTTTCATTTTTGTCTTCCACCTGGACAGGTTGTGTCAGTGATAGCCTCAGACTCACTGAGACAACCTCATCTCATAACTTGGAGAACTGCACCCCCCACACTCACAGGTGCTCTGCCCACATCTAGGGCTGCAAAGAGGTGGGTGCTGGGCAAGTGCCAGAAGGTGCCAGGAGACTCAAGGCCTCCAAACAATCATCAAAATGATTTGTCAAATTATCCTCAGACGTGTCCTGACAAATCATGGACATTCATCTTGATAAGCAAAATTTTCCTCAAAGCTTGTAAGAACTTGCCTAACGTGCTAGAGGGCAGTTGGTGACAAGCTAAAAGCCTCTGTGACCACCAGTTAGCTCAGCAATGGGAAAGGTTTGGATAAATTTCAAATCTTATCACCATCATGGATACTGGAGGAAAGAAAAGAACTGTGAAACTGGATTCCAGTCTGATATTTAGTGCAATTCGAGGCTTTTCGGTTTTGACATTTTGTAAGCTACGTTTGGATATGCCAAAGCATTCAAAATGATTGTCAAGTGTTACACACTGAAAGCAAAGTTGTCATCCACAGAGTTTTGTGATCCGTTGCATTCAAATTAAATTTTCAAACAACCTTTTGACTCTCGCTCTCCTTCCTTCCCCATCTAATTTTCACCCCCTTACATCATTGGTTTTGAGCCAATGTGCTGTTGGACAGAATGTACCGGAAACAGAATGTAGCGAAACAGCCTTGGGAGACTGAACTTGAGCGATGTGTAAGATGGAGGGTAGGACTTCAAAACTGTCACTGAAAGAGTCCACATAAGATGACTCACTCAGAAACTTCTGGCAAAGCATTGTTTCCTTTTATTTGAGCGGGTTATTCTCACAATCAGCCTGTTCTGTGCACCAATTGCTTTCTACAGGTGCCAATGAAAGGGTCTTATTGGACTATTTCTCTAGTGGACATGTTGCTTGCGGCTGTGTGGCTCCTTTCCTGCTCTGGCCTGGCAACACTGCAGCCATGCAGTCATCCATCAAGCCATGGTATCATCCACCTCTGTTCCCTTTGGAGCTGATTAGAAATTTGCAGACAGCAACTGGGGAGTATATTGTACTGGTAACACACATGATACAGACGTGTGTGCGTCTGTGTGTCTGTTCATTTGTCTGTACGTCTGTGTCTGTGAGATGGAGCGAGAAAGAAGGAGTGCGGTGTTTGTAGTTTTTGTTTAGGTGTGTGTGTGTGTGCATGCGAGCGCGCGCGCGCGTGTGTGTGTGAGCTTAGCTTTTGTGTGAGGTCCTGTCTGTAAAGCAGTTTCTCTCTGGCAGCTTGCAGGTCTGCCTAGGGAGCATTAGGAGCTGCCATCAACCAAGCTCACTCACGATAATGAGAAAAAGTGGCCCCTGTACAGGAGAGACCTGTCAGACTGCTACAATGGCAGGGCTATCAGACAAGTCTATGCAATAGCCCATACAGGCAAGACTATTTGCAGCAAGGGCCAATTTGGCTCAAAAGAAGCAGTCGCATTGTGAGGCTTTCCACACTGATTTAATCAAAGTTTTTTTTAAAGGTTTTGTTTTTGTTGTTGTTGTTGTTGCTTCTCTTTTCAGTTGATTGTACTTCTCTCTTTCTTGCTTAATCAAGAAATCACACATGGGTACTCCATTGTTACCTTAAATTAGTAAATAATGTTTCGATAATGAGAAATTTTCTCATTACCCTGAACAATTTCATGCGATGCCAAATAACCTAAAATGCAATTTTCACTGGAAGACCTTCAATCCTCTATATCCTTAGCTGTTTACAGCAATTACTGCAAAACAAGCCATAGAAACATCTCAGCAAACACAGAATTGTTGTGTATAGGCTGTATACAATAATTTGTCAACCGTTGCTTAAGTTATCAAGTCATATTCCCATCATTCAGATGAGGACAAAACAAATCCAAAGACCCCAAACTCAAGTACAATAGAACAGGCAACCCAGAACTTTTGACCTTGTCCATTCAGCCACATCCTCCTATTCAGGGGATTAGCATTGCATTGAATTAGCCTGGCTACATTGTGTAGAATGCACTAAAGTCATTTACAGTAAAACTAAGAATATTATCAGTCTGTGTGTGTGTGTGTGTGTGTGTGTGTGTGTATGTGTGTGTGTGTGTGTGTGTGTGTGTGTGTGTGTGTGTGCATGACAAGTCAAGCACCAACCACAGCCACTAACTTTACAAATCAGTGATTGAACATGGGCTTTTCTGAGCTCCTGAACTCCTGTCATACTTCTGCTCCCTGTGGAGAGAAACATGATCACTAGATGACACAATCCTTGTGGACGTGAAAGTCCTCGCTCTGTGCATACTGTACTTGGTACTTGTGTGTTTGAGGAGAGCGGACAGGCGTGGGTGTGTGAGTTAGTTAGTAAAAGCTCCCCAGAGTTCCCTCGGCAGGGGGTGTCCATCAGATAGGAGTGTGGGATGAATTTTAGCCAATCATATACAATCCATCCTTGACTAAGTGCCTATGATTCAGTGGCGTTTTTTGGCAATAAGGTGTTTTTGTTGTCGCTCTTGTCGTTGTTGTTGTTGTTGTTGTTGTAAGAGCTCATCCAACCTATTTCATCCAATCATTTTTACAAACAGACATAAGCACAAAAAAGGCAAGCAGACATGGTGGAAAATGGCTGATTACTGATGGACCTGTGTGGAGATAACAAGCTCTTACACTCTCAGTCTGTCTGATATGCTTGCTCCCCCTCACTAATATTCAACTACACACACACACACACACATATATATACTGCTTCTCTTCACAAAGACACAACAAACACACACACACACACACACACATACACACACACACAACACACATGTACACACACACATACACACACACACACGCACACACACACAGCCTCTCAACCAAGCAAAAAAAATCCATGACAAGCGTGGCATCCATCATCTGTACTTTCTAGTTTCAACACTTAGCTTAAGGAGCCCTACCCTGCCGTACGGCCCACCCCATGACATTTCCAAGGAAAAAGGCCTTTGATTGAAAGTAGGGTCTATGATCCTGTCAGCTTACATGGTAATACCACAGATTACAGTGTGGTACAGTGGAATTAAGTATCACACAGTAGTTCTGCAGTAGATTAAGAAGGTATCAGTGGTACACACCCTAAGCTGAAGGAAGGAGTTAAAAGTTGTTAGATTTCCACCTTGGTTGGAGGAGAGTCATGAAACACCCATTACTATGCAAGGTGTCTCAGCACAGGACAAGCCATATGTCATGTTTTAAAACACTTCCTTTGATTAAAATGTCCGCTCTATAAAGTCTGTCATTGGCAGTCAGGAAAGTGTCTGACCACTCACAGGTTCAAGCAAACACACCTGCATTTTAATGAACGCACGTGCAAACTTTAATGAACTAGCGCATGAACTTTAATGAACTCAGTTGCGGAGTTTCCAAAAATTTGTCTTGATGCCTCGTTCACTCCACCCTCACATTTCCCATCATAATTGCAACACAAACACACACAACTTCACACACAACTTCACACACACACACGCACACACACACACACACAGAGAACAATGAACTTCACTCACATTTCATCAGACCCTAAATGCATCTACCCACACAATTTCAAGTAATCTCTCTCCTCTCTGAACATGTCTATTTCTCTCTCTCTCTCTATCCCTCTCTCTCTCTCTCTCACACACACACACACACACGCACACACAGACATACCCACAAACACCCACAGCCTCTTTAATAAGTCCCCTTGTAGAGCATAGCTCTTTGACAACCATCTCTCCTCTAATTAATCTCTTATCTGTATGAGCAGGAGCGTCACACCTAAGTGTGCAAACATCTGTGACGGAAGGGGGTACAGAGTGTGTGTGTGTGTGCGTGTGTGTGTTCGTAATGGAGGGTGTGTGTGTGTTTGTGTGTGTGAGTGTGCATGAGGGGGGGGGGCAATTGCCAGTGCTCTCTGTGCATCAAAGACACGCTTTCATGTGAATTAGATAGAACCTAATTAGCTTATGTGTGAAAGTGTAATAAACAAATTTTCTCTCCATTTTCCTCCACTGCCACCATCTGCCTTTCCTGCTTTCAGTCAGGTCCTTTTTTTTCTCGTTTTAGTTCCTACTTAATTATCTTGGATTTGACTAAGTGGGTGACCTGCCTGCAGCATGTTGGTGCAAGGGGAGAACTTGAACGAAGAGTAAAGTGCTCCTCTCCAACTGTCCGGTCGCAACCCTGTTTGAAAGCAGCAAGCAAATTAAGCACTGGCAGTTTAGTTATCTATTCAATTTACGAATGTATGAGAGAGAGACAGAGAGAGAGACTGTGTGTGTGTGTGTGTGTGTGTGTGTGTGTGTGTGTGTGTGTGTGTGTGTGTGTGTGTGTGTGTGTGTGTGTGTGTGTGTGAAAGAATGTGTGTGTCACGCTTTAATAGGAAAGTAAAGTGAAAAAGGTTAGAGAAAGCTTGGACTCTCAATACATTACAGATCCCAAGCAGTGAAGGCTTACAGACTCTTTAATTGGATGCTCAGGGTGCAGAACACACCCTCCAAATGAAGTCTGTTTTTAAAGCATGTGAAAGGTGTAGGTGTGTTTTTTGTGTGTGTGTGTGTGTGAGAGAGAGAGAGAGAGAGAGAGAGAGAGAGAGAGAGAGAGAGAGAGAGAGACCGTATCTAATATTTTTGGAATTGAGTATTCTGTCATTTTTTTCATTGATTATTCGAGTTATCAGATAAAACATACTTTTGTGTTTTTACACAAAATAACAATAGTGTGTTAGGCAACATGAAAGGCCTGTTAACAATAACAATAAATATCATTCCTGACCAAAAAACTGGTCAATATTTTACTCCAACTCCAACTCTCCAGTTGGACTTTTGATTTACTGGCTTCTGAACTGAGCCCTGAGTGCGTGTCGTAAATCAGCTAACGTCAACTTTAATACAACTTTGACGCTCTGCATAGAGAACTGCAGTTAACATGTGGATGCTTTCTATACAGGTGCTGGAGCACTGAGATTGTTTAATTATAGGCCAGGTCTGTTTAGTGTATACAGTGCACAACATTGTCCTTCTTACGAAACATTAAATGCAGACATTTTCTACCTTTCATGCCCGCACTAAGCTTGGTTTTTATGACATTCCTAAACAATAAAAGAAATTATGCAGCTTTACATATTTAAATGCGCTTCAATAATAACACTCTGGATCTTAGTGGTAGGCTACATAACGCGAGTGATATCATAGCAGAGACTTTAAAAAGATGCACTTTGTTGATTAGAAATTACCGACCTCATTTTCTGCCATCGAATTATTCGAGTAACTCTAGTAATCGTATCAGTTCTACATGTTTCCATGGTAATCATATAGGAGAGTGCAATAGCAAAGGGGATACATTAAAACACTTCACCATCACTTCAATGTCACTTCCTCAAGGTCTATATTCGACAAAGTCATACGGCTACAGAATGTAGGTACTTTGTATAGACCTAACATTTGATATGTAATATGTAATATGTGATACACACATTCCATCACTTAAGTGACAGTACGGTAAACAGCTTCCCTTTAGATTGCATCAGAGTGCATCACCCTGAAATAAGAGGCTTTCTTGTTCATTTATTGTGCCGCACATTACCAATGAAGAGTCATGAAAGCCCAGTCTTATGAGCTGGTTAATAAAAGCCCTTGCTGGTTTTTAAACAAAGTCAATAGTCTGGCAGCATCATTCCCTCAGGACACACACAACCAAAGACACACAGACACACAGAGCCTGCACCTGACTAAAAACTCCAGAGAGTGACATGTTGGGGTTTATTGTTGGGGGGAGGGGGGGGGGGGTATGACAAATGAACCCTCAGCCAGAGTCCTTCACTCTCACAGCAATACACTCTCACAGAGACATGCACGCACACACACACACACGCACACACACAGACACACACACACACACACACACACACACAAGCAGTCCTATCCTCATATCCCACTTGTCTCTCTCTGTCATCTCTCTCTGACTCCATCTTCCTTCTTCCCACTCTTCATCTCTCCCTCTCATTCATATCTGTGTGTGTGTGTGTGTGTGTGTGTGTTTGTGTGTGTGTGTGTGAGTGTGTGTGCCTTAGATCACATGATGTCTGTCTGTCTCATCCCAACTCTCCCCACTGTCCTCCTCATCTTCTTGCTCCCTCATCCTTTCGCTCTCTCTCTCTCTCTCTTCCCACTGCACCCAGCAGTCACTCTGAACACAAACACAGAGAGGCTGCTGAGCCTGGAGTTAATCACTCAGAAATAATTAAATCCAATAAAGCGTGGCAGGCGGGCAAAAAAACAAAAGGAGCAAAAAGAAGGGGGGGGGGGGGGGGGGTAAAGAAAGAAAAAAATATTGAAAAATAGTCAGTTAAGGGCAAGGGTGTAGCCATGACAGAGTACGGGGAGATCAGAGAGCGACACTGGGGTAGCCGGTTCTCAAGGGGCCTCCACTGAAAGATGGTTTTAACCCAGAATCCCCCCTCAGACCCTATGGAGTCACATCAGAGAGTGGAAGACAGTCAGCTGGGTGATGCTCTGGTAGTGCTGATACTGGAGTGCTCACATGAGGTGGAAAAAGGAACGTATGCAGGAAATGGCAGCTGGGGGACAGCATCTGTGTGCTTTCAGTATGTGCAGCAAGAGAGAGGGAGAGGGAAGAAGAGACAGAGAGAGAGAGAGAGAGAGAAAGAGAGAGAGAGAAATGGTACAAACCTAGCACACATGCATAGGAGAAAATCAAATTTATGGCTAGTGCTCCATAGCCTGGTCTACTGCTGTGCTTCAAAACAAATGTGCACATTCTATCCCATTTCTACTGATGATATTCACTGTTTAGAAGGAAAAAGTGTGTCCATTCCTTTAAAAAACAGTTTTACCTCGTAACATGTCACAGCAAGGCAGTAAAGTACCCTTTTCCCCCTTTTTCACCAAAACTCTGGGGAGAAACAAATCTTTCACAAAGCCCTGCAACAGCAGTGCATTAGGGAATATAAAAAAATCCTAGGTATGGCAAATGTGTGCAGTGGCTGCCATTTGGAACAAACCCATAAGTATATCATGCTGTGACAGACTTGAGTAAACAACACGTAGGTGGTTAAGTTTATGGTACTGTTTACTCCCAAAGGTTTGGCCCAACATGAATAATGCACGTTGCATTTGAAAAGTACTCTCTTCCATGCAAGCTCGCTGTGCTACATGATCTACTATCCTGGCTGATGACACTATTCTGGGGAGGAGAATTAGTCTCTGTCAGCTGAAGGTGACTGGCAGGCTCATATAAAAGGGAGATGTTTTCAGCAAGAAGACCAGGGTTGAAAAATGTGTGTGTGTGTGTGGGGGGGGGGTGCTCTGCTCTGGAAGCACAAGTGTTGATGATGATACTCCAAATTGGAGGAGCAACACTTTAGAACTCTTGGTGCTCTCAGAGGACTCTGCTGCCCACCAATGTGAGTGAGTCTCTCTCTCTCTTCGAGAGTCCTCTGTCAGGTGGATCAGTATTTGTAAGTACACAGACAGTTAAATCCCTAAAGGAACATAGATTCTCTCTCTCTCTCTCCCTCTCTCTCTCACTCTCTCTCTCTCACACACACAACCACACCGTGTATCACATCTTTATCTGAACCACCCTCCAACACTCCACACCACCCACAGGCGTGTCTTTATTTTTATGCAGGCTTCAAAGGTTCCTTGATGCCAAAATCTCTCAAGAGCAATTAAAACCTATTCACATCAAACGCGTGACCCACCCTGGCGCCTCATCTGACCTGAGCCCTTGTACTATATGAAGATTTGCTGGGGCTTAGGTTCACAAGAGGTCCTAGTGGGTCTGCACACAGAGATGAAGGCATCACCGCACAGCAAGGAAGTGCGTAGGAGTGTGTGTGAAGTCGCATCTGTATTCTGCATGATATATTCCATAGCATGCATGCCAACAAAAACTATACAGGCTACACAATGCAGGATTCCAAGTACAGCATGATTCTGTATTGTTATTTTTTTTGGACAGGAATGTGTTTTGCATTGCTGAGATGTTGCCGGTGGGTGAAAAGGGTACTGCCTGGAGCAGCTGACTGTGCCCCTGCTGTGCCAGCATTCATGCCCAGGCACTCCCGAGAAGGGGCTCAGACAGATGCCCCGTCTGCCTGAGCTTTGTTGCATTCATGGGCCACAGAAGGGGGCAAACGCTGTTGTGGAGTAAGGGTAAATATTAGGGTCGGCTTGGTGGCCCACCGGGGATACTGTACAACTATCTGCGTGCTTCTCTTTTTTTTCCTCTCAAAAGGGGGAAAGTAAACACAGCAGGGTATTTCTTTTTCTTACCTCTTACCTCTTTCTTTCCCTTTTCTATGTGCCCCATCTCTCTCTTTCTCTCCCTCTCTTTCTTTCTCTCTCTCTCTCTCTCTCTCTCTCTCTTTGTCTCTCTTTTTGCTCTCTTCTCTGTCTGTCTAATAGCGCTATTAGTAAATGTTTGGTCTGGACTATGTTCCACCTTGCATTATGTTTTTCTGTCTGAGCTGTTTTTCCACCCATCACAGGTAATGGCTTCTCCTACCATCTCATATCTGTTTGCCGGCAAAGTAAACTGCAGCAGGTATAAATCTCCAGCTTTGCTGAGGCATAAAAGTAACGACCATAACATTATCTTCTATAAAACTCCAGGCTGCACTACCTCACTCAGCACCCTGCAACTCTGACGACGTTAACAGCATCATTCGAATGACACCAGTCCACCATAGGTTCCTCCGACCATGACCACACCATCACCACCAATCAGCCCTGACCAGGTCACCAGGCAACAACATCACTCTTAGTGACAAATTGCTAGGAAATCGACACCGGCTTTCCACGAATGCCACACATGCATTCTTACTTCAAGTCAGCGATGTTTCACTTGACTCTTTGTTCTTTAGGCATTGTGAGGAACTGAATAAAGGCGTAATGAAAATACGAAATGCGTCAAGCACACGACAACCATGAAAGTGCAGTATATCCTTTCAATCTCGGCCTCTGGGCACACCGATACAAGAGTGGCATTTTCCCACACTTTTCCTCAGTGGGTTTTCCTGCCCTTTTTGCTCAATTATACATACAGAGCAGGAAAGGTCACTGCAGAAACCTGACTAATGGTTGTGCTCAATGAAAGTGCCTGTTTTATAAGGGACTGACAAAGAGGGGGTTGACAAACACATTGCTCATTCACAAACAAAAACACTTGTAGTTTCTGCTCGAGCATAAGTCATCCAACATCGCTTGCGAGACAGACAGCAAGGCCCGACGATCCATCACAAAGAACGAGTGAAATGAAGTCTCTGAACAACCGTCCAATGAGAGGGGAAAACAAATCGGCTTCATAAAGCACTTAATATCTGAACAGACAGAGACATAATGCATAATGGCCGATAAAACTTTACACACAATGCCTGTGGTGGCTTGCCACCACGCTGCACTGCAGATCAAAGCCCACAGTAGATGATATGATATCATTGTCAAATTAGGAGGGAGAATGATTATCATGTGGCGATGAGTCCCATCAGAGCAATGGCGCTGTTACGCCACAAGCCAGAAGATCAGAGAGAGTATCAGTATGGAGGGAGGAAAAAAAAAGACAAAAAAAAGAGAGAAAGATCTACGGGGAGATGCAATATGAGAGGAAATGAGCTGAGAAAGGGATCTCTGCAGATTTACATTGGCACCAAAGCAACGGCAGAAACCAATATCAATTTCCGTGCGCACTAGCCGGTACACAACATTATGCTTATCACGGGGGAGGGATGTGAAGCAATTAAGCTTGGAAACAGAGAGTGAGATCTTTATGGCACATGCAGCTCCATGGGCTTAAGGCCACTCCGATGCACAGATGGGATAACTGTACATGAGTAAACCTTCTAACAAACACATGGAAAACACAGATACGCACACAGACACACACACATAGCCTTCATGCACTCGTCAAGGTAGTGGGACCTCCCTGGCAAAGAGCATCCATCACCTCTGTACACACTTGGGTGGATCTGCGCTCAATAAAGCAAATACAAACCAGAGGCAGCTCTTATCAGCCTTAAGCAGAGACCAAGGCAGAAAGAGTGACACAGACACAGGGGAAAGAGGAGACACACACATCTACACTAACACACACACACACACACACACACACACACACAAGCACAATTGCCCTCATGTCCCACTTAACCTACAGTCATGGCTACTGTCATCATCCATTTGACAGGCTCCCCTGTCTGGTGGGATTTGTGTGCAGGCAAAGCGAGTGGCTGCCAAGTCCGCAAAGGCCCAGCCCTGTCCCAGCCCCTGCTCCAGCAACAGCAGGTCCCGCTCGGGGAGACCAAACCATGGAGAGCCTTTAGTCGTCTGGCCTGGCCCCGCTGAGCCCTCCTCACCATCTGGGAGAGAGGATGGCGCTAGAGGCAATTCCTGAACACCCGTCTCACCCAGGTAAACAAGGATGTCTAATTTTCAATTCATGAGCCAGGGAGTGCGGGTGTGTGTGTGTGCGTGTGTGTGTGTATGTGCGTGCATGTGTATGTGTGTGTGTGTGTGTGTGTGTGTGTGTGTGTGCACTGTATGTGTCTATAGTGCGTGGTGTGTGTATGCATCAGTGACAGTGACAAAAGGAGGAAGAGAGAGACAGAGAGAGCAAGCAATAAAACTTGACTTAACCTCATCAGAGAGCCAACATATGTAGTTCCTGTATTGATCTCTCCCCAGTGACATCCCTTCCTGCTAGTAGGCCATGACTCGTTCCCTGCTATAAAGACTCGTTGCGAAGCCACGAGTCAAAGAGCAAGACACAAAACAACAGAGGCCTCGTACGGCACCTCAGAGGACAGACCCAGATCAATACCGTGCCTCTTTCATGGCTTTGTAAACTGGTGAATGCATTGTTAAACACTACCACTGAGACTTGAACAGAAGAAACAGGCACTTGAGTCAGACTATGAAAAGCAACTATTTGATGAAGGCGTTTTTTTTGCCAGTGACACGCAGCAGCGTGGTTCCTCTCGGTTCAGCCGAGCTTGGAATATAATTATGCGAATCTACGTTCTCTCGGGATTGGAAATCTGAAAGAATTCAGACAGCGATTTTTCAACTGACTGGTGCAGTAATAGCAAACAAACTACCAAAGCATGCTAATCGTGGAGAAATCGGGCCAGTATGGTCTCTCCAACTCTACAACACCATACCATTAACCATAACCAGAGACCCTTTTAGTAGATTCACTCTTCGTCTTCGTAATGCTTCTTCCTATCACCTGCACCCTCTAATCTCGACTCAAAGGTTCTGTCTGTGACAGCTGTCTGTGGTTGGAAATCTACTGAGCTCACTCGCTCTTGGTATGTGTATGTCCTTGCACTCTTTCTTCAGGACAGGTTTTTCATGTCACAGATGAGAGCTCTCTCTCTCTCTCTTTGACATGCATTACATGCATTACATTTCCACTAGATTTTCCGACCTTGCACTCCATCTACACATTGGCTGCTTGGGAGCGGAAGTGCAGTGACATACAGAGAATGCTCTGCTGTGCCACAGTCTAGCAACTTCAACTCCAGGTCCTGCATTATGTGCATCTTAGAGGCGCAGACCAACACAGAGTTGGCAGCAGCTACTGCAATGAGACAGTCTGGATCACAATGACTACTAGTTATGGTCCGAGTTATGGCCTTTCATTAGATACACAGAGCATAAAACTTAAAGAAGATTCATGTCTATTGCCTTTTGTTTTAGACAGATGCAGCACATAAAGCATATACCACTCTTGCTTAGTATGGTACAATTATTGGCCATGCCAGTGAAATGAAGATGCTTAAAATGGTAGCTGGATAAGCACAGCAGATGGTTTGTTTGATTCCTATTAATACTCGCACATGACATAAAGTGTAACTCATATTGGTAACACTTTACCTGACAGGTGAGTACATAACACATTCATGGCAGCTGTCATAAATTCCTCACGAAGCATTTGTGACTAATTCATGACATGACTCAACTTTCATACCCAACATTTCATAAATGTAGAAGACAAAAAGGTGACACCTTATCAAAATAGGAGTTCAACGGTCTCAAAGGAGCATTGCCGTTTCTGTTTTTAACCTGTTACTTGATCATGTCACATCTAAATATGTCATGAATATCTTGTTAATTGTTAATTATTGACCAGGACCTCTCTCTAAATAGTCATGTAAAACACATTTCAAAAACATCCTTTTTCCACCTACGAAATATTGCTAAGGTTAGAAAATTCCTATCCTTTGAGGATGCTGAAAAATTAATACATGCATTAATTACTTCCAGGCTCGATTATTGCAAAGCTCTGTTCTCTGGGTGTAGTAATACCTGTATCAAAAACCTACAACTCATACAAAATGAACACTCCCGAACACTCACCAGGACCAAAGAAATATGAACATATCTCTCCTATCCTTGCTTCCTTACACTGGCTCCCTATTAAAAGTCGAATTGATTTTAAAATACTCCTCCTAACCTACAAAGCCCTCAAGGGCGATGCACCAACATATATTAAAGACTTACTTGTCCCTTACCACCCTCCTAGAACCCTAAGATCCCAAAATGCTGGTCTCCTTGTAATCCCAAGAATATCAAAATCTACGATAGGAGCAAGAGCCTTTTGTTACCGTGCACCCCCCCTGTAGAATAATCCCCCCCCCAACATTCGACAACGGACACTCTCAATACCTTTAAGTCTAGACTTAAAACCTTCCTCTTTACTGTTTCACATAGTTAGGGATGGTGCATGGAAAATCATCACTTCTCATGGGTCTTTTGGGAGGGACTGTCTCTACTGTTGCCCCCAGTTGCGAGGCATGGCGGCCACTGACCATCCCTGTAGTGGTGCTGGGTTGCCAAGCATCATACCTTAGTTATGCTGCTATAGCCTAGTGCTGCCACAAAAGCTTCATGTGTCATGCCATACAACTCTCTCTCTCTTTCTTTATATTCACTTTTTTCCTCTGTCCACAATCATCTCTGCTGAGTGTCATCCCTGCCTCATTCCGGCGGACTCCTCTCTCCCTTCCCTCCTGATTGGACTACAACCAACACTACGGGAGGCCCATGTCAGGACCGACTCTCCATCATGGAGGCCCTTCCTGGACGCCCATGCTAGGCCCGACTCCCCTTCCTTGAGGCTTTGTGATTGACCCCCCCTCACAATGGCACTGTCAAATGGACCCTTATTGTTACCACTATGACCCATCTCACTCCTTTGAGTTTGACACTATGTCTGGCCGCTGCTATATTGTCCAGCCATAATTTCTGATAACCACCTATAGACTGACTACCATGTAATGTAAAGTGGGATAATACTCTATTATGAACTATTATGAACCTTAGCTAAAACCATAGGCAACTTGTAGTCTGTCATGGTTACTACTGATTGTAATTCTTCTGCATGACCCCTGGCAGTTGGGTTAGCCCCTTGAGTCGTGGATCTGCCCAAGATTTCTTCCTAGATTAACTGAACATAAGGGAGTTTTTTCTTGCCCCTGTTGCTCTTGGGTGCTCCTTCTGTGAAGCGCCACGAGACAATACTATTGTAAAAGGCACTGTATAAATAAAACTGAATTGAATTGAATTGAATTGAATTATGAGGGCTACTCTACAAATGTCACTTTACTATACAAGAAGTATTGTAAGTTTGTGAAGTATTCATAATCACTTAAACTACATGGAGCTAACCAATGTTTAAATGTTTCAAAAAAATCATGTAACCTTTGCAGCTAATTATCATCTTTTATCACCTTGCCTGCACTCAAATGCAGGTGCAGGTCCATTGTTCCTTTCACATTTATGAAAAGTTAAGTATGAATGTTAAGCCATGTCTCATGGCAAACACCCATGAATGCTTTGTGAGCAGTTTATGACAGCTGCTATGAATGTGCTATGCGCTCACCCGTCAAGTAAAGCGTTACCATCATTTCATTTGGAATGCTAGGCCAAATCTATTGATTGCTCCAAATGTTTCACTCTAGCATTAGACAAATGGTGTTTTACTTTCACTGGAGTGGGAAATGGCCCTCCAAAACCCAGCTGCAATAAATTAGGTGGAAGCCACCCATGCTGAAATAGTGAAATAGATCCAAAACAATCATGCATATTTCATGGGCTTACACTTTCCTAGCCTAACCATCTCTCTTGTCTAGCCTAATCTACCTATGCCTAGGTAACACATATTTCTCTACATGCTTTAATGTCCGCAAATACATTTTTAAAAAGTATCTAGCTAGTGTGTCTGACTATGAGTGTGTATGTGTGCGTGGCTGTGGGTGAGTGTTTGTGTGTTTTTCTTTTGGTCTTGCACAGTCCATTAAACCTTATTCGGGATATTTTTTTTTCTGTGATATTATTTTTTTATTTTTTTTTTTTGGACAAGTCAAATGAGCACAGGCCCAAACCTGTGACTTCATCGTTTGAAAGTGTCAACTCCACTCAGGCAAAGGTTTAATTTCCTATTAAACACAGCTCAGCAGTGACATTTACTCACAACTCATGCAGACAGAGTCGTGAACCGCTGATTACACATCAACATCAACCAGACACAACAGAAATGAAATCCGTCACTGCAACGTGTGCCAGCTCTGCGCCACCGGATTTCAGTTATCCGCATCATCCTGTACATCTGTATGAGGGACTTATTACACTATTCTCTCCAATAGGCCCTCCTCACCTTTTTTTATTATGCAAAAAACAAGTTGGTTTAATAATCATTTCCAAGTAATCTCTTTCAAACTGCAGTTTAAATATTATTATCAAGTAAAAACAAATCATGCCAAAGCAATCCGACTGATCAAAAAATGGACTTAGAGGGCTTTGCATTTGAACTCTTCAAATACATACGGCATAACAGCGGGAATATGCACAGACATACTTGATTAACGGACAAGGTCGAATTCCAAGATGGAGATGTGGAGTTTGTTGTATTGCTTTGTTTGGTTACTGAAACTTGTCTGGTCACAGGTTAGTTCCACTGACCTTGGTAATAGTTGAGTCAATTGTTGCAAAGCCTTCTTCCTAGTTCAACTCAGTGCTTTCTAAATGGCTCTGGTTTAATTGTTTGTAGCTTTTCACCAGCAGTGATATGTAACAGTCATTAAACTTGTTACGAGATCTACTTCACAGATGTCCCGATATACAGAATGCATACCCTCCTGTTAGTCAGTTTGTACAGAGCACCTTTTGTTTCCCTGTGACACACGTTTCAACACCAGTCATTTCAATAACCTCATTTTCCATTGTGTCACTGCAGATACACTATATCCTATTATTAATGTACTGGGGTTATTAGCTAGCTTTACATCCTCTTAAGCAAAGCTCTTGTATGTAATCTGTGCCCAAATATCTAGCATGGGAGAGTATTTGCACTGCAGACGTAAAGCGATTCTCAGCTTACACTAGTGTATCTTATGCACAAATGTTCGACATTTCTTCTATTGTCATTTCTTCTCTCTCTCTCTCTCTCTCTCTCTCTTTCTGATGCTGTCTCTCTCTATCTCTTTCTCTCTCCCTGTCACCACCCTCCCCGCAACCGCATTTAGGCACAAGGTGGGTGTATAGGATTTCCAGTAAAGCACCTGTCTGGTTGGCAGAGCTGAGCTCTGCTTAGGCAGTAAATCCGGCGGATTTGACGATGAATCATGCCTTTCATGATAAGCCCTCCTCAGCCACGGCCAAGGACTTCAGAGGGGTGCACAGGTGAGAGAGCCATCAGCAGGTAATTAAGCGACGAGCTTGGAGCACACCTCCGCACAAATCCCTGCCTGCTGATGGGCTTCAAGTGGGGGCTACAGCCATGCCTGTGCTGGGCACTGTTAACGACTGCTCGTAATAGGACCCTTTCATCTCTCCCTTAGTCATGCAGCACAGGGGGAGCCATGTTGGTCGAGGGATTTGCAGACGACCCATGGATTTCAAAAAAATTGGGGAGGGGCACTGTTGTAAACATGCTGTTATACCCGCAAGAGGTTATGTTCTTTTTATATTTCAAAAGATTTTTTTCCAAGAACTATTTTGAATAATTCAAATGACCATCCTGAATAATAATCTTTTTTCAAGCTAATATTTTCAGTCTCTTCATCAAATACATGGTAACCAACTGAAAAGTCATGGAGGAACAATGAAGCTGCTCATCTAAGTACTCCACAGCTACCACAGAAAAAGGACCATATTGTGTGCCCAGTCTTCCACTCAACACAAGATCTGTCTTCTGAAGGGGGGAACAATATGTGCATTTCTGATAAACTCAACAAACTGCTCAGTGATTACAACATGTCTGACAAAGGAAAGGGAGAGCTTTTGTGTGTGTGTGTGTGTGTGTGTGTGTGAGAGAGAGAGAGAGAGAGAGAGAGTGAAAGAGAAAATGTGAAAGAGACAACAAGGCAGAGTGTGAGAAATTACATAGTGAAGCAGAAAAACAATGGTGAAAGAAGAAAGAGAACTTTCGATGGGCATATTACTAGACTACCTGAACAGCCTATTTGTCCGGTCTAGTGTTGCAGTCAGCTTAGTCATGTGACTGCGTGCGCACATCCTCCGTGCGCTCCGAATATAAACATTTGAAGACAGGACAGAGTGAAGGAGAGAGAGAGAGACAGGGAGGAATAGGAATTGCTCACTTTGATATGCACGTTTGACACGGGGACCCTATTAAAATGCAGAAGCACTTCCAACCTACAACGACAGCTGTGTGAGCCTAGGCACAACTAAGTGTGTGTGCGCTCCACGGTCTGTGAGTGTGTGTGTGTGTGTGTGTGCCCTAGTGTGTAAGCCTCCCTGGCGTGCGCCTACGCCCGTTTGATTGATCCTAAAGCAGACGCACTGAAATACATCCGCATGCATTGGAAATCTATAGGGGGAGAAGGAATGCATCTGTACAGAGAGGTATAATTGCGCGCTTCACTGTTGGCTGACTGAACTGAACCGCCCGGGTGATAAGAGTAGGGATGAGGGGAAGATGGCGTCTCAGACAGGAGGAATCTGACATTTCAATCACAGCAGATGTATTGGCAAAGGGGAAGGGATGCGTGCGGGTGTGTGGGTGTGTGTTGGGGGCGGGAGGGAGAACAGGGAACCCAATATGAGCAACACGGAGCACCTCTTCCATGGCCTCTCTATTCATTTCCTGACAGTGCTCTACCTGGCAAATGCCCTGTGAGGGCGAGAGAAAATAAAATCACCTGCTCCCTTTTGTGGCTCGAAGTGAAGACAAGGACTAAAGTAAGAGTGCACCAGTGTGGGGAGGACGGGGGGGAGGACGGGGCGAGGACGGGGGAGACACTTTCATTTTGGCTCATAATTGATTACCCCTGCAGGGCTCAAGCCCTTTTGTGGTGTGATGATATGATTCAGGTGCCATTCGTTGAAAAAAGAGGAAGGTGGCCTTTTAGATAAATGCCATGACACTCCTTTTTATGCCCTCTCTCCTCCCTTAAGGATCCACTAAAGGAAATTTTCATAGTGCTATCAGGACAGATGACTAATAACTACAAAGAGCTTGAGCAAAGTGCTTAAATCAAACTCTAGTCTAATGTTATGGTTATTTTTATTATTATTTTTATTTTACAGGGGCAGAGGATTGGCTGACACAGACTACATAGCAGAAGTTCAGTGCTCTAAGATAAGAGGCTCAGACAACTCAAGCCCACTCCATAATGGGAAAGCAACATAAAAAAAATATGAATTTGACTGGTGTATTAGTCACTTGCACACACACACACACACATGCACATGCACACACACACACACACACACACACACACATTCCCACTTGGGTGTCAGTGTGTCTCTCACACAAACACAGACACAAACACACACACACACAGACACAGACAGACACAGACATACACACACGCACACACACACACACACACACACAGCATGCCAAGCCTCCACATCTTCAGGGGCGCATGAAGAGAGTGAGTGTCCTTATGCCCTGGCACGCCACACAGCGGAGGTACAAACTGATTCATTCCAGCCACCTCCGCCAGGGTTGCGGCTGCTGTAGCCAAAAGGAGCATTTTGATGTGATAATGTGCTTATTTTTAGAATATTACTGCAGGCTGCAGGCACCGAGGAGTGTGGTGGAGAGTACGAAGTAGTCGGAGAAGCTCAAGGGGGGCTCTTTTGAAGGACTCAAGAGTGGGTGAAGTTTTAGCCGACAGAAGCCATCTATAACAAAGCCTTCTGGATTTCAAAGGATAAAAGACTTTAGCTCTGATATATGCAGTATGGCTGCTGTTTTAAATGCCAGCTTTAACATTTAGCGACAGTATAAGACCATGTCAACTAGGCTTTCTAAGACCAGATGTAAGGTCACCCAATAACATACTGTATACCGTATCCTTGAAGATTCTGAATCCACTTTCCTGGCATGAGATATGGTTATTTATTCATATTTAATAACCTATTTATGCAACCTCTTATTGCATTAATGGAAATCTGATCATGTGTGAGATGCATTTGATGAGCATGACAGCACAGATGATCATGATATCAACAAAATAATCTGCAAGTCAAAAAGGAATTCCCAAGTACAACATCAGTGCAAGATGGTACTTAATTGATGCACATTTCAAAAAGACTGAACATTAAAGCTAATTAATTTATTCTGATGTGTTCTTTTCCCTTTCTTCTTATTAAATCAAGCACACAATGTAATGGGACACATACAGCTTGTACTGTATGTCTGTCTTGGCAGCAAGCACACTTGTCTTCCCACCTCCATGACAGCTGCAAAGGTTTTGTAGAACTCAAGGCTAAGTAACTAGAACTAAAATTATAGTTAACTAGTGAGTGAAATTCAGATCAGATCAGCAAAACTACAGAACCAGAAACAAATGCAGTAACATACATCATACCAATGAATTTAACATTTAACAATGACTATTAAAAGTTTTTGGTTCTCACTCAGTGAGACAACATGGTCCCAGAGTGATAATGGATTCTGGGTCACCTCATCTTATGTGCAGGAAGAGGCAGAATTTTGTTAAAGCCCTGTAATTTTGACTCAGACATTTGTATCTCCCTAAATCCACCGGCACTAACAATGGAAAGGTGGAAAGGGGAATTGAAAACAGAGGTGCTCCTGCAACAGGTTAATCCCTCTTAATCCCTCCCGGGCATCAGATTACTTAGCTTGCAAACACACACATACCCCCTCCCACACACACACACACGCACACACACACCTGCTATCACACACACACACACACAACTGCCACAAACACACACACACCTCAAGCAAAATCTTCAAGATGGAGGTGACAAACAGAGGGGTTTCTACCATGCTGAGGAGCTCTTCGAAGCCTGCAGTCAACTGGAGGGCAGATAGGATAGAGAGAGGGAGAGATGGAGGGACAGCAGTGTCTGAGAGCCCCACAGAGTGACTTGGGGTGACACGACAGCGGTGGAGCAAGCATCCAAAAGATTTGAGAGATGCCTCAAAACACTAAACGCCAGCTAAGGGCACCAAGGGAGTGAGATAAAAACCCAGGGAAAAAAAAGCATCTGTAAACAACCATAAAAGGGAATCGGTAAACAGAGACAGCAGGGGTGGGAGTCTAGGAGAGAGATGCTACGATGTATCTCTGCCATCCAAAGAAGAAATGCCAAGACGAATAAAATCCCCAGCGGCCGATTTAACACTTTTAGGGAAAAAAAGGTGTGCACTTTTACTGTGTGAACACTGAAACAAACAAAAACTAGAAAAAAACTCCACATACAATAAAATAAAATGAAATAAGGGTGTGCATGCTCTGAAAGGCAACGGATGAGAAATGATATTAGAATAATGACAAATTATTTGTGTTGGGCTGCATAAACTCCCTGCTGCGGGGTGTTTTCTGAACCTCTGCAAATCCCTCCTCTATACACCCCCAGCCCTTCACACAGACACACACACACACACAGAACTTCCCCCACACACACAACTTTCCACACACACACACCTCCTTGTCCCTAGTCCCCCAGGTAGGTGCAATTTATGGGCTGCTACCTCTTCAGAGCAGTGGGACACTGAAGAGATGGTGTGTGACCGTAGGTGTGTGTATGTAAGTGTATGTGTGTGTGTGCATGTGTGTGTATGTGTGTGTTGTGGTCTCTCTAGTGGCTGCCATCTGCCTGGGGAGCCAACAGGTTGAGTTTGGCTCTTCTGACGAGTTCAGTGAGGCAACACGGTGTGGAGCAGAGCAGAGCGAGCGGCCCATGCCCTTACCACAGAGGCACAGGTGCCTGAAGCATGACGGCAGTACCACTGCACACTTATTATCCTCCACACACACACACATAGACACACACACACACACACACACTCATGCTTTGTCCCTGATTGTCTTTACTCTTGGTTTTTAATTGTGCGCTACTCTTGTGATGAACATACAGTTAATGTGAGGTTGCCCCCCCACCCTCCACGTTCAGTCTTATTTTCACTAGACATGCTTTTTCACTCCTTTTTTTGTTATTGTCGGTCTGACACACCACTCACTGACACACACTCGCTTGCACACGCACACGCGCACACACACACATACACACACACACACACACACACACACACACACAGTACTTTTTACATTATGACTGACACAACAGGTCTTTTCAGAACGAGAGATATAGAATGATACACAGCAATGAATGTTGTACACAGGCCATAGTTCACTGGTTCAGTCTCAAACTGAGCTAAAAATGGGTGGTGGTAGCGTAGCAGTTAAGGAATCTAGCTAGCGTGCTAGTCATCTGGAAAACTGTGGGTTCGAGTCCCGGTTGCCACCGCTGTGCCCTTTAGAAAGGCACTTAACCCTAAGTTGCTCTAGAGGAGACTGGCCCTGAACAATTGATAGTTGACAAATGTAAGTCGCTTTGGATAAAAGTGTCTGCTCAATGCATGAATTTAATGTAAAATAGTAAAAATAATGTAATGTAATGTAAAATAATGTAATGTACCTCTATATACATATGAACATGTGCTACCCTGATTGATGATGGCATTAGTTTGCTAAGTCTGGGAGTGTATTACTTTTGCATAATCTGTATGAGGACTACTATCCATGTGTATGTGTGTGTGTGTGTGTGTGTGCGTGTGTGTGTGTGTGTGTGTGTGTGTGTGTGTGTGTGTTTGCCTATTAGGGTGAGTCTACTTTTGAGCATCTTTGTGCCCATAGATGTACACGTTTGGTTTAATTTGCTTTATGTTTGTTTGCACTCTTAACCTGTGCAACCAGCTTCCTGTCCAACCACATTTGCTGCTGTAGCATCCCTCCAGGCCGGCTCCACAGAGCCCATTGTTTGGTGTAGTTTATCTTCTCTTTTTCTTATTAAGTTAAGTTGCAGTGTGACCCCAGGGAAGACTTGGAATGAATCCAGCATGGGCCATCGATTCCCAGCCCCCCACAGTAACTAATGTAAGCAGTCAATGCAGCTGCACAGCTTGCCGAGCAACGCTGAAGTTATCTCACTATAAAAGCAGTGGCAAAGACAGAATTCACATTCGAGCAAATGTCCAAATCTGAAGCACAAGGTAATAATACAAAAACAGCTATTAATCCTGCATTGACCACTGAGATTGTTTTTTTTTTCTTACTGGGTGGTTGTAAGAAGGCAACACACACACACACACACATACATGCACACACACAAAAATCAATGCAGCACTTTGACAAATACTAGCCTGTCTATCAACAATTGATAATGGCTTCCTATAACAATACACTAATTAATACACTGGAAAGGTTTTTTGTTTTTTTTTACTTTATTTTGCTGTGCATTATGGATAATCAAAACTGAAAATGGTTGAACAGGTTTGTTCTTACCCAACCAAGCCTAGCCCAACTAACGTCTTTATCCTCAAGCAATCAAGACTTAAACTAAAAACACATCTCTCATTAAACAGCTGTCTTAAAAGTGCTCAAAGTGCCCTGCATCTGCATTGCACGATGTGCAGACTTTATAGCACGAATACTTTCACAAGCCATACTGGTGCCAACCATCCGGCTTCTGCAAAAAGGCTTCTTATTGATTCTGGAGCACTATGTCAATGCCGCCTCTGGCATCCCAGCAGTAACTATCTCTTCCGCCTCGTCTATGACTGGCTCCATTCCTCTGAGCATAGGGGAGACTGGAGCTATTACAAAGCCATAAATGCAAGTTTCTCACCAAAAAACTAAGGCACTGCTCTTGAGAGAGGGGAGACAGGAGCCGAAAATCCTGAGGGAGAAAATGCGCCAGCCATCAATACAGTTCAATATCTGATGACTCTGCAATATCCATTTCACAGCTACAATCTCTTGCTGTTGAGTTTATGATCCAAACAGCACCATAGTACTGGCTGTGCACAGCTGTGATTTTCTTATATTTGGCCAAAAGAAAAGGGGGAAAATAGCTAAGTCATTTGCAGTGAAAGAGTTAGAAGTACGAATGATGGCATTCATTTTCATGATTACTGTGATTACTGTTAAACAGTCATTAGCACACTGATAAATTACTGAAAGGTATTGTTGGGAAGAAAAAATGAGCATGAAATTATTTTATGGATGAGCACTGTTGGAGCAAGTCTCAGCTCCCATAATTACAGAGGCATTCTAGCAGAAAATGGTGAAAAAAAAAGGTAGATGACAAAAAAGGATAGATGACATAGTCGACGAATGGTCTGCTTTTAGTTTAACATCCCATTTTGTTACACACATACATACATACACACACACATACACACAGACACGCACACACACTGGTGGAGGTTGAAGGTATTATGACTGCCTGGAGCACTGCCATGCAATCTCAGGGAAGAGGTCAGGCCACTAACATGACCTAATGGCTCAGCCTTGATATGAACGTCATCACTAGTGGCTGTTAATCACAGCCTGTGACACGCAGAGACAAATTACCACACTAACCCATGCAAAAACAGCCAATGCTGGGTACTGCACTGAAGGACCCTCAGGATACGTAATCCATAGGGGAGACTGTCAATACACTAATCCCCTTAGGTATAGCAGAGACTGCCACACCTTCATGAGGGGGCATCAATGAAAGATTGATCTGTGTTTGTCTCCACAGAAAGTAACGAGAAAACACAACAGGCATGACCGGGTGGAGACCAGGAATCTCTGTGCAGGTGCATGTCGTATAGACAAGACTCACACATAGTATCACACATATCACACACATCACACACAAATGGATATACACACAACACTGACACAGAATTCAACTGGCTATCAATTCCTCGACGCATCCCTCTTTGTTTCTGTCTATTTCAATTTTAGAAAGACAAAAATACATAAGACGTGCTCTATATCCAGAAACAAATGATGACAAGATGCTGTTTTTACTATTAGCACAAGCAAGTTTATGGTTGACTGTAATGTAACTGAATGCAATAATGTCCAAAAAGATATTTGCCCACAATTTTTGTTTGGTTTGTTCTGTTTTTAACACCTCAAAGTTAACCATTCTGCCAACAAAATGCATCCAACACTAAAACTGAAATGTCTATTATTCTGTGGTGACATACGTAACCTGGACCCAGAACCCAGACACTTTGAGATGAGTTGTCTCCAATCTCCACAAGTCCTCTGGTGAAAAAGAAACATTTTTTTGCAGTTTGGCAAATGACCATTTAAGTATTGATTGTGTGTTTGGTTATTTTTCTTTTCTTTGTTTATTGTTTAGCTGAAATAAGATTCCCAGACTAAGTCCAATTCCTCAATAACACCACCCACCAACCCGTCCAGCAATGGCTAGCCAATACCTGTGCTCTTCACAGATAAAAGCTAACACAAAAAACATATTCGGTGCAACACTGATATATTGAAATTCTGCACAAAATACCATTGAGGAATGCATCCAGTGGTCTTTGCTGAACTATCTGTTCAGCGCTTAGACCTCAGACCTCTTAAACACACACATACACACACACACTTTTCCGATAAAGTCCCTTGGAGTAATCGTTCTCCTGAGCATTGCGCCTCCCAGAAGCTCAACTAATCAGCCCTGAGGAAACCCACCCCACTTTCCAATCACCTGTGCAACGATGCCAGAGCCAATCAATACATGGTGGGTGTACCTGTGTGTGTGTTTGTGTGTGTGTGTGTGTGTGTGTGTGTGTGTGTGTGTGTGTGTTTGTGTGTGTATTTGTTTGCATGTGAGTTTGCATGTGAGTGTGTGTTTGTGTGTGTATGTGCGCTGACTGAATAATTGAGCTAAGGGACTCCAATGAAAATCACCAGGCAGAGAGAAGAAGACACTCGGGGCCTTGACCACACCTAATTCCCATTCAATTAGGAAGCCGCAATGGAAGACAAACCCCGTCAGGGTAAAGCATGGACTCCCCAGGCCATTCTTTATGGACTAGCTCCACTAACCAGTGAGTCAGACTCTTAAATTAGCCTATGCTACCTCTTATACTCGCCATGCCTCTAGCACTGCCATCCTTCCATTTCCATTGTGTCTTTCACTTGCCTTCGTAGAGAGACTGAGGTGGGGGAGTTGGGGGTTAAGAGTTAAAGTGCAGCCAGCCATGTCATTTTTTCTTTGCCTGCCAAGAGCTAGATGTCCTTGAGGTGGCACGAATCACCAGCAAGACCTAGAAAAGCAGCTTGCTAATCTCTCTTTGACAAATATGCTCTGCTAAATTGTTTTTCATATGGGTAATGCAGCACATATTCAAGTGATATCCAGAATCATCTTTGTAATTCTTCTCTCTCTCTCTCTCTCTCTCTCTCTCTCTCTCTCTCTCTCTGTGTGTGTCTGCATCTCTCTTTGTAGATTGATTAAATATGCACACCTTGCCTTTCCACTCTGGGGAAATTTACATGACTTTCACAGGACAAAGAAACAGTAAAAAATAATTACGCAGAGAATGACCAGCAGTGTGCTCCTATTTTGTTTTCAGATCAATGCGAGACCTGAGAGGGATGCATTGGCACCTCAAGGTCAGTGACCCCCATGTCGCTCGCAAACTCTCCGCTGGGCTTACAAAACACCTGGGAGATGGCAAGCACATCTCTCTCTCTCTCTCTCTCTCTTTCATCTTTTTCTCCTTTCTCTTTTTCATCTCTCCCATCCATCATTTTCTCATTCTCATTCTCAGCTGAAACCTCTGAGAATTATAGCATTTGTTTACAAAGTATTATGGATTTGTATTGTTTGTACTGTTATTGCTGCACTGCATTGTTGTTTCCATTCTTGCATTGTGAATTTGAACCATATTTTGTATCAGGTACAGTAATTGCACTAATTGTATACTTGCACTGCTCACTTTTTGCAGTACTGCAATGGGACACATTCCATTCAAGTATATTCCATTCATAATATCCAATGGAACCACTTTCACTATTCATATAAACTACTGCATGCATATTTATTTCTTATGCCTTTTTTCTTTCGGAATGAATAAATTATCAATCCATCAATTCATCAGTCTATCAATCCATCAATCGATGTGTTTTGTGGATGTCTGCCTGTGCATCATACCAGGAAGTACCAGACTACTTTTCAGAAATACTGGGAGTGATGACAGACCATTAGACACAGGGGCCGTGGGGACAAGACAAAGATGACAAAGCTCCCCATGATGTGTAGGAGAAAGAAAGAAAAAGGAGGAGAGCTGGAAAGACTAAGAAAGGAAGAGAGAAAGAAAGATGAGAGTGGGTGAAATGAGAGAAAAGAAAGAGAAAAAACAGAGAGAGTAAGAAGAGGACAGAAATAGAGAGGGTAAGAAGAGGACAGAAATAGTCTCGCAGCTCAACATAGCAGCATGGCATAGGTGGCAAGTGGAGGGAGAAAGTCCCATCATGAACAGATGGCATCTGTGGACGTCAAACACTGCTCTTAGTGAGTGTCAGCCTCCAGGCACAGAGCGTATCCAAGCTGCTAAGAAAGACCACATTTGAAATGGTGTGACACAACGTTATGGAAACATACCAAAATATCCTCATTTGCTGACGCACAGCATAAGGCTCCATGCTACGGATGAGGCTAGGCTGCGCTGAAGACTGAGATTGATAAGTCAAGTTGTGTAAGAGGACATAAACATAAGGTTGCTAGCATACTGCCAGAAATATCTACCTAAAACCCATAGTCTGGGAAAGGCTTGAGTCTAACCACGGCCTATAGGCTATCTCAGGTGAATACTTCTAAGCAGGCATAAATGGATCAGATTACAGGAGCTAAATTTAGACACTGTCAAAATTTAAAATAACTCCACACCTGGTCAATTACAGGAGTCTCTCAGGCTCTACCCTGCTCTCTCCACTCCCCCTTCTTTATTGCTGCCATCATAATATTCAGCAACTCACTTCATCTTTTTAACTCTTTCACACATCAGAACCACTCTTAGGTGCCATAAAGCAATTCACAGTTTTTATATGATATCTGTTTTTGGGGGAAGGAGGATAATATATTGAGTCGGACTGTTCGTCCGTCCATCTGTTCATCTGTGAGTGTCTGCTCACGTTAAAAAGTACTGCAATAAAGCACACAGGCATAGTGGACCAGCGTTCGAGTTCGATTCACGAACCTCACGTCAAGTCCATGTCGCTTTGAATAAAAATGTTTAATGCCAGTCAACTTTATTTTATTTTACTGGCACAGAGCAGCTGTAGAGCACCTGCAGTGTCTGTTGCCACATTCAGGTGAAAGTGGCCAGGGGGGGCCAGGTTTGAATCTGACCATCTCCCAATCCAACCTCACCTGTGCTGCCCACTTGCTTCCTACATTTCCATTTATGCATTTAACAGATGCTTTTATCTAAAGCGAGTTACATTTGTCAACTATCATTCACATGGGGCCAGTCTCCCCTAAAGCAACTTAGCGTTAAGTGCCTCCCTCAAGGGCACAGAGGTGGCAGCCAGGATTCGGACCCACAATATCCAGGCTTCTAGCATGCTAGCCAGGTTCCTTAACTCTCTCTATACTCTCCTACTTGATTAAGCAAAAAGCCCAAAATGTACTTTTAAAAGGAACTGTTTTTGCTGCAAACTGCATACTGTATATATTTATACAAGGTATAAAGTAACCTTGTAATCTCCCTACTTGGTGATGTGAGTGTGGCTTAGAATGCAGAGGTTAGAATTTGATTTTACTTTAATTACTATTGTTATGAACTGCAGCCACCTGACTGCTGTCGTTCGCTAATGTTTTTATTCGTAAGAGTGAGGTGACAAATACAATGTGACCACTCGCAGATATTTATAGATGTTGAATTACACAAAGCAAAAGTGCAGTGCACAAACAATACATAATGTTTTAGTGCACCACATCCAGTAGGAAAATTTCACTTCAGCTTAAGTGGTCTCTAAAAACAGATGAGGGAAGGTGAGGGAGATGAGGAAAATGATAAAAGTGAGTCAGCTCCAAAGGACATGGCAGACATTCTATGTAATTATAGACACAAAATCACAGACACACAGACCAGGCAGTGCACTGTAAAAATAATGCCCTTATAAACTTATAAACCCGGTTGCCTTAAATTTCTAAGTTAACTCAACAGACTGAAAGATTAGTTAATATGTTACAACAAGCAAAGTCAACTGTCTTTACTTTTCAACTGGCAGTGCATTATACAAGCTAAAATATAAAGACATCTAAAATGGTTCAACACCAGCAGAGAGTACTTTATATTACATTTTTTTTTTTACTGGCGGACATGGGCATCCATAGAAGAAACTACTCAATTGGGAAACAACAGTAGAGCAAAGCGGTGAGGTACAGTGGAAGATGACGAGCATCCACACGTAAGCACAGGCACTTAATTGCTCTGTGTGAAAACAAGGTTAATATCCCCATGTGCTTTAATGCCATTAATTGTTCGTGGCATTTGCCAGTCATTCTGTGTGTGGGAGCAGAGCTACCTAATAAACAGAAGGAAGGATGGATGACCAGAAAGCGAGAGAGTGAGAGAGAGAGACAGAGAGAGAGAGAGAGAGAGAGAGAGAGAGGAGGCGGCTGTGTGAAACATCTGCTCTTCCCGCGTGGGTGAGACCATGGGAATGAACATTTTCACACCTAGGCAGCAGTAAAACTCCTTTGCAGAACTGGACAAAAACCCAAAACACAGTCAAAGATGAGCCTGCAGTAAGTTAGGGCTCTTTGTGTATGTGTGTGTGTGTGTGTGTGTGTGTGTGTGTTTGTGTGTGTGTGTGGCACTACTGAACTTCGAGTTATACTTAATTACCATTATATAAAACATATCCATTTTGCTTAATGCTGCTCCAGACAGCACGAGTGTTGGAGATAACCCAAAACCCTGTGGGTCATGTAAATACGCTCATGTTTACTGTGTCTGTAAAATACATTTGACATTTTGTGGGATTTCTGACATTTCACTTAGCCTCAAAGAGCCCACAGGATTCAACTGGGTATTCTGCATTTTGCTGCTATCAAATCCTCAGTCAGAATGAAAAAACAAAAAGTAGCAATTTCACCATAAAACCCTTCACAATTTGAAGCACATCACATATAAAACTTCAATGACCATAGCCAGGAGCTTACGACTTGAGAACCAAATGCTTTGGCAACGTAAAAGGAAATAAACTATAACTAACAATCAAGGGGCACTCTGAAAAATTTGAATGCATAGCATGGCATGCAAGATCCATCTTCAGGTTTCACCAAAACTACTGATGGTGGTGGTCATATTTTACTCTGACATTCGTTTTATTTAGTTTCTGGATTCACTGACATAGTCCAGCACTTTGTATAACCTCCTAGAAGCCAAAAAAGTGGATGATCAGGGCTTAAAAATGATCCTCTTGATTTCTATAAGGCAAACAAGCCCCATAGACGCACAGTAAACAGACATGACAGATGCACACATTCTGCCTACCCACCCACATATCTTTTTTTTGTGTGTGTGCATGGTTCTTGTTATGCTTATGACTGCTCATTAAAGTCAATGGAAGCCCTAATTTGCATTTATCTTAATGTGTCAGCTCTTATCCAAAATGGCTATGATAACCTAGGGTGTAAATGCTGCCAGTGTTACAATAGCTTTACAGCAGATGGGATTGCGGGCTAAACATTACATAATACCAGCAAAAGGATTATCTCATATCCTTTTGGCGAGCTTCGCATTGGCTGTACTCTTCCTTGTAAGCAGATAGGATTGACCAGCAAAGTGAATCTAACGTTACCTAAAGCTCAAATACATTACAACTGATCAGCATAGGGAATGTGACATATCTGAGCGATTGAAGTGCATTAGAGGACTGTGAGATTATCAATACGATTCCAACGGCTGAATCGTAACACCATGATTAATATTCTTGGACACTGAATTGGATGGTTATCCCATTCCAGTCTAAATCCGGCTAAATTTTGTGAGGAGGACAAAAGCCTGGTCCTTTCAAAGTGACGAAAACAGCTATCGCCAGCTTTCCCTCTAATCCCCTTATTTTTGCCTAAATCAGAATTGGCAATAGATGGGCGGCAGATTCAAATCACAGTGCCTATACACTGCTCCATAAAAAAATAATTAGATTTCATGTCAACAACTTCACATTCACTTCCAATTTAAGGTAATCTCCCACATCTTTTGTGTGACATGCAGTCTTCCAGCAGCTATTTAGGATGAAACTAATAATTTTTGAAGAGAGAGTCTTTCTGTGCTGCTAATGAACTCCTAAGGGTTAGAGGGTATAAAGAACCTATAATTAGAGGCAGAAGGGGCAGGGCTCAAAGGGACAAGGGCTCAGTCGAGAGTAGTAAAGCCTGCCTCTATCGTGGCAGTGACCTTTAACTCCCACAAAGGCCATAAAACCAGAGAGTGAGAGAGTGAGAAATGCGATGGAAAAGGAAACGGCTCTAGCTCGTCAGAATGCCATTTCAACACTTTGTAAAGTCTATTAAAACCTTCTAAAATAATTACACCATGAGGATGAGAGAGAATCAAATGGAAGGTGTAAAAGGCAAGACCTTGACAGAACGACTTCACAACTGGACAAGTCTTTTCACGAGGAGCACAATAGTAGTTCAGTCATAGTCGCATACTGTACATAGACCATACTGCAGCCTCATGTACACAGTTATATGATACTTTATGACATCAACACATTGTAGTATCTGGCATACTTCTGTGCCAGACCTAGCCAAAGTCTAGGCATCCCTACACAGGCAGAACGTTTTTCCTGTGCCAATGGTATTTTAGAGCATGATATGTACGTTAAAAAACATTATGTTCAAAGCACAATTTACTGAAAGTCTGCAACTAATTGGTCAAGATATTGCACCAGGGATGTAACATCTCAAAACACTCTTGTTCTTTATCTGTCTTTTCATTCATTCATGAGACTTGTAGATACAGATTTCAAAACACTAGTTCCTGAAACACCACAACTGTATAACAAAGCACAATAGCACTTGGAAACAGTACCAGTTCATACCAGTAGTCTTTGGAGTTACAGTTCAATCTGAGAGCTCTAGCATTAGTTCCAAACAAATTCTATTTGGGCGGAACCAGAGTACCTATAGTGAAACGGAAGCAGCAGAGTCAGTGCTGTTTTTTGTTTCTGTAGACATATTGTTTGACTGGCACGTGTGAGATGAGCGCTTCAGTAAATCAGATGAAGAGCACTCAGGGAAAGATAATCCATTAGGGTTCAATGAATCATAGTATTGTGGGAAACACCAACACACCAAGTGCACCAAATGCATCCAATGATGTGGATGGGAGCTAAAAAAAAGAGCATGTGCAGTTCAGGGCTTTTAAAGGGAGAGAGCTGATAAGTAAGACCATCTCATGGCCACGTGTCCTAGAATCCCATGATGATGACTCAGTTTAAATAATGACTTTATAACCTTTATAGTCTCATGCATTCGTGTGCACATCAAAACACACACACACACACACACACACACACACACACACCCTCTCTCTCTCTCTCTCTCTCTCTCTTTCTCCATTGCCACATGTATTCAGGCAACAGGTGGAGATTAGAAGGAACCATAGATGGTGTGGTTGCTATGGCAACCGAATTTCACAAGCACAGATAATGTCAAACATTTACTTTTTTTTTCACAATTTTTACAAATCTATCAAATAACCTGGGTCAGTGATCATCTCACTGATAATTACACGTCTATGAACAATAAAATGAATATGATCCTATCACAGGTGTGTTTTATTTGACACCAACAGTTGTAAACTTCAAATGCCTGAGATAATTGCAATTTGGTCAGTGTGACTCTCTGAAGGCTGCCCAGTCAGAATGAACAACATGGCTGCCATTGGAGCTGTTCTGACTGCAGGAACACGACAAGACTAGCCCCATCTTTCCTGAGATCTGAAAGGTTGCTAGGGCGCTTAGCATAGCAGTGGATTACCATATTTTTTCCATCTCCCCATTTCCCCCTCTTTGCCTTCCTCCATTCACCCTGTATTTGCAATCTTTAAAGTGCTTTTTCTGCTTCTTCCGCTGTCTACCTCTCCTGATCCCCCCCCCCCCCCCACACACACACACACACTCTCTTTCCAAGTCAGTGCTGATCCCCTCCTACGGGTCTTAAGCTTATTTTTCTGCTGTCTTTGAGCCACTGCAGCACCAAAGAAAGAATGAGCTGTTTTTGGACAAGGTGTTACACAAATGCAAACCCATCATGCTTTGTATGTGTGTGTGTCCATGTATGTCTGTGTGTGTGTGTGTGTGTGTGTGTGTGTGTGTGTGTGTGTGTGTGTGTGTGTGTGTGTGTGTGTGTGTGTGTGTGTGTGTGAGGAAACTGTTCTTACATGGGTCATCTCAAATCCTACCAAGCAAAAAAATGCCTTACTAACCTTCAACTACAGGGCACTCCTGTTTGAAAACTATTTGCGTAGGTCACGTTCATGTAACAAGACCTCGCTCTCACATTTCTGAATATTATGATTCCCCAACGATGGCCAAGACACCACCCACCCCATTTAGCTCTGTTCTGTTAGACCAAGGGGCAAACAGTTTCATGTTGAAGTCATTTGCATTAACAAAGCTTTGAATAGCTTAAGGGAGTGTGGGAAGCTTTTTTACCCCATAAGGGATTCTATGACTGTAGGATCACACTGCTAAAACTGCAAAGGCTCAATTTCTTTCAGGGATTCGCACACAAATGTGTAACTTATGTGTAGCCTAATTGCAACGAAGTGCAATTCTGACCTCGGAAGCTTGTTTTGACCTCCATATTGGCGATGCCATAAAATTCATGGTTGAGTAACTAGAACTCCACACCACACCATTTTTTTACACACAATTTTTACCACGTAACACTGTTGGTCCTCAATTTGCTCAATTATTTACTTTACAAGAATGCATTATTAACACCTATGTATAATGCAAATGTATTCATGTTAATGTTAATGCAGCCCACAGACATTTGCAGTATTTAAGACCAATTTAGGCAGTGGCAGCATACAGTGAGCAGCCAGGGAACAGAGGAAGTGTGTGCAAGCAGGCACTGTAAGGTCCAGAGCATCGGCAGCGTTATCCATGAGTGGCTCTGCCAGACATGAGGAGTAATCATGATTCCAAACACCCACTCATACTCAAATACTGTGTGTGTGTGTGTGTGAGTGTGTGAGAGAGAGAGAGTGTGTGTGTGAGAGAGAGAGTGAGTATGCGCATATACAATACACACACAAACACCCAAGCACACACACAAATCCATACATTTAATCACACTGACTGATTAATGCATTGATACAGACACAGAGAAACAACCACTTATCACAGGCAATTTGTTCACAAGTACACTTACAGTGTAGAGAGCCCTATGTGTGTGGATGCTTGTTGCACCAATAGCTGTGGGCAGAAACAAGGGCCAACATGTGGCCAGGATACACAAGGTCATTACCAGCATATTCATAGCCAAACACCCACTCTAGATTACTCACTGCACAAAGCACCGTGCTGCTATTCTATCTATCTATCTATCTATCTATCTATCTATCTATCTATCTATCTATCTATCTATCCATACATCCATCCATACATCCATCCATACATCCATACATTGTATTTATCTATCCATCCACCCATCCATCTGTCCTTATGTCAGTCGATCCCTTCATCCATCCATCCATCAATCCAATCATCCAAAAGCCTAGACGAACCACAGCAAATTCATTCCCATTTAATTACGGAGTTTTGGGGTCGAGCCCGCGCGCTTGCTGGAGAGACGGCGAGCAGATAATGGCGTGGAACGACTGGTGCTCGACTAGGGCTGGAGAACAATTATGAATCATTCAGAAGCAAGCCTGGCTTTGAGAGACCGCTGCTGCAATCTCTTCATCCACCCTGCCTCCTGTCTCGGCCTTCTCAAACACACCCTCCTTAACCCCCTCCTCCATAATTCAGCTCTTTTTGCTACCTTTGAGTGGAGAGGAATGACAATCCCAGATATTCAATCTTTGCTCTCATTACACTGCCCCCATTACACCACACACACACACACACACACACACACACACGAAAACGCAGACCCACACACACGTTTTAACATTTTATCTCTTTTCTTACCAGGCAAAAGACTTAAAAGTGTTAGAAAGCTGAGTCAGACCAGGTAGTCACAGAAAGAAAAAAATCGCAATTGGTTTCTCATCTATTTAATCCATCAGTCATCGTAAGAGATCAAGGCAGGCCCACGTCTTTGAAGCCGCAGCCTAAGTTCAGGGTAGCCTTGATTGTGTGGGAACCATTCAAGTGACAGATAAACATTAGGCAAAGTAGGGGAGGCTCTTTTAATAGAAGCAAGTTAGGAACCACAGTGCCTTTAAATAACCTCTGCTGCCCGAGAATTGTGTTTCTTTTGATCACTCACAGGAGGACTCCCGCCATGAGCACAAGCATTCAAATCCTAAAATTAGGAAAAACGGGGGAGGGGAGTGAACGAGTGGAATGAAGAGAAGCAGGAAGAGGGCTGGAGAGACAGGTTGAGGATGGACAGAAAGAGATAACAGTGAACGATGGGAAAGAGAGAGAGAGAGACCAGATGGTAGCACCACACTCTGTGCTGATCCGCCCCTCCGCTGCGCACCACACCAGTGATGAGACAAGAAAGCCAGGAAGCAAAAGTGACTGAAGAGACAGCTTCTGTAATTACTTTATTCTTTTCTCCCTTTACTTTTTCATATTGCTGAACATATCATCGTGAGCTGATCAGTAATGACATCCTCTCACACCAAGCATTCACATGTGTGTTTCTTTCTTTTTTTCTTCATCCCCTCACCCCCCTCTCCGCTTCTTTCTCTCTTTCTCTCCCTCTCTCTGTTTCTCTGTCTTTTGCACCATCACCCTCCTGAGCAATTTATCTTCATCTCTTTCACATAGAAATGCACTGCATACTGCACATACTCTCTCTGTCTCATCTCATCCGTCTCTCTCCTCTGTCTCTCTCTCACTTCCTCCCTCTTTTTCTCCGTTTCCCTCCATTCCTTTATTTTTTTTTCCAAGTAACAAGTGAACCAGAGGAGGAGAGTGTCCCAGACTTTTCCTTGTCCTAAGACTTCTGTTCCAACTCTAACAGGATTTACAGAGGGGTTTATTTAACGCCTCCCACTCCTCTACAGTCAGGAATGCAGGTGGTGGGTTGTGAATTATACACAGACCCCTTCAAGCTTCGCACAAGGAGGAGGGTGTGTGTGTGTGTGTGCATGTCTGTGTTGAGGAGGGCTGTGTGTGCATGTTTGTATGTATATTAAGAGGGGGGTGGGGGAGGGGAGTGGTCTGGCATCTTCTTCATTCTTTCGGGCCAGCCTCCTTTGCTCAAATGTTTCTCAACACTCATTTACTGTAATGGTACCACACATTCTTTCTTCAACAGGGGTTTTGCACTAGGTGCCCCTCAATCATTTTCCATATTTGTGATTGCAGCGAAGAAGATGCGACCAGAAGCCCAAAAGAGCAGTGAGATCGATCGGCATGGGCGAGAAGGTGACAGGTTTTCCCATTTGGGATGTGTTAGCAGATGTGTTTGGTCGGTGGGGCGGTGCTGATCCATCTTCCCGACACCAATCGCCTGTCACCACCAGGACAGAGCTAAAATCAGCAGGTATTGGAACGCCTTGAGAGCCATTCTCTGAGGTTTTACGCAGATTTACCAACATTGATCACATTGAGCCTCACTGCGATTAGATCGACTGCATGTCCGAGCATGTAATGGCCAAGAGGTCAACTTGACAACTTCTTCTACAGCTTTTCACAAAATGGCAACTCACAAAATTACCAATAATAATTCATGACTGGTAAAGTGCCAGTCTCTTTACAAGTCAGTTACTATTAAAAAGTGTATTTCATGTATTATAATGTAATATATTTTACTATTATGTGTATGTTTTATTTCAACGCAGAGAAGAATGGTTAGAATGGTAAGCCAGACGTTAGACATGTTTGTTTCTCCCTCCGGTGTCCTGCAGACAGACAACAGCAGATAAATAAAACATCCGCAGTTTCACACCAGTGTTTTACAGACAGAAACAGACGGAGGAGAGACGGGGAGACAAATGGAGTGTCTGAGACTCCTGCAGTAATTAGTACATCGCTGTTTTCCCACTAACATTGGTATCAAAACAGTTGTGCCGATTCATTTAAAGCCAGAAGTGGCCTAGGTAATTAAAGCCAGGGACAACCTGTCAGGCTCCCCGAACAGGAACAAATATTTTCTGTCATGTTTGTTTCTCTCTTCCTTTGCTGACTTGGTCCACTGCCTGAGACGTGTTAGGCTGCTTTATGATATACCAATTAAAAAGATTATTGAAAATCTGTGCTTGGGGGTGACATTTAGCGTGACACCGATTACTCCTTTGAAGGCAGATCAGAGGTAAATCTTGTTAGCGTCTGTTAAATCTAATCTATCGCTGTGGAGCCATGCCAAACGTGAGCAACCCCGCCATGTTCAAAAAGACACTTATGAGACACACAGCAGCATCTAGTGTCTATTCAAAACAAATATCCAATATAGAGAAGACAAGTGCCAAGCCTAGAAAATGAGCTCAGTCAAAGGAAAAAAAACTCTGAATCAATATAACTGAGGGTAAACACAATAGGAAAAGCACCGCGGCAAAGACTCAAGGAACAAAACAGAGACAGAAAATGAAAGATGGAGGGAGAGAAATAGAGGAGAGGAGAGGGGAGGGAGGGGAAAGGAAGAAGGGTGAGATTCAATGACCTGAGCAATGGCAATTTCCTTGAATGATTTAGGAATCGGTCAACTACAGACTCTTTTCACGTGGCACACCAAGCAGCAGTGCCAAGAACCCCCAGGGCACCTCCTGCCGGGAGACTGTGGAAGGCCCGGAACAAGCCCCAACATTCAGCAGTCACAGCCTCCTCTCTACACCCCCCACCCCCACCCCCACCCCCAGCACCACTGGCAGTCATGACCTCCTCAGCAGCAGCCCCACTCTCCCAGAGTCCCTCTCTCCGCCTGGTTATTCTCTTCCCTTGGCCATTCACCTCCATCCTGACAAACACCCTGTCCCCTTCTCCTGGCTATGCCACCTGCTTTGCTCCAAATACATCTTTCCTTTCCTTTTCTCTCTCTCACTCTCTCTCGCTCTCTATCTTTTATTCCCTCTTTAAGGCCAGACAGGCTGTCCCACACGGTCTGTTCTTTGATATCCTTTCTCTCACTCTCTCTCTCTCGCTCTTTCATTTTTCTCTCACTCCCTTGGAGTGTGTTTCTCATTCTACAGTCCTTCCTCCCTTTCTCTCTCTCTCCCCCTCACTCTGTCTCTTAGAGTGACTCAGTGGAGCACAACAGTGCCAGTTGTTTGGTGTTAAAATGGAGATGACAAATACATATTCTATGTAGTGTCTATCAGCACAGAATAGGCCGGGAGTCTCAACGCCGCTGCACTGTGCCAGGCTTCCCCTTTTGGTGTTACAGATCTGATCTGCATTATAATGCATAATTCTTTATTCTATACACACACACACTCTCTCTCTCTCTCTCTCTCTCTCTCTCTCTCTTTCTAACTCTGCTACTTATAAATACATGCAAAAGTGTAGACAGACAGACAGAGAAAAACACACAGTGCACAAGAACACATAAAAAAACAAACAGTCACATGTATGCTGTACATAAACCTATCAATATTTGATAACTGCTACCAACACATTCCTGAAAGCAACTACAAGAATCAGGTGAATCCCTCCCTGGCATGAGGACAGCACAAAAGGGGATTTCCTTTTTCTTCTTTCTTTCTTTTTTTCCACGCACAAAGATCATATAAGCACATATCCACATCCTTGCCACTTACCTAATAAGTCAAGGAAAAAGGCTTTGGCTGACACTAAACAAACTAATGTGCCCTTTTCAAATGGCAGTCTGCCGGCTCCACGACCTTAAAGCCGGGAAGGCAGAGTCCCTCATCCTAATCAGCACTGTGGCGCGTGCCTCATACTCACCAACTCACTCCGCATTCCACACAGGGCAGCTGACAATTCATATTCAATCAGCAGTTTAATACAAGTGTGAATACTGCAACATCGCTGATCAAAGATGACATTGTGCATTTTACTCAATTCATCAAACAGTACTTTGTATGCAGTGTTCAATATTCTGGTCAGGCCAAATTGCAAAAGACAAATATAGCATAAGCACCTTGTTGGAATAAAAGGAGGCAAAACCTCCAAATGAAACTGAGCTTGATCTAATTCAAGCTAATGAGCGTGCACTACCACAATGGCCATATTTTTCACATTGTGCAATGTCCTAATAAAGGAGATGGTTTAATTTTTTTTTCTTTAAAAATGTAAAATGTCTTTTAATTAGATTTAGTTTTTTATTAGGCTACTCACACATTGGTAGAACCACTCAGAAGAAACATTCTCAGTCTCTATGCTGAAGGCAGGGAGAGGAGCACTGCGTTACACAAATCATCTTGCGCGATATGCACACTATTTATTTACACTACCAAAGAGAGAAAGACATACTAATGGACAAATTTGCTACCACTAAAAACATTTTAATAGTCATAGTATACACAGCGTGTTTTAATATTTCATGGCTTTTATGGCTCCTTTCATTGATGAATTGAGTACTTACAGTACAAGCCACAGAAACAAGCTATAGCTATAAACACTGATGTACTAATACAAAACATAGATACACTTACAGTACGCAGGCACACACAACACCAGGTCAAATGTGGGGATGGGAGAGGGGAGGAGTTAGGAGGGGGAGGGGGAGGAAGTGAAGGTTATAATAGCTCTATGATCACTGCCCCCACTTTCTCTCCCTCTTGGAGAGTGTGCTCCTTATTCACTGATCATCACAGTCGGCAATATTGGCCTGATCGATCCTTGCAGACACAGTGCCAAACCCGACCAGAGGCTCGATAATTCAGCTGTCTTGCTGCTGGAAATGGCTGCCCTTTCCATGACCACGTTCGCTGGCCACTTTTCAAACACCATTATACGCACGCAGGCCTTTCAGACAACCCCCTGGGTACTTGTGTGAATAATGACAGATAATTCAAATCTATCGGAAAATCCTATTGTTTCCTTGGACCGAGGTTGAGTATTGAGATCAGAGATCGTCTTCAGAGATTTTCCACTGGTCAATTACATCTTTCAAAGTCTTGTGCTTGAAGTGCATTGGAAATCTTTGCCTCTGTCTCCATAAGAAATATTAAACAATATACGGAAGGTGCTTTCCAGTCAATTGCTTCCAGCTTGCCAAGATTGAGGAGGAAGCTGAATTCAAAGGGACCAAAATAAGAGGGTGTGTCCTCTTTATGGTCTCTCCTGCCGAAAGTATGATTTCAGGTTTGAACTCAATCTTCACGTGCACTAAGAACACCATCGTCCATCTGCATTCAGAAATAAATGTGAATGCCAAAACCAGCACTTGTTTAAAGCTAAATAACTGCACAGCAACTCTGAAACAAACAAGACATGTTTTCAAGTTCTGTAAATATGTGAGCTTTACTGGAATCACTTGTATGTATGATATGTCAGTCAGTAATACTAATGGTTATGGGAGATGAAGACAAATATCCGTCCAGTTACAGCAATCAACACATGAGGAGTTACTGACACAGACACAGTCTACTGACCTCATAAGGTCTGACTATCTATGAACATTTAAAAAGCCTCACTTCATTTAATCTTCACGCCATGCAATTAACACTCGTCCATGTTTGTGTTGGGATTCCTTCGTTCCCTATCCAGCTCCTGGGCCTGGGCCTTCTTTGGCAGCTGGCTGACACATACCCTTTTGCCCTCCTCCCTCACTCCACTTCACATTTCACATGCTTCGCACCCCTAAACACTCTACCCGAGGCATGTTGAGTTCATGAGGAGGGAGGTGATGCCAGCTGCTGCAATTTTCCCACTTTCAGCCTTTTGCATGTGCGCTTGTATCCCCCATAGTGACTTTCTACATGCCTGAAAGGATTCTAGTGTCTAGTACCTGAAGTAGTTTCTAACTAAGGTCAAAGCTGGTGCATATGTTTCTTGGTGATCTCCCTGGTGATATAATACCCACTGTGTATTCCAAAGCAGAAGTTTGTATATTTGGTATTTATATACTGCATGTGAAGTTTGTCATGCATTTCCGTTTATGCATTTAGCAGATGCTTTTATTTAAAGCAGCTCACATTTGTCAACTACCAATTACTTCAGGGCCGGTCTTCCATGGAGCAACGTAGGGTTAAGTGACACAAGGGCACATTAGTAGCAACTGGGATTCGAACCCAGAATTTCCAGGACACTAGCATGCTAGTCAGGTTCCTTACCCACTACACCACAGAAAATGGCAGAGTGGTATCAGATCACACTGATTCAGCTTTACAAGGTAGGAGGACAGGCAGCCCTGATTCACTGTTTACTCAAGGCAGAACTATGCCATTTCCACAGTTTTAAAGAGCTTGTTAAACATCCCTATTCCTAAAACTTTCCACTGTCACTTCTAACTCTAACTCCATCCACACACAGGCAAGAAACACACACACACACAAATTGAAACAGAGAGAGAGAGAGAGAGAGAAAGACAGAGAGAGAGAGCACATGTTCGTTTATCATTCTGAAGTGTCGTCTTTGCCAGCGATTCACCCAGTTTGGCTTATCCTCAGTGCTGCCCTCAGGTCACCGCCATCCTGAACTTGTCAGATCAGCTACCCACAATGCACTGTGGGAAATGTCAAGCTTCATTTGGTCTTAGTCCACCTTTAACTCCACAGGAGGAAAAATGGCCACATCTCTCAAGACCTCTGCTATGCTGCATCACTGTAACTGACTTCTTGAATGATAACTATGATTCACGAGATATTCTAAAGAAAAGGGTCCTCTTGGGTCAAATCTGCATTCCACAACAAAACAGAGGACTTTCAGAACTTCTGCTCAGTGTGGGTGAACAACCAGCCCCCTAAGTTAATTTTGGCAGGCGATAAATAACATATAGCATCCATCCATTCTTTAGGTCCTCACTTGGGCAGCTGAGGCATAGCTACCATATTGTTATGAATGCTCATCTCAAAATAACTTGAGTACCATCATGCTCCTGCTGTTAACTTTTAGATAGCTCTCAGCCACAGGCCAGCCAACAAGTATCCCCAATGGCCAGTTCATGACCTGCTTTTAAACTATTAGATGTTCAATGTAGTGTATACTATCCTGATAATAAAGACCTGTGTCTTGGCACTCAGTGGCTATATAGTGCATTTCATGCATGTACCTTAAATGGTTGAGCTGAGCTTTCCTGGAAGAAGAGACTGGCATGGGATTACTTGAGGTTCTCATATAGTAATAACTTGCCTCAGATTACTGGTAGTGCAAGATCAGAGAATTGTGCTCTTTTGTGCGTGGTTACTTTAGGTGCTGTACTGAGCAACCTTGCAGCACTGGGTTTCATTTCATCGAAAGCTGCAGCCGGACTTTTAGAGGTCCATCCATCTATCCATCCATAACAGTGTGATTTTTTTCTATTACTTTGACCTTCTCCTTATCCTTCATCTGCTCATCTTTATAGTGAAACCATTGGTGGGAGAAAGTTAAAAGCAGGTGCTCACATGACAGACTCCCAAGTTCTTCAAGATCCTCTTAACTGCTCTCTTTCATCCATCCCCCCTCGATTTTCTTGGCCGTCCCTGACATTTTCCACTGACTGCCATCACTCTGCATGGTCACACGGCGCCTTGATTAAAATTGAATGGCCTGGTGACAATGAGCGGTGAGGCTCAGAAACAGAAGGCCATTAATTCCTAGCACCAGCAGTGTTTTGATCTTTGTCTTATTCTCCTTACTCCTTATTCCTGCATTGTCCGCGATCACTTAATCCTTCCCTTTTTGTCCATCAAGTCCTGCGCTTAGTGATTCGAACATCCATCATCGTGACTCTTTGTCTTACAGCCCTCCCCGTTAAAGAGACAGTCTATGATTTTGGCAGAGATTTTTCCTACATGTTATCAATATGCAACTAAGCATGTGCTTACACTGCAGATCAGATATGCCCAATTCCAACTTTATACTTACATCCAATTTTATTGATTGTATGTTTACATCTCTTTTGAAAAGTGCCCAAATCTGATACGTGCCTGTTTACACTTGGAAGTCCTGAAACAACCCGAATGCATAGAGGGCACTGCTCACTCCCCAAATGGACTACCAAAATAATCCTGTGGGTGGCTTTTAGATCCATAGGCTGTTATCGCACCCTATATGCATTAATATACTCAAGAGATATACCTGTTTCTGATGCTTAGTTTTTATCATAATAATAATTTAAGGTGTGATAACTGGAAATGTTACATGCAGAAAACCAAGGTAACAAATCCTATCCATACATAAGGAGGTTTAAGTGCAATTACTGGTCCATGTGCACACGTGAGTTCCTCCAGTTGCCCACATCACTTGACCTGATGTGTGCAAGGTGATAGTCTAGTGAGTCTAGTGAAATGAAGCTTGAGGATGTGAAGGGAAAAAATAACAACAGCGAACTGACATCGCCCGGTGCAGAGGGAAAGTCAGTATGGAGCAGCTTCAAGTTAGTTGTCGAAAGTAAAAGCATGTGTCAGCTTCTTTGTGTGTATGAGAAGAGGCAAATTCAACATGAAAAAACATTCTGTTTTTCTCAGAAATCAATGAGGATAAACAACATTACTGTGTCAAATCGTCGACTATAATAATCTCCATCTATCTGCTAAATATAACCTATTCTGGTTGTTATTTTACTATGGAGTTACAGGAGATACACTAATGAATCACCTCATACTATGAAGGATAAATGAAACAAAGCTCACCGACTATTTCTTCTGCTCCTATAGGCTATTATTAAAAAGTGTTTAATTCGTCCTGGCTCTCCTCTGCGGCGTGCAAGTTTCGATGAGGAGTGGGTCATCATTTTCTCCTTCATACACACAAATTGGCTAATAATCATACTTCAATAAACAGCATACAAAATTCTCACATTAATGACGTGGGAAACGCATAACTGAGAATAACCGATCTGTCTGTTCAGACTGCAGTCAAATAAACATGTATACGATCCATGTCTAATTTAATGCCACATATGAAAGGGGCCTGTATCCAACCTGAGGAAATCAGAATTCATGTGTTTTTTTACTGTTTACATTGTCATGTAAACTGCCAGTGTAAATGCAGCCTAAATGCAACATATTGATTGGTTTGAATGGTTGAGGTCTGGTTGAGTCTGAATCATTACCATTCTCAATCATTTACAGAGCCAGATCATTACAAACACTCTCCTTTTTTTCTGAGCACACACACAGAACAGACAGCTAGACAACCACTAGGACCAATTGGCTGGATCTGATGGAAATTGCATTGGGTTAAACTTTCAGACTAAGCTTAAAAGAATATCCCCACTTCCAATTTCCTGTATACTTGTTCCCAAAGAAGAGCTTCACATGCATAGCCGTTCACCTTAAACCCCACAAACTCCTTAATGATTCATACAACACTTCAGGTGTCATCGCTTTTATTGCTCCTGCTCATTAAGTGCGTGACCTTCTCCTCCCTGTTTGTAAATGTAGGCAGTTAGTGCTGGGACCTAACAGTGGGGTGTGTTCAAACAAAAGAGCAAGGGGAAAGGGCACCGAGACAGGGCTGTCACTCAAGCCCTCGTGCACCCGAGGAGGTTAATCGATCTTGGAGTCTGAGCACGCCAGCTTAAGCAACAGAGGGCTCTGTATGCTGAGAATGGCAAATCAATCTAAAACTATGGCACCACGGGCCCTGGAGACTAAGCCTGAGAGGGGATTCTAGCAGATAGAACTGTGCTTATCTTACTAGAAGTCTTTAAACTTACGATTGAAACTAGGGGAAAAAACAACGTCTACTGTTAGAGCCGTTGCATTTCACCAATGTGATTGACATTTTGGTCACTGCGGTGCTTGGGGATTCACGCTTGATCAGCAGCAGCATCTGCTGTGCCCTGTTTCGCCAGTTTTGTGCCTGGCCAGCAGCCTGCTGTCAACAATGATCTGCTGTCATTTCTGCCAATTTTGCATTTCTGAGGAATGGGCCTGGTGGAGAAAAAAAGGCCTCTCCAGATTCTTTGAAACTGTTGAGTCTCAAGTGATCCTTTGGCTAAATTAGCAAATATTTTTACAGTCCCTTTTTATTGGACTTCTGATCCATGAGTTACTGGTAATTCTAATCTACCTAGGACAGTGGGACTACCCTGCAGTGGAACTATAGCAAAATCACCCATTATTCCCCACCCGTGAAACCAGAATGTTATTCATAAAAAAAGAGAATCGAATTCATGCAAATAAAAACATTGGGACAAGGAGCATGAATGTTGAACGGAAGAATACTGTATCTCCTTATCTTTACAGCCCTCCACCTTTGTCATAGATTTTTCTAGTATCTCATTTTATTCCCTGGGCTCCACTTACAAGTTTTCTGTTCTTGGTTGGAGCTGTGATCTGGCTGCAAGTATCCAGGCACTCATTAGGGAATAACTTATGTAGGCAAAATAAGAAACAAAATCAGAAGACTAAAAGTATTCACTGCACAATAAATAAGTCAGAATAATAGAAGGTAAGGGTTTGATACACACTTTAGCATTTCCTTTAACATTAAAGGTGACAGAAGTGAATAAGAACTGAGCACAAAGAACAGTATGGGTTAGGAGGAATCTACAGCAGAAACCAGACGCCTCTGCAGAGCATGTTTGGACATTCGTATTGGTGGTAAGACTTGCTCTGGTGGTGTCAGTCATTCTATTCAATATTAAACTACCAGTAATCAATTCAAAATAGACCAGCACATTAATACTCTGCACAGAGCATGCATCTAGCTTTGCATCACAGATCAGTGAGCAATGTACGGGTGTTTCATCCAACCTTAAGCTTTTTAACACACCCACACACATAGGTTTTTTTTCTCTTCCACTGTCAACACCTGTAAAAGTTGGGCATCCATTGTCCATTACCAATAATAGAAAATGCCTTAGTAGTCCAGAAAATGTATATCAGCACAGCAGTCAGAACACAGATGTTCCTGACATTCACTATCCAAAAGGGTACATGCAAGAAGTTTATCAATAGGTTAATGATTTGCAGAAGCTTACTCACCTTCTTGGACGGCCTGAAAGGGGTTGTTTGGATCGATCAGTTTAATTGAATGGGTGATCCTCTCGCTCTGTAAAATGTCGTCGTTCAAACTCAGGTCTGAAATGGCGAGTTGGAAAATCTCATTATCCCGTATGGCGTTGTGTTCGAATATGGCACCTGTTGAAGGCAGGAAGCATACACAGTTACAATATTTACTAGGTAAATGCCCTAATTAATTTGCCTAATCCCATTACCGGGTTAGGATAGGCTATATTGATGAAGAACATACTTGGATAACCATAGGACACAAAATATTTATTTATTTATATATTTATTCATTTGTTCACTGAACGACCACTATACATTTCTAACGTGCATTATTGTGACAGGGACTATAAACTATTCTTATGTTAAACACTGGCGTGAGCTCTTAGTATGCCACCCGTTCAGCATCTAGATATAGCCTCAGCTAGAAACATGATGGATAATTCGTGTGATCTCTGGCAATGAAATGAGGACTTACTCTCATTACTCTACAAAAGTAATCAGTGTTATCGCATGTCCATCAATTAATGTCGCTAATGCCAGCGAGCGGTTCCCTGGTACGAAATATAAAATCAAATATCGACAGAGGCAAAAACCAACCAGCCATCTTCTTTCTGCTTTGTTGTCTCACCCCAGATGTTGCGTTATTGTACATAAGGCTATTCTACGTCCTGCTACAGTAGATGATGAAACAATGCACAGGTCTAATATGCAGTTGTTATGATTATGTTGTGTTATGGCCACCTCAGTTAAACCAGCGTAATACGTCCTGTACACAGATAAAGAACGACTGTTTAACAGTACATTTTCCTCTAGTTCTTAAAAAAAAAGTAGTTGCACATTGGCAGCGTACTTGCAGTAACCCACCATCTCATCTCTCCTTGTACTGGAGTGAGCGCGTGCACGTGCATTCCTTTAAGAGTACACCTTGATAACGTTATGCGCAGATGCGTCATGGCAGTATCATATCACAATTTAGGCGCTTTACATTGATGCATTGATTGAGACTGATATCTCCTTAGCTAGCCTAGATTTGTGTAAGGCCAACAACAAACAGAGAAAAACACAGGCTACATTGCAAAATAGTCTTTCCTTAAATCATTATGCTAGATCGGGCTGATTTACTTCAGTACAACTGCAAATATTTATTTTAAATACACGTGTTAGTATGTAAAATGGGGGGTTTCATCGCTCCATGCCCTTTTAGTAGACGTGACAGGAATAGAATAATGGAAATGTTGCAGTAACCAAGTTTCTAAGAAGTAGTCATTTTGAGGGCCATTGATAAACTATGAGTAGCTCTTGGATTGTGCAGCCTTTACATTTAAATTGTGTGTCTCATAAAGCTCGGCTGTACGACAATGTCTTTGTAGCCTTACGTAGCTATCTATTGAATCGGGAAAATTTGAGCGAACAATAGTTGGCCGATTCAACAATTTTGCCTAGAACTTGTTTTTATCGCGATACCGTTGTCATAGGCTACAAGAGCAGCATGAACTACTAAGATATGTAGCGCTCAAACTCATCCTCACAATGCCTTCGTCCGTGCGGTTCCCTTCATCGCTCTACCTTGCTAAATAGATCTGTCATTCAAAATGTACTAAATGTATTTCGTGGATACACAGTGTCCAGCAGTTCGGTGTCTGTTAAGACGCCTCTGTGTAAGTGTAGCCTAGATGTTACAATACTGAAAATCAATCAGACCTAGAACTATATGTATGTGTGAAGAGACAAAACACAAAAAGCCTACTTCGAGCGCCATGCTTATGGAGTAAATTCATATTTTCATCACGTTCTGCTGAAAGTTCAAGCTTAAGGCCGGGAGGGGAAGAATTTAGGTTTAACCCTCAATCATGCATGCGGCATTTTTTATGCTGTTTTAGGCAGAGACTGAACTAAGTTGAGCTGAAGTGTGCTTTTAGAGCTCGGTCACTGACAAGTTATCTAATAAGTTTTTGTTCATATGCTCATAAGTGTAGAGTTTACACAAACACATCTGATGGTGGAATTGCAGATCGAGTTACATTATTTCGCAAACTGGATCACGGACAAACGAGCCTTGGAACTGCGAAGCTGTGCACTGTTGTAGGCTACTCAAAATCCACCCGCGCCCACCCGGTGTCTTACCGATGTGGATGATGGAATCAGCCCGAGCTGAATGGCATTGCAGTATCCACAGAAAAAGGCAGATCACAATCAACTCCATGATCTTCGTCTCCCTTCTAGATAGCTCATTCACGCGCCTGAGCTTCCACAGAAATCCAAACAGGTTCAAAACAAGAAAGAGGAGGCAGATTTGAAGAGAAAAAGGCAGAGTATACAGCAACCTCAATCAACGGTACAGATCACAGGAAAAATAGTCAGATGAATTCTCAGTTGGGAAAGAGTTGCAGAGAAGAGGGAAAGGGTGGAAAGAGAGCGAGGGAAAGGTGGGGAGAGCGTTGCGTTGTTGATCAGAGAGGGCAGGTAAGAGTACGGACGCTCCTTCCGCGCTCTCCACAGCGCTCTAACAGCATCTGCGATACAGCAAACTGCAGAGGAGTGTGCCTCCCTCCCCCCTTCTCTCTCTCTCTCTCTCTCTCTCTCCTTCGCACACACATACACACGCACACGCACACGCACACACACAGTAGCATAAACACACACAGGGAACGGACGCTCGCAATTTCGCTCGTTTTCTTACACCACGTGATTGCAGAGACAGAGAATGGTCTAGTGGAACCGGCGAGAAAGGAGAAATGAAGCAGGCGGGTGAAACGGAAAGACCGACGAATGGGACGCTGAAAGAGGAACTGAGGCACCCGTGTCTATGGCAAGCCGGGAAAGTTTGATCAGGAGAGGGAAACTAGGTAATGTCCAATGCTTGTTATTATCTATTTCTATACAATAATAACAATGTGATTTCGGTTTTCAACCTGTCTGTACACTCAAACTAACTTGTCGCGATTGCTGTTACCGCGGAGGCATGAACAAGGCTTTCGAAGGAGGGAACCTATGCTAGAACAGGTTCAAGAGGAACTGGACCAATACTGGAGTGGACGCTAGCCCTGTCAAGAAGGACATGTGAAAGAATGAAGGGAAGGAGAGAATCTTGACTTCGTCCACCGACAGTAAAAATATACAACAAAAGATAATCGTCTAGAAAATCGCCTGTTAGTTAAAAAAAGGTTTGCTTTTCGAGGGATGGTTAGTATTTCCTGTAAGTCACTCAACAGCTGTTGAGTCCAGGATGCCAATACTGCGGAGTGATTTACAGAGAATGTTAAGATGGTTTTGTTTAGAATGTCGTTTTAAGCTTTAAACGTTCAAAGACTGATTTAAGCAATGTTTATCCTAGTACATCTTCAATATTTTTAAGCATTTCAACAGGTGTATTTTGGTCACATGTTCAGATTAAAGCTGGTGAAATGAGTGAATTAATTCCCTTTTTTGCTTTGATTGTGCTTCCAGATGAAATTTACAAGACGCCCCTCTCCTCTGGAAAGCGATAATCTTTACCTTACAATTAAAGGATATTTCTTGGCGACAGCAACAAACGGAAATATCTCTTAATTGTTGGGAGAAGGCTATCAGGTCGCGAACTTTCAGCACCACACTGGTGGACAGCGCCATTGAGTTCGTCTCTCGCGGTATGCAGGCTATAAACATGATGTAGCCAAAATACATTGCTTTCGCACTAGTTAAATATTCCGGCTATATGTAATACATTAATGTTCTGTCATAATGCTTTGATTTATTATTTGACTTGTACAGCAAACACGTCCATAGACAAATACTGACATACACTGTACATGTTGGGCATTACAACTACCGGAATATGGTCGGGAGCAGTTCAAAATATGGTGGAGTTCGGTGCTCACTGGAAAAGCAGCCTTTTCGAAAGGACCACCCAATATCTCCCTGGAAACCATGATAAGTTGCCATTTAGTCAATAATTTATTGAAAATGTTACTAATTCATTGCCAATAGTATGATGGATGTGGGGTTGGAAGTAGACGTTGCTTATCATTTTTGCACTCTAGACAGGATGTTTAATGTCAAATTGTCATTGTAGCTTTAGACTAAAAAAGCAACAGGGCAAAGGAAGCCATGGTTTATCTACAGTAAATGGATGGATTTGTGTTGCTGGAAGTCTCTATGAATTTTTGTGTGGACTCAAGGCCTCCAAGCTCACGTATTTAACAAACTTTCCAAAAAAGGATATACATTTTCAACTACTTACAACTATAGATATACACTGCCTGTACAGACCTGTGAAGAACTTAAGTCAACAAGTAATAGCAGTTTTGCTGACATTACCTTACTGAGCCACAGATTTTGACTGACATTCGTGTGAAATCAGGTTGTATATTGTTTGTGCAAGGTAAACATTGTTATATCTGTTACACATAGGGTTATAAATGAGCTTTATATTACAGTTATAGTTATATTACAATGCCACCTACATTACTATGTGTAAGCTTTCAAATAATAAGAAAAAGCTCTACAGTTAATCTAGATTGAGTCGACCAGCTGTACAAAGAGTTAAGAGGAATGCTTGACAACCTAAAAAAAATGTGACTAAGATACATCTTCAACTCAACATTTTAGTGGTTGTTTGGCCCACTGTTGTAACTTGTAGCTTGTGAGTTTCTGAGCTTGACTCTGTGTTAGTTTTGGAGTGGTAAAGAGAGACTGGCATTGTTGTTCTCATTTTTGCTGTTTCCACCATGAGTCCATTGCTGAATATAAGAGTCAACAGCTACATAACAGTCAGGCATTGATGTTATGAGGCAGTAGAGCAGAGCCTAAAACAATGCATGCCTTTGGAGCAGTAGGCTAGAATGCATGGTCTCTCTCTTTCTCTCTCTCTCTCTCTCTCTCTCTCCCTCTCCCAGTCCAGATCTAACACATCTGTGTCCACTAATGCGATGCTATTCCAAACTCTTGATTTGCTGACTCAAGGTGCATTACTGGCTGATGCAAGAATTCAACTGGAGTGTCAAGTCCCTGCAGAACTGGGTGCCCCTGACCAAGTTAAAGCAACCTTGCAGTTTAGTCCAGAAGAGTTGAAAAGTAACTCCCTGGATATTCACAGATGCATGTAAAAGTCCAGAGAGTTATAACTTAAATTCAATCATCTGCTTAGCATAATGCTGCTTATATGCTATGAAGCACTTATACAGTATTGATTTACTCACTCAGAAATGTAATATCAATCTATTTTTTTTTAAACATCTGAAACAATGCTGAGAATAACTGTAATTTGAGCATTTGAGTATTTTTGTTTCAGCAAAGACTGCAAATCAGTTCTACTTTTAGGAAGGTGTCCATTGACACAAGAAATTCAGGATTGGGTGAAAATGAATAGTAAGGTTAATACATGAGTGAGGCAAGACTCACATGAATAAAGTATTACATTTGAAAGCAGTTAAGGCATGCAGGAAATCAAAGACATGACATCTGGAGCCATGTTAAAAATACCACAGGAAATTACACTACCTAAAGGCACTCCTCAGCTATACCAACACATAAAGTCATTCACAGATAAGTAATAAATCACTTCACAAAATAAATCACTATCATTGGGATATTATCTCTATGGAGTCTGTGAAACATCCTATAGCTATTGACTATATTTGTACTTGTCAGTGATCATTATTTCAAGGTAATGTAATTCTCTCTCTACCCTTAGATCACTTGGTCTGAACTGAGAGAAGAGAGAACAATTGATGACAGTTTCTTATTGGATACATCTTTTGACACAACTATTAGCAGTGATATTAGGCTGCATGCGAAAAAGGATGTTTTTCAAACTTCACAGTAGATGTGTTTTTGTCTTACAGCAGATGCAGCAACAATTGAGGTCTTATAATAATTCTATGCAATATTTAACCTAATATTTCTTGCAGATTCTTTAAGATGAACCATGTTTTATGAATAGGAAACAATTTAGCCAGTGGAGTTCTTTTCCTGTTTTAAATTCTTACAACTGTACACAGTTGGCTATTGTGTCTTTGATAGAGATGTTTAAGTTTCTGTTTATGTTTATTGATTCTTGACGAATGCTTTTATCCAAACTGATGTATAATATAAAAATACTTGGCTAAAAAATAAAAAGAAATAAAATGTATTTATTTAACATTTAAAAGTAAAATATAGATGCATAATAATAATACTAATTTAGAAGATTTCAATATGTATTCATATTCAGCTCCCCATTTGTGTGAAAGGTCCAGGGAAATTTTTGAGGATCAACATGTAATGACATGAAAACACAATCCTAGTAAAGGCTGGTCAAAAAAATCCAAGAAGACTAAATTGGGCATTCTAATCCACCATAGCATCACTGCCCGTCCATGAGATTTGCATTCAGTCAAGATCATCCAGCTAGCCAGCCAGGTTCAAGCAGATCCATAGGACTATGCTCCTTCCTCCCTCCAATGAAACCTATTTGTATTTGTCACTTATAGTTCATAAGACAGATTTCTGAGGCCAACCATCCAAGTGAAGACACTGTCTTTGTGAACGATGAGAGAAAATTTCTTTGTCATACGAACTTAGATCATTAGTGGAAGAGAGACAGAGCTCAGTATCTGTAAAGTGTGGTAGAAGGAGGCATTGTGGTTCTACACTGATTTAGCTGAAAAGATGCTGTCACATTAAGCTACTAAAGTGAGGTGCTCTGGCTGAGATAGCGATACTGTCAGTAGGGCTGCAACAGACATGGAGAACATAGCTAGCGCAGATGAAACAAGAGCTCCCACTCTGACTCAGAGCTAACTTGAACAGGCCTTCCATTCTTGTTTTATTATCTAGTCTGTTATCTAGTTGCACAGAGAAGCTGAAAGTGTCAGGGTTGGGTTTCTATATACACATCAAATTTATAAACCCTTGTGAGGAGGGCTAGAGGTCCAGTAGGAGCTGAAGGAGGTCTCTGTATGCGTTCCAACCCCATTGAGTAAGCAGGTACAATATCTGTATAAAGAGGGCAGTGCATAATGTTAGGATTCAAGCGATAGTTCAAAGTAATTCCAATTAGCGTCCTGCTATATGAGCTTGCTGAGGGCTATCGGTAGGAAGGAGAACGAGTCACATACTAGAGCGAACACCAGCTTATGCCAACTGAATGTTATCATAAGCTTATTCTCACATCTGTTACCCACGGTATCATTCAGTTAGTGTTAGCTGCCGGTTCACTATTTGGTCTATGTTGTTTCAATGTTCTATGTTCTCCTTCATTGTTTCAAATTCTCTTGCTCTCTTTCATACTGCCAGCACTCAGCAAGCTTGTACAACAGGGCTATGGTTGGAAGCACTCCGAACTCTTGCTTTAACATCACTGTGAAATACCTTTAAATGCTGTGCACAGGTGGCTGATGGTATTCACACAACATTGGCAAGATGAAAAGATGATGTACAATTACTTGTACTGTTTTGTGAAAGAGAGAGAATGAAAGGGGGAGAGAGAAAAAGAGAAAGACAGAGAATTTTTGAAAAAGAAATATCCCTTGGGCTTTTTCTGCATTCAGACAACTGTTCTGTTTTGGGCCTTGTGAAAGAAATCAGCAGAGCATCAGAGTGCACCTTATTATGCAACAAGGACCCATCTGCTAAAAGAAAAGAGAAAACAGACAACAAGGTTAGTTCAACTTTAATTTTCCCTTTCTACAACATATGCCAAAGTAATAGAAGGACAAAATGGTCATGGCCTGTAATTCACACAAACAAACTGAGTAGAGGTTGTCAAAAGCTTATTTTTCAATTTCCATCCAAATCAACAACTGTAGATGTACAGCTTTGATCAAAGTGCACAAATAAGTGCACTGTCCAGACACACACATACACACAACAACATTGTAGGGAGCATGAAGAAGCTCTCACACTTAACGCAAGTTCATGTTAAGGACCACGTGGCATATGGACGCAGTGGTGTGTGCCGATGCTATTTACGTAGTCAACATCCAATGAGGGTTTCTGATGAATTGCTGTCTATGGTCCATTACCCTCAGCTCTCCTCTGAGTAGAGGTTAATATGGAATAAACTACCCTGACAAACCCACCCGATGCACCAGTGCATGCATTTTCACTTCAAATACATACTGAGCTCACCATTTCACGTGTCAGATGTATTGATGTACTTGAAGTCAACGTCAAATCGTCAAATAACGTTATGATAATTTTATTTACTAGAGTTAGTTTTTATCTTCATTTTGACAATGATATATTGTTCAGGTTATTTGCTTGACACAACATATATAGAGTCTCAAGCAGCCACTGTTGTTGACAATATCAGGTCCTATTGTAGCACTTAAAGCAATGCAATGAGATAAGTCTTGTTCTTGTTTTCATTTTTTTATGTGCTGAGTAGGATTCTTTTTGAATGTGCTGAGTTCAGTAAATGTCGATTTGCAAGTTGGAAAAAGGCACTAGATTCATGCATGCTAAAAATGGCCCAGTCATATTTTGTGCACATTACAAAGTTGTGCAACATCAGGTATGCTGAGAATACAATGGCAATGACAAATACATAATTTTTCCTAGATAGTAGAACGAGTTGGAAGATATTATTGAACTCTCTCTCTCTCTCTCTCTCTCTCTCTCTCTCTCTCTCTCTCACACACACACACACTTATTATTTTAAGGGTACATCAGAAACCACTACATCTCATACCAACACCCTCAGCTGAACACATCCATCTTTACCCTCTGACATCCACCACAGCCACACATTCTGTTCTGTGTTCATAATTAATGTAATACAACATATGCACTTAATTAATTGAAAACCAAAATGATTTTCTGCAATTCATTATGAAGTCATTACAAAATGCACTAGGGTCTTGGGGTGAGTAGGTTGTAAATGCATTTACATGAGAACTTTATAAGATTGCTTTTCCCTGACTGAAGCACACTGAAGTGTAGTCCAGTGTAATGTGGGACGCATATCGCACCACTTCAAACACATTCTATGGCTGGTCTGTTACTCATCTGTAGAGCTTGTGCTTAGACTTTGTGAAATAAGCATGTTCAATCACACCTCAGGACAAGGACGTTTGCTTTCAGAGCACATTGGGCCGAGTAATGAGCGCACTAAGCCGCCAAAGTCCCAGAGTGTTTTTTTTTTCTTTTTTTCTCTTATTCTTTTTTCCCCTAGCCTTGGCTCATTTCTGATTCTGCTTGCAAGTTATCATGAGGGAAACATATGCTACATGCTGTCTCAAAACAAAAGATAATTTTTCTAGTTTAATCGAATGCCATTTACCATGAATTCTATTTATGCCAAGAACTATGTGTTTACTTAGTGCTAAAAACCACAGTGCTTGTTTCCAATTATGAAATGCTTCTGTCATCGACACAGAGAAAGCGAGAGAAAAATGCAATTTATTCATATTGCTTTCACAGAGACTACCATATGGCTTTGCCCTGAAGCATATTTTTACCAATTGTGCATGCACTGATGCTACATCATTTTACAATGTCTACTGCAAGAGGAGGGAGGCTGGGGGGGGCAACTAAAAAAGCACATCTAGATTAAACACATACAAGCACGTAGTCTCATCCATGTGCACACACAAACACATACACAAACATTTGGATAACAAACACACGCACGCACATACCTACACATGCAAGCAGATCGAATATTTGTCCTTCTCTCTAATTGAACATATGGTGGGCTTGACGTGTTATTAAAAGCCCATCTATAACACATTACATACTGAGGCGGATGATCTGTCTCACCCTTGCTGAAGTGGAGAAGCTGAACTCGTCAACAGAAGCCATCTGACAGTGCAGGCACGTTTCAGACGCTATTCATAATGCATTCTGTTTCTTCTCTCCACCGGAGAGGTGAGTATAAACACCAGCAGAACTTACAAGCTTGTAGTTCATAATGAGAGAGAAAGAGAGAGAGACAGAGATGCCTCATAAAAAAATACCAGTTGATCTACCGCCCCTACAATTTCTCGCTCTCTTCATCCTTCTCTTGAAATCTCTCTCACTCCCTCCCTCTCTCTCTCTCTCTCTCTCTCTCTCTCTCTGTCGCTCTGACTACAACTGGAGGTGGTCTGTGAAAGGCACACTTCTCCCAAGTACCAATTCCTCTTTAACCCCTCTAAACCACTCACGTTCATAATAACGCTCATCTCCCACCTCTTTAAGAGGACTGCAGGGCAGTGGTGAACAGCACTAGCTGTGATTTCTTGGAGCTCTGCCCAGCCATGTTCAGGCTTATAACCCATCTCAGATGCTCTGCCACTGTCTTCTGTGGCCATCATGTTAAGATGAATGTAGTTGTCACATCATAAAACTATCATAACGCATCAGATGTTACTGTGTGCATGGCACGGCATAATTTAAAGGCACACACACAATCCCTGCAGATATATTAGGGGCTTCAATTAGGGTAATTATCCTTTAAATTTTGGCTGAATGACAGAGTATCAGTCTCACATCTAAATGACTGAAAATGACTGTAATAGGCCCATGGAGGCTATACAAGATTAATTAAAGGGATGATGATATCATGTAATGTGACAGACACATGACTCCCTTCAATCAGGATAAATCAAACTGGTTTGGCCCAAGGTTTCTATTAGAACAACTATATATGAATATGAAGATAATTTGGTAGAGGACAAACTTAGATGTGATAATTTGGTAGAGGGCAAACATAGATGTGATAATTTGGTAGAGGGCAAACATAGATGTGTTTTGCAAGGCTAAATCCAATATGATGATAACAGGTATATGCCAGATAATCTCAGCTGAAATTGAGAGTGGGTCCGGGAACCTCTCATTCACTTCTGATTTCCATTGGGAATAACCAAGGGGCTTAAATTAAATTTTAACTGATTCATTAAACTACTATCAAATATTTTTATTAGAAGTATAGCTAAAACATTTGCCTCCTTGTAATCAAAGGTATTAAATGCAGTCATTTACTCAGCTCCAAAAAAAACTACACATCCATGTTGTTTAACGTTGACACCGGCAGTGCTATCATTAGCTATCTTGCTGTCATTTCTTTCTTTGCTAAATGTAGGTCTACTCCTCTCATATTAAGCCTGGCCCATGCTAGACGAGCAGTTCCTTGGTTTCCGGTTGATTTGTAAATCAGCTTCAGTGGGAAGGTCACCAGACAGACCTGCAGCATAAAATTCAAATGCGCAAACAGGTTGATTTTGCATTTGATTTGATTCAATATCTAGAGTAGACATCTCCTTTAGAGTATAGTATGAGAAACGCAGTTAGCTTGCCATTATTCATCTTGGCATACATTCTGTGCCTGATAGATCAGCGTCCCTGATATACCTGCAGTAAATGAAGGTCTTATACTCATGCACACAATTAGAAAGATGCATCCAGCCTCTGAATCAGTGCTATTATTATTACCCTCTGACTATCCTTTGCTAAGACCTACATTTATGCACTTAGCAGACACTTTTATCCAAAGTGACTTACAGTTTTTGTCAACTATCAACTGTTCAGGGCCAGTCTCTCCTAGAGTAACTTAGGGTTAGGTGCCTTGCTCAGGGACACAACAGTGGCAGCTGGGATGTGAACACAGAACTTCTTAGGCTACCTGCATGCTAGCCAGGTTTCTTAGCCACTACGCCACCACCAAGACACACAAAATATTGGGGAAATTGTTGTTGTACAAAAATGTCAGAATATCAGATCTCTATCTATCTCTCTATCTTTCTATCTCTCTCTCTGCATGTGTGTGTGTAGAATATCCTTTCCCAGCAAGATGCTTTCTCTCTTTTTTTGTCAAGCATTTCAAATGTATGTGTGTGTTTGGGGGGGGGGGGGGGTGTTTGAGCAAAAACAAATCTGTAGGAATTTTCTCAGCAGTATCCATCTATTTATGTGTTCTGGAGGGGTAGTATACACAGGCAGGAAAGTCAGTCTCCAGTCAGGGATTCCCCCGGTGGCAACAAAACCCATAGCCCCCTACTTGCCTCGCTTGACTGAATGCCAAATTAGCCACAACACCAGACCTCACCACTCCCTTAGTCCCTCTCTCTCTCTCTCTCTCTCTCTCTCTCTCTCTCTCTCACCTTGTCATAGTCAGTCACTCCCACACATAAATCCACGTGCCCTTACTCACACACACACATCCACCCACACACATAACAACTGTTCCTCGTAAGATGATCCTTGCATCTGGTTTAAACAATCTCCACTAACAACTGTGTGAGATTATGACATGAAGAAAAAGTAAGAGAAAAGAAGAAGAAGAAAAAAAAAAACTTAGAACATAAGATGAAGACAACAAAAGTTCCTATAGCAGAAGCCACAAGTCCCTCTTAACACTCCACACCACCCATGGTGACAGATGTTATTTTTATCAGGTCCGTCTGGCCTGGCTGTGCTATTTTACGAGGCAGTTCTGGGGTTTACGGTTCTTATTGATTTACAGACATTAAAAGCAATGTATAATATTGCATGCATCATATCCACGAGCACAAACATTAAAGATGATGATAGGGGTTCTAAAGGTCCAAACGATGGCCCAGCCGAGGTCAAAGTATGTATTCCAGTAAACATGATAGATGCAGCCAATGAATTGAAAGGGAGGTCATTATGTCTTGATCAAATATTTCCATCTGTATCACATTAGACAGGAGAATAAAGCCCTGATTGTCAACTACAGAAGCCTTTCATCAAAAATACAAAAGGCATGGTATTATGTAGTTATGGTAAAAAGGGAACCTTTTTCTTATACATAATTATGCAGGGCATGTATTTCATGTATTAGTCCATTTCATACACACGGGCAATTTAATTAATCATTTTGTTAATAATGTTGATGTACAAACCTTCCTGACTTGTAGAAAAACAATTGGAGAAGGAATAAAACTGGCCACTCCTTCCTCCAGCAACCATTGATTTAAAGATAACGTGAGTAATTATGAAACCCAGCAACTGGATCAAGGCAATAAAACAAACAGTAGACTTTTATTCACAAAATCTTTAAACATTTCATGATTCAAGCCAGTGTTAGGATCCACCTCGGGCATGTCATTTTTTGAGCTCTGTGATGGCCTTCTCAGTGTGGCTTAATCATCAACAGGAACATAACTCAGTTTAGTCAGCAGAGGAAGATTGTTTTTCCCCATTATAATACAATCTATTCCTTTTCTGCTCTGCGGTGCCCTCTCACCTCATCAGTGTCATTGCGGATTACATCAAACCGACGCTGGAGTTATTAACTCCTTCATGCCTTACCTACCTGCAACAAGAGGGCTGACACCCAGAGTTAAAAGTCCTCCACATCACTTGAATGCTAGCCACAGAACAGTCATATGCATGCGTATGGACTCTAAGCACTAACTAAATGAGCCAGGAATACTGACTGGGGAACAGCCTAATGAACAGGTAAATGCTGAGAACAGGTGCCAGCACGTTCATGAGTGTGTCTGTGTTCCAGACCTCAGTCTAGTCCTACCATCAGCATAACAATATAATCCAAGTCTGATGCTAATTAGCCATTGTTTTTTTTTTGTTTTTTTGCCACATAGGTTAACCTCAGTTTGCCACTCTGACACTTTGATATGACTTGCAATTGATCCAGCATGTAGTTATCCTGTATACAATTAAGTGCAAACAACACAGCAAGCCTCCAGAATGAGAGAGGGTTTGGACAGAGAGAGATCTCCTACATCACAAGGACAATGTTAAGAACACCAAGGGGAGCTTTTTAGGGTGTGTTGGCAGCAACACCAGAAATTCAGGTCTGCGTCTCCTCCTCTGCTCCTGAACATTGATGAGTCCTATGCGTCGAGAATTATTAGCTTTTTAGGAGCCTCGCCTGCGTGAATAAAACATTTCGGGTGTAGCGCCACGGCACCATCTTCTCCTCTCTCGCCATCTGCACACTAATATCGGTGGTGTCGACACCAACGAGCTGGGAGGCAGCCCAGACGTCCATCAGAGCAAGGCGGGCATGATTAAAACCACCAGGGAGAAATAAGGTGCCTGTTTTCTCCCAAGCACCCACTCCAAGGAGTGCTTGATGAAAAAAAGAAAGCGTAGAGGAAAAAAAACACCTCCAAGGTGATATTTGCTCTGTTGTCGGTACTCCCCAAACATATTAGTGTAATAAAATACAATAAAATGGTATGTGCCGAGTTTATAAACGCATCAGTATTGCCAGGAGGTTGGGGGATACAGGGAGGGTTTGTGTGATTTACAGTCTGTCTAGCCATGTCTCCTGAGAGTACTGATGAAGACTTCTGTCACCCATCTTTATAATCTTATCTCAAGAAATCCATTCATTCCATAATGGAAACAGATTTTCTTTTGTTAGATTTTCTGTTATTGATGACTGACATTTTTCCTCTAAAGGATAGTCAAGAAACCCAAACTATTTGTTTTACTTATTTTATTTTTATTTTTTATTTGCAAACAAGTAGCGCGACAGAGGCAAAGGCAACAAGAACAATACATAATGCAGCACAAAGGTACACAGATAGAAAACCTTAAACACAATTACAACTGTTACAAAGACTAAACATTACAATGTACATGCTGATAACAGACATATTCGGCAGAAATTGTCAGATGATCAGATGGGTGGAACAGTAGGGGGGGGGGGTGTTGGGTTAGTGCATTTGTGTGGTCATAACTGTGAGACAGGGAGATGTAAGCTGGATTACATAGAGTTAAATAGTAGTTGCAATAATAATAATAATACGATGCCAGGTTGATAGGTTAATGAAAGTGGGTGCCAGTCGGGAGAGTGGTGGATGTGGGTGGGTGTGAATATTCTTGTAGATGCTTTGTTCTAAATCTAGCCAGATGCTTTCTGTAGGGATGGGATGGATTTTATGCATATACTGGAGTTGACTAGCCCAAGCGTAATGGTAGAAATGTGGTGCCACTAGTCATCCTAGTGTTTCAGATTTTTGGAGAGTGGCTAATCTGATTCTTGGTGCTTTGTTTTTCCATTAGAATTTGGTGATAGTTGAGTCTTGAGAGTCTAGTGAGTAAATGTTTTATTTATAAATGCAACCTTGAAATGACCTCAGTGGTCTTATCATCATAATCACACCATTATACCAGTTGAGTTACAGAAACACAAGTGTCATTTGTGGTTGAGGGGTGTTGAGGGGTCAACAGAATTCTCCCTTTTTCTCTTCCATCTTTCAGGTCTCCTCATGTACTGTTTCATTTGCAGTAGAGGGGCCATGAGAGATGATCAGCTTATTGAAGTGACAGGCCGCAGACTGTGACTATCAGTGGGATAGGTTAGCAGTTAGCTACCTGAATTTGGGAGTGAGGCTGAGACAAGCTTGAATGACGTGTAGACCAAACTGGTATTGCCCACCAGAGGTCCCACTGATGCGGTAGCAGCATCATTCATTCGAGAACTTGCACACAATCTACACTGAACTGAGAGAGAGTAGAAAGTGATGCCCTCCATTTCATCAACGTATATTCACAGCACCTTTTTTGAGAGTGGCTCTAGAGTTGACTCATTCATTTCCCAAGTCCAGGACTGTAAACAGATGAAAAAGTAAGTTAAACTGGTGCATTTAACTCACATCAAATCTTTTCAGAAATGCAGCAAACTGTTTTAAATAAGTTTTAACAATAGGCAGACCAGAGGAAAATTAATGTCCATATGGTTTCATGCAGAGACCATCAACGGTTGTGCATCACATTAAGGCCACCCCATGCTGAATACACAGTGTGCTTTTTTGGAAAGATGCTGCAATGTGCTTGACTCCAGACAGACCTACAGAGAACATTAAAATTTGCTACCAGAAATGTCAAATCATCAGTTAAACATTTTCTTTCTTGGTGACCAGGAATACTTATACGGACCATTTAGTCATGATTAACACAGTGGTCAACAAACTCAGACACACAAAAATATTCCCCTCATGAAATCGTCACCTAAAGAATCAGTTTTATTTATGTGAAATACAAATAAATGGCATAAATTGCTCAAAGCCCTGTACAACAGGCAGACAGGAAGGAGAAAAAGTTTGGCCTTCATAGTAAATGAAGCATGGTTTTAATGCACCTTAGCTCATCTTTATTTCACGAGCCACGTGGAGCAACAGCAAAAAAATACTAAGGTGGATGTGGCCGCATATGTTGAGCACCTCTGTTGAGCACCTCATATGTGAACACCTCTTTCCCTTTGAGAGAGACACAGGAGTGTGATCCAGACTGGGACTCTGGGCTTGCCAGTGGCAATATTTTTTAACTCAGGCAGGGATTGCTTACAGACTGTCAGTGCTCTGTTCCCGCCAGCCAATGAGAGATGATCCAACAGAGAAGTTTGTGGTTTCTGAGAGGTAGGGGATTGGGATGTGTGTGTGTGTATATATATATATGTGTGTGTGTGTGTGTGTGTATGTGTGTGTGGTGGGGGCGGTGATGGTCGAGTTACAAGGATACTCCTGCATTGTGCTAATGTTTAAAGAGGAGCCCAGTCATAGCAAACTTCACTAAACTGATCCCAACACACCTCCTTGGCACACACTGTCCAAAAGAAAAGAAAAAAACACATAATCTATGCCTGTTTCACAAAATATTTCAGATTGTTTTAGGCCTGGTGTCAGGCTGACACACACACAAACAGTCAATGCTATGAAGAATTTCCATGGATGACATTCACCACCAGAAAGCCAATGCCCCTCCTGAGAGTCCCATAGCACCAGTGCTATCCCATCCTGCCCTGCTTTTATATCAGTGAAAGCTCATAAATAGCTTTGACAAAGAGCCTGGCGTCGCACCCCCGAGCAGATGAGGAAGGCCATTCATCTCATCATACAAGCTCTCTCTCTCTCTCTCTCTCTCTCTCTCTCTCTCTCTCTCTCTCGCTCTCTCTCACTTTCCCTTGTCAGCCCATCAAATTCTTCCATGACTCCCTCGCTCTGCATCCTTTCCACCTCGGAGCACAAGCATTGAGAGGAGCCTAGTTTGGAAGCCTTCACAGTGTGAGTTTGTGTGTTTGCCGTCTCTCTCGCCCAGTGAGCTGAGAGTCTCTGTGTCATGCTCAGCAGTGAAAGTGATATTATTTCAACAGCCCAGGGTGTGAGAGAGAAGGATACAGAGAGAAAAAGATGGGGGGGTGTGTGTGTGTGGTGTGTGAATGACTGTGTGTGTGTGTGCGTCTGTGTGTGTGTGTGCATGTGCATGCATATGTGTGTGTGTGGACCTGTTTGTGTGTATCCTCCCACCAGGCTTCAACTATGACTGACGAGATCAGCCCTTTGAAGTTTCTGTCACAGAGAGCACAATTCCTGTTCACGAGCTGATGCAGAACTTTCTCTCCCAGCCGAGGCTAACCACACCTCAGTGAGTAAGTGACCTGTTGAATAGCATGATCAGATAGCCATCTGTACTGTCATTCATCCATGAAGTACACAGTACACTTCAAAAGAGAAGTTGACATTGACCGGAGATGTGTTTTTACTGTTCAACACTGTTGAATTTGCTGGATGAATTAAAGAATATACTTATCAGGCAACTGTGTCAACTTTGCAGTTGCTGATGTGACATTAAAATAAATATGTAGTTATAAATATGAAATATAAACACTGCATTTTCTTGGTGAAACTGGAAAATGCATTTTGCCATTAATCTACCAAACAAATAAGCAGAGTGCAAAGTTAATAAAGCAAACTCAATATTTTTTTTTGTTAGAGTTCAGTTTGTATTAGGTTTAAAATTAACCACAAGGTGCTTTTTTGAAAATGAGACTCTGGTCAAGCTAGCTACTCCACTAATGAATTCTATATAGGTTCTAGCTGGCAGGCAGGGCTGTCTGGTGAAGGTGCATTCGTAACTTTCAGACAGAAGGTGTATGAGAGAATCATCCTCCAGGCTCCGCTTCAGCCTGTCAATCATCCGACACAGCGACAGCGCCCGTCTAGACCGGGGGTGTAAACAGTCTGGAGGAGTAGTGTTTCGCTGAGATATGAAAATTTATCCATTTGGTTTCATCATTGCAGCAATATGAAACTAATACATGAAAGGATAGCTTTGTTGGTATTAAACCTGCTGTTTTTTTTCTCTTTGTTTAATTGTTGAAGCAGTAAGTTATTTTCAGGTCTCCTAGGGTGAAATGGTGTTTAACCAATAACAACAACAAAGATGCAAGCTAGAGGCAGATTTGACTGGAGTGATTTGGGCTCCCGTGACGGCATTCCTCTGCTTTACAACAGATCACCCTCCAGACTGGACCTTTTAATTCAGTGTCCTGAAACGGCCTGATTTGTTTGTATTTGTTTTATTTTTTTTCCAGGAAGTTTTCAGCTTTTTACATCATTGCTCTTTCCATTTCTCTTGCACTCTCCCTATGTCAACCCACTCCCAGCCCTCACACGCACACCCCAGTTCTTCTATCTAACCCTTTCTCTTTCTCTCTCTCTCTCTCTCTATCTGTCTTTGGCTCTCTGTCTTTGTATCTACCTTCTTACCACCTCATCCTCTACTTTCTGTCTTCCTCCTACTCTCTCTCTCTCTTCCTATCTCTCTTCCTATCTCTCTTCCTACCACTTCATCCCACCTCTCCACTCTTCTTCGACTCTTTCCTGAGGCCAGACATAATTTCCATCCCCTCTCCTTGCTTCAGTCCACAGCGATCGGCTGCTCTCCGCTCTGAGTGCTGGGCTCCCTGCGCAGATGCACTCCAGAGGTGTTGCCCCTAGATCTGCAATAAACAATAGCGGCAGGCAAGTTCATTATTAGTTTTTCTTGTTGTTTTTGTTGCTGCTGTTGTTTGTCATAGCATAAGGCAAAGAAGCAAACTAAAGAGGAAAAAACAACACTAATAGGCATCATTGGCCCAGGAGTGAGGTTAAAGCAAGGGTGATGATAGTTGCTCTTTTTCTTTTTCTTTTTCTCTCTATTTTAATTGTTTGTTTGCTTTTTTTGCCTCTATTTGCCCCTGTGCAAAACAAGTGGGATATTGTAGGTACCATTATGGCAGCTTTTTTTCCCCCTCAGCAACTCAGTGGATACAACTGTGCATGATGCATTTGTTTTTTGCAAGTCTTTCTACAGATGCCCCAAATAAATAAAGAGACATAATTAAATACATATTCATGGTAGTGTCCACACACATATGAGACAAGCACCCTCATATTGCCCTGTTCACTGGGGGTCTCATGCCTGGAGCTATTCCCCTCGCAGGTCGCTAAGTCCCCGAAGTCTCCTCTCTGAGTGACCTTACTGAATCACAAGTACAATACCAAAACACCAGACTCAATGCATATGAATGTGTGAATGCATATGTATGAGTTTATGTGTTTGAGAATGTGTGAGTGTGTACATGCATGCTTGTGTGTGTGTGGAGGGGTAATGATAGGAAAGGTTGTGCTGTTGTCTCCTGCCACCGGCAAGTGTGTGACATGCCTGTATGGTCATAATTGGGGGTGTGTGTGTGTTTGTTTGTGTGAGTGTGTGTGTGTGTGTGTGTGTGTGTGTGTGTTCCAAATATTCCACATGGGCAAAGTTAAGGGACTAGGCCAGGTGCATGACAAACATCTAACACAGCAGCATTCCAAACCACTCGTCTCATTTGAAATTGGCAATCTGGGCCACATAGATAAATGCACATCAAATCAGAGTACATGTCTCTAATAATGAAACATCCTGTGCACACACTCAGCTTCCCTGATCGCCGTGGTTAGCTTCATTACCCCTCTCAGCACTTCCACATTCAGAAGAAATACCATGGCTGTTTTACCTTATAACTCTTGGTTTTACTTTGTGATGCACATTTATGTCCCAGGATTTCAGACACACAGCTGTCAAATAACCCAATACCCTGAAAGCTCTGGATATGTTTCTCACCATCATTTTGCAATGCTATCTCAAGCATATTAGCCCCCCCACTAGACTAGTGCCGATTAGCCCCCTTCACTAAAAATGAGCCCAGATGTTTTATACACCACTGCACCCCCCGACACAAACACAACAGACACACACACACACACCTTTCCTAAGCCTCCTCACTTGATCATGCATTATGCATTTAATTACGAGACACATCAGAGACAGAGGAGGAGAAAACTACTTACGAAACACAAAGCCATTCAATTTCACTCACCAAGCACTAAAAAAAAAAAAGTCACACGTGTGGGCGCTGCACGAGATGCGCCATCACAAGATGTGCCGTGAGATGGGGTGTCAGTGCGCTCTTTATGAGTGTTGACTGGCAGCATAACTGTCAGGGTTCACCAGCCATAGGGCTGCCATGTGCGTTGTTTCTAATTTGTCCCACTGAACTCTTGCTTTCAAATGATACCCTCAGATGCTGTAATTGGGATGCACATCTTAACTCTAATTAATGGGCTATTGTCACACACTTAATTGGCTTCCTGCCATAATCTTATTTGATGGAATATATATGAATGCAAAGCCGCCACTCCTAACATTCAAAATGGGTAGTTGTTTATGTCAAGACGTGGATCTGTGAGAATTGTCAGAATCAAAGATTTTCCTGTGCATTAATTTCTCTTATTATAGTAAATCAGGATTAACACTAGGCAAACATGCACACACACACACACACACACACACACACACACACACACACACACACACACACGTACACAAACACACCTGTCAGATAATTGAATGTCTGCTCCAAACTGCTAATTAATGAAAGGAATGTGAATTAACTTTGCCTGCAGACAAGTGCTGTGGACTGATTGATTGCACCTCAAAGAAACACTGGGAATTGCATAACTGCAAAGATGAATACTGACCTGCCTTAACTGTGAAGACTCGAATTGTAAAATTTATCACTTTGCATGTTCCAGCAAATTTAGAAACATCTCACATTCTTTTGTGCTAGCAAATGTCTTATCATGAGATCGTTCTCCTTACCCCTATGTGCCTCTATGAGACTCACATTGCCTTAATATAATCTCAAGTCAATTAAGCACATCCAAAGGCTGTAGTAACACCCTTGTTGTTTCACTGACCTTCAGGTTTTGATTCTATGATTAGATCAGAGTACACCCTCAGCTGGGTGTTCCCCATTGTAAGCACTGTTTCACCGCTGTTTAGGATTCAGAGAATTACTCCATACCCTCAGTCCCTTGCTTCTTTTAAAGAGCAGCACCACACACTCTCATAGGCATGCACACACACACACACACACACACACACACACACACAGACACACACAAAGTGACCAACAAAGGTTTTGTGTCCATGACCAATTTCTATGAAATGCTCATACCGTCAGAAAGGCCTTCGGCTGCAAGAGGGGAATAGGCTTGCATCTATTCACACATATGCATATTTACAGCGAATCTTTAATTTTTCAATTTACTCGTTGTGCTTCGCCAGCTAAACCATTGTACCTCAGAGGATGGACCAAAAAACGTTATTAAAATGTCTTGTTTTGTGCTCATGCAAATGAGTTTCTTTTCCCACATGTGACAGAAGCCAAATTTATATTATGCAAACAAGTTATATAAAAAAGCTGATCAGAATATTTCAGACTGTTTAGGGAGATGTTGAATTTCCATTAGTATTAATTAAATACTTCTTCCTTCCATGAATAAAAATCCATGATCAGGTCTGTTTCATAAGTACTACGATATATTCTGTGAATGTTTTGTTGTTCCCAAAGCGGGCTGCAGCCAAAACTCAATAATCATAATTTCATTTATAGATTTTGACACTTTTTTGCAGAACTCATTGTTGCAAGTTTACATGCAAGCAAATACCAAAACACTTGGAGATAAACAACTCACATGTAATTAAAACCAATCAGTCTTTTTTGAATAAGTGTCCATCTTGTTGATCCCTTCTTTCTTCATGTCCTTGTCTTACCTTTCTCTTCCTCCTCTGCACTTTCATCTAATACAGAGAGCAGCACAGGTCTGAGTACAGCAATCATCTTATGACAAGGTCCATGTGATTCATGAAAACTTTCTATCACACCGATATCAGCTAAAAGGAGAATTATGGCATGAATCAATAGAGAAGCAATTTTTCAAGGTCACCATGTGCTGTTGGTAGGAAAAAGAATGGGAAAAATTGTTGTCTATGTTGTATCATTCATTGTAACATTCACGGTCTTTCTTCTACAGACATCACTTGGTGCCCTTGAACAAGAGGGCTATGGATTATGGATTTCACCTTTAAGAATATAGATACTGTATGAAGCTACTATATCTTGACATGGCCATGCCAACGTAAAAAGCTAGCAAAGAAATGACTGCTGTTCTATGTTGTACCTTTGTTACATAAATTCGGGCTCTGTATCCCAATGTCTCCATGTTAGCACTACTTTGCTGTGGTAACGTGTACATGAATGGTGTTGAATGACAGGATTTATGTATTCCTTGGAATTTTGAATGGAAAGGTCTGATGAAATTGACCAATGACCAATGACGACTTTACAGCTCCTTGCTGTAAAGCACCATGAAACAATACTATTGTAAAAGGCGCTGTATAAATATAATTAGAATTTAATTGAATTAATGTAACTAAACAGAATCCAATGCCTCTAATTCCTCTTTGGTGCGACATGAAGCTTTACATTCTATCTGATGGGCATCAGTCTTTGATCAAACAATAACTAATAAATAAAACAGTAAGCGATTTAATGTATCTAAATTTGTCACCCATGGGGCGCTGAAACTCTCAACGGGGTCAGCTCATGGATCCTGGCATATAAAAAGCAACACGGAGCATATGCTAGACATTCACTTTAACATTTCCACAGTTCTTAGCCCACACACCGCTGGGGAGTCAACCACAAACATGACCATGCATAATTTATGATGGAAAATTACCGGATACATGTAATGACAGCGCTAATGTGAAAGGGCATGGGAAATAAAGAGCCATATGGATTCAGCACATGCACTTGCTCCCGACAGGTGACTTGGTGCTCTGAATGCAAATGGCGCTCGTAGCAGAGAGGCAAAATGAGAGCCAGAGATGTGTTTCAGGGCTGTGGAATGCTGGAGGGATTCCTACCTTTTTGGAAAGTCTGTTTTTTTGGCAAGGCTTTGTCTGAAAGTGCTGCTGTATTTAAAAATCTAGAGCCTGTGTCCCTGACTTTTAAAAAGGCATTTAGGAACACCTTCAACAGCCCTGTGCGATAAGCTGTTCTTTAACATCTGACCTGAGTTTTCTGTACCTAATGGAGACTGCTCTTGCATGAGCAGAGAACAGTAATGATTGCTAATTAAGCCCAGTCGATTTGTGCAGGCAAAAAAGCAATGGTGTCCTTCACTTCACTCCCTGAAAGCCATTTCCTTTGAAAGTTCCATTCCACGAGGAGACATTTTGATCTGTTGGCAAATAGGTAAGAAACAGCCTGAAAGCAACTACTGTTGCAGGTAGAAATGTACTTCCTTTGAGTGTGTGTGTGTGTGTGTGTGTGTATATATGTGTGTGTGTTGTTGGTTGAGAACACCCCACAAAAGCACGGAAATGATCTGTATCATTTCTGACACCACTGAAGTCAGGCTTTAAGAAAATGCAGATGCAGATTGTTCCAGAGCTACAGTATAGATAATGCATTCTATACAGAGGGCCAGTTAGACCTTTCAGGTCAGGTAAGCAGAATAGTTCATGCAGTGACTATTTTTCACTAACCCTGTGGTTTGGCATCCAATGTCACTCTGCAGTATATCTGTTTTTATTTCAAGGGTTTGCAAATACCGTGTGCAGGTCAGGGCAGGCTTTTGTCCACAAGAGAGTTATGTCAACAAGGCTTAGTCTGTAGGGCAGACTACCACAGAGAGAGAATGCGGATGAAGCAGTCTGCTTTTATTTCAAGTATAGACTGTTCTGGTTTCAAAATGAACTGTTTTCACACACACAAACCATTTAAATAATACAAAGCCTTAATAAAAAAAAAACTCAGTTACTCGTGGAGAATGATGCATGAGGAAACTCTCATTGGTACTCTCCCACTCTAAGCGTCATTATTTTGGACAAGACAAATGGAATGTATTAATATACAATCACATAGCCACTCACACATCAGTATTCACCATATCAGTGTTACAGAGCAACAAAGCTCTATCAGCTGCTGGGGGAGAAGGGTTGGCTGCTCAACATATTTGTAATGCATACTCATACATAAACCAGCGACTTAATATTGTGCATAACTGTTTCTAATCATAAACACAAAACGCCAGTCAGAAATACAGTAAATGCATTTGTTTATTGCACTAAGCAGGAACCACATTTAAACTTGATGCATTACCTGATACTGCTGTCATTAGTAATGTTATGACTTGCTTATGGCTGTCCAAAATGTCCTCACAAATGCATCCAGAACCAAACACAACATGCAAATGCATCCCAGTGATTTTTGGTTATACTGTTATATACTGTACATATTGATCTTTCCAATTATTTTGCCTTAAAGCCAACAGAGAACAAGAATCACCCACACAGTGGTTGTGAAGTTAAGGTAATATTTCAGTTCAATTAAGGTAACTATTTCAGTCCAATATGACATGCATGATGAAAAAGATTGCATTAAATATTGGTAACACTTCTACCCAGTATTCATAAAGCATGGGGCTGGGACTTCATACCATTAATTACGATTATTTAATTACAGACAAAATTCATCGACTGGATGACATATACACTATGCCACTAAAGAACAAGTCAAAGTTGATTTATTGGAGAAAGTCAAATGTGTTGCGGTGACTGGGAATCAATGGATCTCGGTAAGCAGCACAATTATGTTGGTGTGACCGCACACATTATTGACGTCACTGACAGGGAATGGCATCTTGAGTCTTTCGCCCTGACCGTGCAGAAGACAACCACCAGGCACTATGCTGAAAACTGGCAGAAGCATAAGTCTGGGGACCAACAAAAGGTCATCATAATTCATATACCAAAATCTATTTAAATTGAAAAATATTGCTTCTCGTGTCAAATATTGATATGTGATTAAGTGAGATTAATTAATCACAAACCCTCTAATTAATTTTTTTATGTCATTTGTTTTTAATTGAGTCCCACCACTATTAGAAATACATCCATAACAGGTTATAATGCATTCACCGAACGCGTAAATTGTGTGTGTGATGTTTCTGTGTGAGTAAACATAAGAGTGTCCAGACTCTTTGCACGAGGTGACTCAAAATGAGAGAGTCTGGTCCATCAGGCTAATTGGGTTTCACTGGGAATAGTCAACTGAACTATGTGTTCTATGACTACTGTTGTCATGCATGCAAACAAAATCTATGAAAAAGGTTGGTTCTCATGTATTTTTATTGTATCATATCATCCAATAAAATGCAACATTCTATGCTTGCCATTCCCAAAACAAGTTTTTATCAAATTGATGAATGTGTACCCAAAGACAGGTTTACCTCTAGATTTCAAAAGTGATATGTAGATCACATTATACAGGTGGATAGGCTGTCAAGTAGCAGGACCGTATATATTTCGAGTCGAGCTGAGCGTCTGGGCTCATTTATGGATGAAATGCTTGATAAGACCTTGTGAAGGCATTTCTCATTCAGCTCATCAATCACTCCACAGACTGTGAGTTCACTTGCGATTGTGGAAAGAGAGAAAAATATGAAAAATATGAAGGCGAGTGGCTAGCTAAGCCATGTCGCATGTTTGCATTCACTCATCCAGCCTGATATGTGATGCCACATTATGATAATTTATACAGTCTATATGTACCTTGTATACTTTCCTTTTCATATATATTGCTGGCCTATTTTTTTCCATTTTTTTCCCAGGTACAGGGGCTGTATAGTCATTGAAAGTGTGTGTATGTGAAAGTGATATATATGGATATACTCTGACACAGCAACAGTGAGTATGGAAAGAGAAAAACAGAGATGAAAAGAAATCCATAACTGGGATGAGACATTCTGTGTAGTCTACTCATGAGGGAATGAAAATACATTGGAGAAATGAATGTGTATAGACGCATCGGTTTGTGGGTCTGTGTGTGTGTGTGTGTGTGTGTGTGTGTGTGTGTGCGCGCAGGTGTTTTGATTGAGATCTGCCAGCACAGCAGGAAATGAGGTTTTCCTCATTTTCACCACGCGGCCTTCATCTCCCCATCCCCCTCTCCATCCAACCACAACCACACACCCCCCCTCACCACACACACACACACACACACACACACACACACACTCCCTATCCCAGTGACTGGCATGCTCACAGCTCCAGAATTTGTGTGCCATGTCTGGCACTGGGAATTCTTTAATTGCATCACAACACCGTGGCGGCGAATCCCCATTCTCTCTCTCTCTTTCTCTCTCTCCCCACCACCCCCCCTAGCCTCTCCCTGGGGAGTCCCCGGTGCCGCCTTCAATTTCCGCTGATCGCATTCTCATCGCACAGCGACAGCCACGCCTGTCACTCATACGCGCACGCACGCTCGGTGACCGGCGTCTAACGGCACCGGTCCGTCAGCGAACTTGTCATACGATAACACCACATCTGTCCTTACTTCCTGTGAGAAAGGGGCGAAATCACCTGACTCACTCCCGTGGTTTCATAACCACATCTCCCTCTCCCCATTCCGACTCCCAGTTGGGTGTCTGCATTGTTTTGGCCCGCCTTTTGTTTGTTTGTTTTATTTTGTTTCCTCCTGCCTCAGCATCAACTCGGGTTTTCCCAGCTGCCCTGAGCAGGCTGGCTGCCTCTTCTTTTCTTGCTCCTAAAATCAAAATGACATAGCAATCACAGCAGCCTGGCCTAATGACCCAAAACGTTCAAAACAATGTTGCTCCTGCTGCTGCACGGCACTCAAAGGCCTTTTTGTCTTATGTGCTCACTGCCTAATTGGATGCAATGTACTGTGCAACTGATTTGCATTAGAATACCTAGTGCAACCTATGGCAGATATGTGGCCAGGCTTGCAAGACTAACACTATTTAACCTTGGTTTAATTGTATACTATAACACGTGTCCACATGGCATGGGCTCGGTTAGAGGGTTAATGCACTATACTGAAGATTTGCTTTGTGTTAGTGGTCTCATCTCTATCCCACATTTACTGACTATTCCCACTTTTCCACAAAATGTTCCCATGTTCTCATGAATTTCCAAGTATTTGCAATGCAAAACATCTTCATCTACCGCTCATTCGTCCAGAGTCAAACTTCCTCATTGGTTTATAGTACGAAGCCTCCCGATGGTTCCCTTTCACTCTTTTTGGCTCTCACTGACTCAATGATTCTTGCGGGCTATAACCCAGAAACCTGCCACTGAACCCAAACAAGCATTCTGCTGAGCAAAAACGACTGCTGGGGATTCCTCATCATGCAATTAGGCAACGGAAATGAATAGGAAAAAAGACCAAAAGCAGGGAAGGAGGGAAAGAGGAAGGGAGATGGAGATGATATTAGGAGATAATAGGAAACAGTGTGTGTGTGTGTGTGTGTGTGTGTGCATGTATGTATATGCGTGTGCGTGTTTGTGTGTGTGTGCGTATGCGTGAGTCCGAGGTGAACAGTGGTGCATGACTTACCTATTTTAGGAAGAGTAAGACAAACAGTGAGAGAGAAAGTGAGTGTGTGTATATGTGTGTGTGTGTGAAAGCGAGAGAGAGAGAGAGAGACATGAAGAATAAAGACCGTCTCTCTCACATTATGTGCCTGGACCCGCATCACATTCCTTCCCTCTGCAGTCACCAGCCTGTCAGCTCTGGTGTGTGGGGGCCAGATCAGCCATTGATCCACAACAGGCTGATGCTGAGGCCAGTCCTGCCCAGCATCGATGCCTCTCACTGGGCTTGTCAGCTGTTTGGAGAGCCTGGAGCAGTTGGAGGTCAGGGGGCTTAGCCGCCCTAATGCGATGAGAAGCCATTAGTGGAGCGCGCCTGCAGGGGAAGAAGTCAATGAGCCTCAAGATCCCGCAGCCTGCCACTGCCCACAATAACACTGGGGCAGTGCAGTTTATCTCACCCTACTGCGCACACACACACATATACACAAACACACACATACAGACAAGCACACACACAGACAGTAACACGCACACATATACACAAACACACACATACACACAAGCACACACACACATATATATATATACACAGACACACACACAGAGACACACACATGCACACACATACATATACACACGCACAAACACACACACACACACACACACATCCACACACTGATGACTGTGTGCACAAGCAATCATACACTCAAACATGCCCCATACACTCATACAAACACACACACACAACAATACAGAGTACTAAGCAATCACACACTCCTACACACACACTCACACAAACACACACACACACACACAGATACAGATTAAGATATCTACACATATCTATCTGAGAGTGTCTGTGCAGTTTTGTTATTTTAACTCTTACTCCAACCAGGTAATTGTGAACATTTGGGCAAGCTACCCACAAAATAAGAGTATGATACACACAGCTGAACAGAATTCAGAAAATATAATTCAGAGAATGACACAGACTTGAATGCTGGTTAATCTACCAAGCGAAGCTTCATTACTCTATGTGAGTTTGTGTTTCCAAAGTCGACTAAAGAATGCTGACACATGCACACAGACACACTCAAACACACCTACAGACATACTGACAAATGCACTTACCTGGACACAAACACACACACACGCATACACACACAAAAACTTCTAAACCTCTTGATCCGTCCCTTCCAGCCATCGCTGCTACCACTCAGCCCAAAGAGGGCTTCATCCTGACAGAGCTGAACAGCGTTTATGGGGCCCTTGCTTGGCTAATGCCTTAACAAGGGCAAATCAGACTTGCAAATGATCGGATTCTGGTGAGACTTTGTAAGCGAGTGTGTTGCGGAAATGGAAGTGGATAGGATTGGCTCTGGGCTTCTGCAGGAGTTTCAGTCAGTGATAGATGGACCTTTTGCACTGTGGAGAAAAACATATTTGCTGCATTTGCAGATTTTTTCCTCTCTTCTCTCTTTTTTTTGGAAATGAAATAAATAACAAGCAGCCAGGTACAATTAGCATGCCACCCAAAGGCTACCAGACCTAACTGGTCCATGACTTATAAAGTGGGGCAGAGGAAAGATCTGCAGTAGCACCAAGTTGAGTGTTTGCACACACACACACACACACACACACACACACACACACACAAAGTACTAATACACACATATACACTCACCCACGTGTGCATGCAGACACATCAACGTATACACACATGAAGACTTACACAAATAGACAGATACGCACACACACACACACACACACACACACCACAAACAATTGAACGAATGGCAAAAAGAGGCACAACAGACAGGATTTTACTTCATCTGAGATTACCAGCGGCTGAAAAATTTGCATTGCCTCTGAAGCCACAACATGAAAGATTTACTCTATCTTTGATGCCCACTGGTACTCCGAGAACACAAAGCATTTCAAACATGCAAGCCGGGGTTTGGGGGAGACAGAGGAAGTTCTTCTGGGTTCTGAGGGGTGACTTCAGGTAAGGGAAGTGACACTCAATGCATTACTACATTAAAAAAACAAAGGAGGGAGGAGATGCAGCCACCTATGGAGAGAAGTCAGTGAGCCCTGCATTCTGTACGACTTGCTTCCATTCTAGCTTGGTAACAGTAATGTAATGTAATGTAATGTAAATGTAATGTAATGAATTATAACCAATGCTACTAGCTTTCTGTGACGTTATTACGTTTAATGCATCTATTTTATGGGACTATTTACGACTACTACTACTATAATAATAATAAGAAGAAGAAGAAGAAGAAGAAGAAGAAGAATACTGCATAATTTAATTTTATTTACACACATTTTTGTTTTATTTATAGTTTATGCTTCTTTTGTCTTATTTATAGCCATAGCTTATATGCCACTATCAACAGCACAGCGCCACTCATGGGCAGATGTCCAGCAGCGGAGAGATCTGCCAGCAGGGAAAGAGAGGGAGAGAGAGAGAGAGAGAGAGAGAGAGAGAGAGAGAGAGAGAGAGAGAGGGAGAGAGAGACACCTCTGGGAAGATGAAATAGGTGCTGATATGATCTCCAGCAGTGACGCGGAAGGGGGTCTAAAATTAGCCATAAGGTTGGCTGCGAGGAACAAACAGCTCTGAGTGGAGAGTAGTGTGTGTGTGCGTGTTTTTGCTGAGTAGGGGCAGTGGCGTGTGAACGTGGTTGTTTTGGGAATGAAGCAAGAGGCCGCAGAGGTGTCACAGCTCGGGAATCAGCGCTCGAGGCAGAGTGAGAAAGACACCGGCCATGTTGGCGCACTGTTGCTGCAGTTTGGGGAACAGGGGAGGTGGCAGCCATCACTCACGTTGACAGAACGGCAGCAGGTCTGCACTTCTGCATCCAGTGCAGGCCTATTCATCACTCTACTTACCTTGTCTCATGTAGTGTGTAAGTGTGTGAGTATATGTGTGTGTGTGTGTGTGAGTATATGTGTGTGTGTGTGAGTGTGTGTGTGTGTCAGAATAAGGAAGATTGTGTACAGTACAGGACATATCAATGAAAGTAAGGGAGTAAGCGAGTGTACAGGCCACTAGAGACAGAGACAGAAAGACAGAGAGAGAAAGAGAGAGAGGGAGGGAGAGAGAGACTGAAACAGAGAGAGAGAGATGAGAGATAGAGAGAGAGAGAGAGATGGTAGAGGCTGAGAGGGTGTGATTAGGACCCAGGAGAGCTCCTCATCAATACTGCATGAGTGGGAACACAGAATGAGGACAAGACAAAGTTTGTCTCAGCAGGATAGCTGCCTCCACCTACTGTCTCCCCAAAAACACATACACACACACACACA